>OW388294.1:1200000-1528000 GCA_936450465.1 Gibbula magus
GCAAATTACAGTAATGATGGATGTTATAAACACTTTCGTCAGGCACGAATTGAACAATTAATAAAAAATGTACTGAACGACACAACATAAGTGAAACGGTCAATTTCATACGAGGATATTGGCGATTACAAGTCTAGAAAGGTATGAAATATAATCGATTTTCTTTGATTCTAGACATTACATGTCATTCTCTAATTTCTACATTATCATTTATGTTATTTTATATAATTGCTATGATCATAGAAAAGCCCAACTTCACTTTTTAATGATCATCAGCATGTGCCAAGCTTTTTTATGATAAGCTGGTCCCCAAAATGACATAATATGTATTTAGAGAATACACAAAACTATCGATTCGTTATTTAAACCTTAAAAGTGATGTTCAGATGTCTACCATCATTTCCTTGGACGATTCTTCTATTTCTTGTAAACTCATATCTCTAACAACAAAACTGTGAAATTCTTCAAAGCATTTAGAAGTTGGTACACAAATGAGAGACAAATATATGGATGACAACTTCTTTATTTTGCTTCTTCTTGCCCCTTCTTCAGATAGATGATGGACATGGTGGTTGGTATTTTATATATAGGGATGGACTTGAAGCCAGGTATGCAACTAATTACATACAAACACAGAAGTAGAAACAAGTAATTAAATTTGTACAAACAATCAAATGAGATAACATAAATATACAATGAGTGAATGAGTTATAAAAATACAGTCATAGCAATGTTTACACAGCAGAGTGGTACGGCAGATTAAGAGTTCATTATTGATTGGTGAAGGACCAGGCGGTTGATCCCTGTTAATCTCAGGACTTAATCGTCTCAGGCAGATTTATTCTTGAAGTTTTCTTTTGCGCCAATCATCAAGTCCACCACCATCAGCCGTTAAGCCTACACTGAAAAGACTGTCATCAATCTCAGCTTCAAACCACTGACCACTGCTCAGACATCCCTCCTGTTCAAAGGTGTCAAATTTATCCCCCTTCTAGCTCAATCAAAGCAGATGAATTCGTCACCTGCATCGAGAGCGGCCTTCAACAACTTGCTACGAACTGCAACATAGACTACCTCCGACACCACATAGCAGACCTCATCAAGAAGTCTCCCAAGCATCCCTGCAATGTTTCATCACAAGAAAAGAAGGCAATCAATGAACTCCGCAACGAGAAGACCATCACCATCACCAAGGCAGACAAGAGCAAGGCAGCAGTCATAATGGACACCCCAGAATTCATGAACTTTATCAACAAATCCCTCAATGACACTACAAGCCTATGCACACTATGTTGTGTGAATTTAGACTGACAAAAGGAAATGATGTAAATATTACCGGATGTCAAAATTAAATGTAACTTTGGGTATTTATAACACATGCCGATATATCATTGGTAATGAACTACCTGAAAGGGCAAAACTAGTTAATGAGTAATCAATCGTGGAAGTTGATGTATAATATAATTGACAACGTCTATGAAACAGATTAATCAAAGTTTGTAGACAACAGCACCACTGCCTAAGTGACTGATCAATGCTGAGATGCCATCTTAAAGAGCCATCTCAAAATAAGCCGAGAAATTGCATTAATTAGTAAAAGTGTTTTCCAGTCTAAATATAGATCCAGTCTATTATTTTCAAGCACAAAGCATTATGGTCTAGCTCACACACAGTAAACAAAGACACGAAAGAATAACACAAATTATGAGCAATGAAAGAAATCCAAATATATAATTTGTTGGCGGTTATTTATTTACCATTTCATTTAATTATGTACTTGCTACAGATATTGGAATACTTGTTTTACCCAACTAGGTATTTTTCTTGAATTTTATAATTAATGAGAGTAGAAAAAATTCATAATTTGCTGGTCTTATCTCAATAAAAAGAACATTAAACAGTTAATAATTTGTATATTCTCAGGACATTTAGAAACATTGTTTGTAAAGCAATCGTCACATTCAGTAATGTGTGACAAGGATAACTTGCAAGAGAGACACGTGCAGCACGCTCAGCACATGGGTTGTTATGGCGACTTGCGCTAGAGACGAGCCTTCACGCTTCACACTGTTTGTGTAGTAAGCATTACGCAAAAAAGGGGATTCTGTTTATATGACGTCAGATACACTTAGCGCGCGCTAGTCGAAGTTGTACTTCTCTTTGAAACCAAATTGCAATACATTGTCGTGATATGAAAATTATTTAAGATATGCCATGTTGTAGATAAACGATTTCTCTGGCGAATGACGTTATAAGTATATTTTCCAAAAATTAGTTTTAATTTGAAATACTTACATCCTTGATGGCTCTTTACTGAAGGTCAGTTGCCAATTTACTAGGGGTGCGCAATATAACCGGTTTACCGGTATTAACCGGTTCAAACATGAGATCGGTACGTATTGCGATATGCTTGTTGAAAAACGTTTTTTTATAAGCATTCGGAAAAGTTTGTTTCAGTCGGAAATCTTCGTGTATTTCCGTTTTTCACAACGGAAGTCAAGCGTTTGTTTCAACATGGCTACAGCAGACGACACGAGAGAGTTTACTATCGTGCCTAATAGTAAGGCTAAGGCCACAGTGTGGAAGCATTTTGGTTTGAAGAAATTTGTATCAGACGACATATTGACAAGAGCATTGCCGTTTGTAAACTTTGCAAAGGCGAAGTTAAATTTTCAGGCGACATTTGAATTCAGTATACACTGATGCTTGGATCTGGATCATATGACTATTATGTAGGCAACTATGTCTTATGGCATATTACCTAACTGGACCTAGACTTTATTGAAGATTGAAATTACGATATCATAACTTTCAAGATCTGAAAATGTGATGGTTAAGATTGGACCATAATTTTTATTTAATTCCTACATAACATGGACTGACAGGCTCAAATTGACAAGTTCTTTGTTGTGGCAAACTACTGAATCACCTATAACTTGATTCAGACTTCATTATTTGCTTGATACCTCATGTTTGTGTTCGTGTTTGACTGTTGGGTGTTTGTTAACTTAAATGATCCGAAAATGTGATGGTTTTGACTTTGGACCATATTTCTTATTTTATTCATAACATGGACTCATTGGACTGACAGGGTCATAAGGTGAATTTTTGGCAAGTTTCTATGCGAAAAAACATCTTGCAATATATTGCAATGCGTATCGCAATACTAGTGTGCATATCGCAGTATATCACAATATGAAAAATTCCTGCAATACCCACCCCTACAATTTACTAAAATATTTCCCCTGGCAAAACAAACTCTCCCCTACAAGCACTGCTAGAAGATATGGACCTATGACTAAAGGACATGCTCATACATTTACATTGATGTGTTATTTAGATCAAGAAAATACAGTCATTGACAGTGACAAGTTAAGTATTTCACAACAAATACGACACTAATAAAATCTGTGTACATTTAACTTAGCGTAATCATGTTCCAGAAAAAAATCACAGGTGAATGTATTTAATGGCTTTAGTCCGAAACTTCTGTTTGATGAATGCAAAGTTCCACCTCATTAAGATCAACTTGATGTGTATATAGTATTAGCATATCTTCCATCAATACAATTGAACAATATGTTTTGTATTCCGTGAAATAGTGTCATTGTCTTATTGCATTAAGAGACATCAAAGCAAGAGTGCTTTCCTACTTGCCTCTATGCGATCTTATATCTTGTGAAAAAAGTCTTTGAATTTGTAATATCTGATCTCTCAACATTTCAAAATAGTTCTTTAATCTACAGAATTATGTCACATTGTATTTAACTAAAAGAAGTATCAAATGTTTACTTTCCTCATTAGCCAAAAGCAATAAGGTCTTATTGAAATATTAATACAAAATAAGTACTAGTATGTATTCAATGAGTTACAACTTGTCTATGAATAGTGATGGCAACATAACTATATTGCATCAGGACATGGTATGTTGCTAGTTTTTCTTCGAACGATGCAGCATATTAACAGTCTTATTGCATAATCGGTTCTCAGGTACATTCTACTTAAGTGTTAGTAATACCATATATTGTACTCTACGCATACACAGCACACTGGATACAGAAGCAACATAGAAACGTCATCTGTGTTCATATGTATGTTTTTGCAAGACTTCACTTTACAGATAGCGAAATGAGAAATACAAACCAGAATAAACTCACTTTAATATTAACCATGAAATGATCAACCACATTATTATTGTGTTATTGTAAGTCTTCTTTTGACAGCTTGCAATAAATGAGAATATAAAACTGGATATAAATAGATATTTTAGAATATAAAAATGGAGTAGAAAGCCACAGCATGGATAATAACAAGCGAAGTGAAACTATGCTATTCATCACAGTTTTGACTCTGGACACATAACAGTGTCTCACTGACAAATCATAAACAAGTCTTAACCCTTTTCAGAGAATGGAAAAATGGTCAAGCAGTAATCCTCACTTACCTAAACCATGTTTAAACACACCTATCACCACAATGTTGCATAGCATTCAACACAGTTCGTTGTGCATATCCTAGGAGAGAATCCATTAAGCTTGCGAACCCCTTGACACAATATAAACCACTTCACACATCTGCTAGCTGGCTAGCGAATGTTGGCGAGTGGCTCTGGGGATGCTGGCTTTGGTATATATAACTAACTGAACAGAGTGGTGTTGACATGCTAGCGGGATATCGTGCAAGTGACAAGTTGCACAAAGTAGTACAGAGGTATTGAGATACTGAGAGAGAGGTCCTGCAACTGAAGATGCACGTGATCGTGTTCTGTGAACTGAACCGTAATATATCACATGTCACATGTCACATGTAACATAAATATCTGTGTTAAAATTGACCTAGATTCAGTGGCTGACTCTTAGGTTGTTGGTTCCAAAATAACAAAGGCTACGTAAGGGAAACTGCTGGTGCCCCAGTGCCTGTCATTTCCTCATATAATCAAGATGAAGGTCAAACAGCTTGTGAAGTCGATTAACCCTAATTCGTAGTTTCAGTCATCTGTTATGCCTCTGGAAATCCAATTGAGTGTGAGCAATCATAGCGTGTTGGTAATGTAATTGGGTTGTTAGTCTGTCATTAAGACCCTAGAGCAAAACAAAAATGCAGTCTTAAAAATGTTGTTTAGTCTAGTTGCCTCAGTTCAGGTCTTCTATTTTTCATATCAAACATTAAAAAGTAAAATGTTAGTAAAAAATAGTTTCCAGGGACTATATGTCAGGCAAGGCTGTCCTGTTTTTCATTGATAATCGTAATCCTAATATTAATGCACAAACGGATGATCAAACATCAATGAACGTTATCACTATTCAATTATTATGAAAATAGTGATCAATTTATATACTGTAGGAAAATTTACTTTTGTTTTAAAAGAGAGCACATATGTCACATGCGGATGTGGAAGCTATATATTTTCCGAAAGAGATTAGTGTTTTTTTAATAAATCCGGATATTTTCAGTTTTGATCAAAACAATTCATTAATGAATACCTAGCGCACATATTGCATCTATAACACGTTAAATCCTGAATGGAACATATTTGCAAATTATAGTTGTAATTATATTTTTATAATATAAATTATAGCTGTATTTACATTTTGTAGAGTCTTTTGTTAGTAAAAACATAAACAAAAATCAATGAAATGTGTACTGAGTGACAAAACTTAAGTGAAACATTCAATTTCACCAGAGGAAATTGACAATTATAAATCTTGAGGGGTGTAAAATATAATAGATGTTCTTCAATTCTGGACAACTATTTCCTACATTATGTTATATATATAATTGAACATATATTGGAAAATAAACCCATATCATACTTCATAACACACAATCAGACTCAACTGCCACTCAAAGAAAGACTATTATGATTAGAGAAAAGCACATCTTCAATTTTTGAATGACATCAGCATTCAACAAACTTTATGATAGTCCGGTGTAAAAATTGACAAACATGTATTTGGGGAATACACAGAACTATTGATTCATTATTACCTTAAAAATGTAAGTGTTGACATGTCTACCAGTATGTCCTTGCATCAAGGACGATTCTCTTATTTCTCATAAACTGACAAGTCTAAAAGAACTGTGAAATACCACTGCACTGAATTTACATCAATCAGGAGTAAGAAGAACAATCTATGAAAAAAAGTGTCAAGCATCATGTACTTGTATCACGTTGAACCCTTCCTAAGTTCATTTAAATGAAGGTTGAAATAAACAATTTTATCACTATTCATTTTGGTCCTGAATGTGGAAATGAGAAACAGGCCCAACTTGAAAATCACAACGATGATATTCATGAAAATGAACAGGTATATCAGGACTCAAATATATACTAAAATCATTTCTAAACCCATGAAAATACAAAGTGGAAATAATCCAATGTCTATAGTTTATCTTTTTTCACAGTTTGACAACAGTTTTTGAAATGTATGTAGATGGAAGCATCACTTTTATGTTTTCCACCAAAATAATTACGTTCTCCATATTAGATTTGCAAAACTAGTTGTCTGTATCACTTTAATTAAGAAAACATACATTGAACCTACTGAACTGATTTAAAATTGATGTAACACTATCTTTTACTATATGACTTTTTATGCCTTGAATAATAAAAAAAAACCTTGGAAAAACTCGAGACTTCTCGGGGTTCAGCTATTCAGGCATTACAATGGCATTTACTTTTTTAAGTTATTTTTTGTTTTCCAACTAGTAGATAAAGACTATAGACATATACTATAGAGACATAGAATGTTCAACCGAAATTGATTTTGTCCTAGGAATTCGCATATTGACAAGCATTTCTATTTTCACTCGACCCTTCTAAAAATGACAACATAATTATCATTATGAGATTTTATGAGATAATCTTCGTACCAGATCTTTCCTACAAAACGGATGACGAAATTATGTAACATTCCATGATGTAAAGACTTAATAATGTTGCATTGCATCGCATAAAAGATACGTTCACGATTCATGGTGTTAATATAAAACACATTATATGTCACCTCTTTGGCATTTGTTAATTTAACACCTCGAATCGGGGGATAAAGAGAAGCAGAGACATTAGACTTGCACATGATCACATATATACATACTCTCATTAGGATATCAATGATTCGATAGCACCAAATAATTGGAAGAGCATTATCAGTCTAAAGAGTCGTTTCCTAAATACTTGACATGTCAATCGTTTTACTGTGTCTATTACAATGAACATTAATGCCAATAAAACTTTCTTTAGAAACTATAACACACTGCTAGCTCAAGGTCATTGGAAATAAAATATAATATATGGTGTCATTCCTTTCAATTCCCTAAAATAAAAAATGCCACTTCAGTCACGTTCAATCTTTAATGGAGTGAGTGAGTGAGTGAGTGAGTTAGGGTTTAACGCCGCTTTCAAGATTATTTCACTTATATCGCGGCTGCTAGTATTATGGCAGGGAGAAAGCCCGCAACGCCATGTGGCTATGCATTGCGGTGAAACCTGCGAGCAACGGCTGGAACTAGCGAACCATGGGTGGTACTACGCTGAAATTCAGTGAAGCATTGCACCCAAACCTGACTGCGTGTAGAACAGTTCTCTACTGCAGACAAAGTTGCCATGCCCCTGGCGGGATTCGAACCCCGGACCTCTTGATCCGAAGCCGAACGCGCTAACCACTGCGCTATCCCGCCCCCAATCTTTAATGGAGGTGAACTCACTGATCATAATTCATAATTTGTGGCGTCAGTCATCTAGTTAATTCTGTCCAAATCCAATGAATCAGAAGCAACCCTGATTCTCATAATCTCCATATCCTAATGTGCAATCACTGTACATGATTGTAATAAATGTGTTTGTGTTACTTGCCGACAATTGTTTGTGTTATTCGAACTAATTAGTTCATAACAACAATACTTTTAAAGAAACGCTAATCAGATTGCTTATCTAATACTTGTAATGCGATTTCCAGTTGTTTGAACTACATGTGGTATTGAATTTCAAAACCAATTTGGACGGCATGTGTGTTCAATTCCCTTTACCTTATTTGATTGTCCGACTTTAAATTACAACTTGCTTTTCATCTTTCTTCAGTACAACCAGGGCCAACTCGAGGTTCCAAAATTGTGAACATCATTTTGGGCATTGGTGACTATGAAGGGTATTCTAAAAACATCACTCAACAAAAACTACACCAAAACTGCAAAACTAGTTCCTCCGTCTTGAAAAATTAGGAGGAACCTTCTGCATATAGACGATGTGTAAAGCAGGAGAGGAATGCTTGACTTGTCAGAGTTGACGGCAGATTATCGAACCATAAGTAAGTTATTGCAAACACATGAATAAACAAATGTACCACAGGTCATGTGCAATGGCTACTTGTATCCACTAATCTACTGCCAGGCGACTAGTATGAATGGCTACTTGTATCCACTAATCCACTGACACGCGACTATTTTTAAGATTTGCATAACTATTACAGAAAATCAATAGGAAGGCATGTTGATTTATCACTATTTAAGTATTCCATGAATGGATGAGAGGTTTCTCACACGTCAGAATCAGAAATAAATGCGGTGGAAATTGATCATGAATGCTCAAGAAATAATTATTGATTATTTGCGGCATTAAGAAAATTAAACAAATTTAAGTCATTACTTACCAAGATGAATATTTTACGATGAGTTTCTCATATCATTTATCTGACTGAGAAACTTTGTTTTCTAATCACATGCACGCTGTTTTTCCCTTATTCTGGCAACCATTCAATACAATGATGTTTTAAAAGTTTCAATGCTTGTATATGAAGGCACCTTGGCTGAATAAAACATGAGAATCCGAGACAGTATGAGTTAGGAACTGTCAAGAAAGGGTGTTATAAATACCACTGCATGGTTTGCTTATGATTAATTGAATAGCTTTCTGCTAAAGCTCTTACTTTTAGATTTTAGGGTACAGTTTTCTTATTAGTATTGGGAATTTTGACCAGTAAAAAAAAATGACGTGAATATGACCGGATGTCACAAGGAGTGAGTGAGTGAGTGAGTTATTGTTTAACGCCACATCGGCAGTATTGCAGCCATTAGCGGCGAATGTCACAAGGAAATGTGACTGTTGGATTTGTTATCACACGTTGATATTATATCATTCTTCAATTTTTAAAAGCCTGCAATCAGGAAAGCGAGTCTGAAAAAATAATATAACAAGAGAATAAGTGAGCAAAGCTCACTCATGATACCCCCGCTTTTACATTAACATTGGTCAAAGAGAAATGTTTGAAAATAGCAAAAGGGTATCAATGTTTAAACTTTTGTATGAAAAGACCATAACATATATTATTAAAGCAGAGTAAGTATTACACCTCTAAGCATGTTTTAGAAGTAAAAGTCAAAGTGGTTTCGTAACATTTGAACAACTAGAAGAGCGTTTGCGGGACACCGCAAAAGCAGAGCAGCTCCGAAACTTTGGGTCTCGCCTTTCCCTGTTCCGCCTTCTCCTCAGCATAACTAAAATGGGATTCTTTTTGGACCAAAATTTGTTCATTATTCAAGTTATTCTAACAAGTTGAATCATCACTGGGGTCACTTTTCACAAGTTTGTTCTTAAAACCTATTTCTGATTTCAAAATTGGATCAAAGGATTAACATGGCCTGAACCAATATCTCATGACCTTCACCTTGACCTTAGACCTTCAAGGTCACACCATCACTGATTACTTTTCATTGTGTATAACAATCATGCAATGACTCAAAGTGTTCATTTTTAACATAAGGCATATTCACAATAGCATGCTTAAGTTGTGACCTTGCTGTGACCTTGACCTTTGACAGATTTTAGCGAAAACTTTTTGAAATCTTGGTCTATCTCCATAGTTGATATATACCAAATAAGAGCCTGACAGCACAAAAACGTTTGAAGTTATCATGTTTACAAGGATTATTGTAGTAATTAAAGCACTCATGACCTTGACCTTTGACCTTGAATGTGAACATGTCAAAATCATTTACCAGATTTATAAGAAAGAAGCTGTGTATATGAGGTGTTAATAGCTTTTTGGAAACAAGTAGTATTTGAGTTATGAGCGGAACCAAAAGTGTGACCATAGACACGCACACAAAGACGCTTAAAAGTGGAAAATCTGAAAAAATAATCATGGAATCTGAGGGAAACATAGAAAAGGCACATCTAGGGACCATAAAGTGTACATGTTTAAAGTTTCATAACAATTGAACAAGTAGTATTTGAGTTATGAGCGGAACCAAAAGTGTTCCGGACGGACGGACGGACGCGCTGAGCGCTATATACCCCCGAATACTTCGTAGCGGGGGTATAATTATTGGGAGTTGAGTTTTAAATATGGTGGACGTTCTTCAAGATGGCCTTAGCTTCTGCAGTAAAGATGCTGCTGCCATCATGCAGTCTTGAAGCATATGTTGTTGATGGAGTGACAGTTGCTTCTGCAACTGTGGGTCCATCCTTAGAACCGTCAGTGTAAATTGGTTTATAAACTGCAAAAACAAAGTAGTTCAAAAAATGCCTGTTGAAATATTAATTGGTCTGTATTTGATTTTTTATGAGTAGATAGAGAGAGGTTGACACGGGGACTGACCATGGCGGAGTGGTAAGTAGACCGTGCTCTTCTATTGTTAGGTCGATATCAGAATCTTCAACATATTGTTGAAGTCTGATACCGATTGGTGGAATTGCTTAAGGTTTTGAGTTATATAACTGCTGGTATTCTGGATTGAATACGCAGTTGTATGCAGGATTGGAAGGATTATATTTTAGTTTAGTGATATATTGAAGTGCCAGCTTGATGCGCCTATCTTCAAAAGATGGCTCATCAGCTTCGACGTAGAGACTTTCAACAGGTGATATTCTGAAGGCCCCAAGACAAAGCCTGAGACCCTGGTGGTGGATAGTATCTAGCATTTTGATATAAGAGGGGCGTGCAGATCCATAGATTATGGATCCATAATCCAGTTTGGAACGGATGAGTGATCGAGTGAGATGAAGAAGAGTTTCTTCATCTCCACCCCATTTATTATTTGATACGACCTTTAAAAGGTCGGTATTGAATTTCAAAACCAATTTGGACGACATGTGTGGTCGATTCCCTTTACCTTGTTTGATAGTCCGATTTTAAATTACAACTAACTTTTCATCTTTCTTCAGTATCATATATACAACCAGGGCCAAATCGAGGTTCCATAAGTGTGAACATCATTTTGGGCATTGGTGACTATGAAGGGTATTCTAAAAACATCACTCAACAAAACTACACAAAAACTGCACAACTAGTTCCTCCGTCTGGGAAAATTAGGAGGAACCTTATGCATATAGACGATGTGTAAAGCAGGAGAGGTATGCTTGACTTGTCAGAGTTGACGGCAGATTATCGAACCATTAGTGAGTGAGTGAATGAGTTATTGTTTAACGCCGCTTCGGCAGTATTGCAGCCATTAGCGGCGATCGAACCATTAGTAAGTTATTGCAAACACATGAATCAACAAATGTACCACACGTCATGTGCAATGGCTACTTGTATCCACCAATCTACTGACAGGCGACTAGTATCAAGATTTGCATAACTATCACAGAAAATCAATAGGAAGGCATGTTGATTTATCACTATTGAAGTATTCCATGAATGGATGAGAGGTTTCTCACACCTCAGAATCAGAAACTATTGCGGTGGAAATTGATCTTGAATGCTCAAGAAATAATTATTGATTATTTGCGGAATTAAGAAAATTAAACAAACTTAAGTCATTACTTAACAAGATGAATATACCCGCCACTAGGTACATGTATTTCAAAACCGGATATAGTGAGTGAGTGAGTGAGTTATTGTTTAACGCCGCTTCGGCAGTATTGCAGCCATAAGCGGCGACAAAACCGGATATATACGGAAAATAACGACAAATAATGATAAAAACGATTCGTATGTCTCTTCATATTTTATTCATATACAAATATACTGCATATATATAATGTAGAAAATAAAGTCAAATTTTTCTACAAAGTCATTGTTTATCACTACAACATTGTTTCATGCCGAGAGGCAAATTTCAAGTGATAGCTTGTGTTGATTTGGGGCCACTTTTGTTACATGTGCGCTTGGGCTTGCTGGTTGATTGGGAGCTGCTTGCTGTGTTCTGGTGATTGTTTTCTGTGTTTCTGGGCGTGCTGCGTTTTGGGGCTGTTTGTTTTGTTTTGGCTGTTTTTTAGCAAAACAATTTTGTTGTGTCTGCAGGTGTTTACCAATTCGTTTCGTTTGTTAAGGGTTGCCATATGGGGTTTGCTGATGATGATGAACTTTTCGAATATGCAAAGGCTGCATCTTTTGCTTGTATTTGAGTATGGTTTGGCATGGCCGATGATTGACCATTCCACATTGAATTCAGAGTTTTGTTCTTTTAGTTGCCAAATATATTTGCTTAATTATGTGGCGTGTTTTTGCTGGGGTTGTTGAAAGAGGTTTTGTGGTTGTTGAATCTTGTTTTGAATTCTGTTTCAGTTAGGCCAACGTATGTTTCAATTGTGTTGTCGGATGTGACTTTAGCTTGATAAACTATTGATTTGGCAAGGCAGTTTCCTTTGAGGGGACAGGTTTTTGGGCTACGGCAGTTGCATGGTTTTTCCTTTGTTGTTTCAGTGGTTGTTTTGACTTGTTTGTTGTTGCTGTCTGGCATGCAGCTGTAACTGAGCTTGACTGTGTTTTTATTGAATATTTTGCTGAGTGGGTTGGTTTTTGGGAATGAGGTTTTGAGGATATTGAGGAATTGGTTGCCGACGTTTGTTTTTACCGTTAGGTCAAATGGGGGGTTAAACCAGATTGTTTGGCGGGATCTTTGGCGCTTGATATTACGGTTTTCTGGGGGGTTGTATTGCAGTTTATGGTTGTAGCCACTGTTGTTCAGGGCGGTCTGGTATGGTGGTATGGCTTTGTTGAATATTTCTTGGCTTGAAGAAATTTGTGATAGCCGTTTGTTGATTGCTGCAGGGATATTTTTAATGATACTGGGTGGATGGTTGGATTTAGAGTGCACATATTGTGGGACATTGTTTGGTTTGTTGTATGGTTTATAGCTATTGTCTTTGAGGTTAAGGGTAACATCTAGGAAGTCTACGATGTGCTTGTTTGCTTCAATGGTTACTTTCAGGTCATGCTGTTTGAAGATTTTGCAGATGTCTTTTTTGGTTTGCTCAATCTTCCTGAGCGTTTGGTCAAGCGCTGCAAGACCGTCGTCTCTGTACAGCGAGCTCTATGTTATTTCCTAATTGGCTTGCAGTTTGGAAAGTAGGAAGCACCCGACAAGCTCACATGTTTCAGTGCCATCGAAGCTGCCCATGGTAACATCGAATGATGTTTTTGAAGATTGTTTACACCATGGTTTGGTGTTGTTGAAGAGTAGAGATTTCTTAGTATGTAAGATTATGTTTATCTCTTCTTGTGTGATTTTGTCAAATTGGGAGGCAAAGTCAAGGGCTTTATTTCGAGTTTTTTCTCTAAACTCTACCACATCGAAGCAGATGAAACTTGTTGATTTTTTGTTGGGTATATTACTAAACCATTCCAGTACTTTGTCGGTGTTTTTCCAAAGGTTGGTGTTGTTGCTTTTGATAATTTTGGTATTGATGCGGTCAAGTATTTTTTTGCTGACATGACCTATTTCGGATTTGGCAGGGTTAATGAGGTGGCAGGATGGGTTGTTATCAAAATTGGGTTTGTGGTCTTTAAGAGTGATGAATGCTTCTCGCTTTGCCATGGTTTCTATTCTGTTACTTAGGTCATTGGCAATTGCATTTGCTTCCTCAATAATATTCTGTTCTATGCTGCTATCTGCTATTTTGTAGTTTTTGGTGACATCGGCAATTTTCTTTTTTAAATTAGGCTAATAAATTAAATATCTCGCCGCTAATTGCTGCAATACTGCCGAAGCGGCGTTAAACAATAACTCACTCACTCACTCATTGGTGAAATCGTCAACCAGGAGTTGGTCGTACTCATCGGGTTTCATTTTGTAAAAGTTGGTGGTTTTGTCAGCCTTTACATATACGGTGTTGCTTTCCTTTATGCTCTCAATATCAGCTTTCAATTTTCTTTGAAAGTCGCAAGAAACGTTTTTGAATTCAATGTTTTGCGTGAGTTTGAGGAGGTTGTCTTCGAATACTTTCAGTTCTGGGATAGCAGGAGGTGATTGTCTGCTTTTGAAGCCGAACGTGTTTATAGATTTTGATGTTGCATTTGGCTTGAGGTAGAAAAATGCTTTCCATCTCATTCGTTTGAGAAACAGTTCAGTTTTTTCTATCAACCTTTTGGTGTAGTTTGCGCGTGTGGCAGTGGGGATGTTTTTGGTGGAGTAGTCGAAACTGACTTTTTCCATATTACAGGGCCAGAGAGTGCTCAACTGTGAAAGGAGCAGGTACATTATTTTCTACATTATATCTAGCTCCATTTTTTCAAATGTTGAGCACTCTGCCATTCCCTAACAAGGCTAAAATACACAAAACCAGTTTGGTTTTTGTAATTTGCTTATTAGTTCATCTTACATCTCATATTTTTTTATTTACAATACATATCTCATCATATTTTATTCAGTATGCATATGAATTTCATTATGCAACATACATTTCATAGTTTATTTCTTGTGCACTACAATGCATGCCAATACACATATATATATATTTTTTTATTCACAATACACATTACATTATTCACTACGATATGTATTTCACAATACAAGCAACATACATTTACATTACAGTATCAATATACACTGCGATGCATCCCAATATCATACTTGTTAACAATACATTTCACATTACATTCAGTTCTGGTCATGTCACTGGTCTGGTCACTTGATAACAATTTTGCAATATTAACGAGTGACTGTCTTGGTGTCAGGCTTTTGTTCTCGTAGTCTCTCCATTCTTTCTCCAGTGCGTTGTTAAACATTTTGGTATTTTTGTTTTGAACTCGGGCCATCTGTCCTGTACAGTCGTATTGCCTAATTGTTGACAAGAAGGCCGCTTCCTGGTGTAGAAGGTCGACCAACAGGAATAATTTGATTTTTCTTCTCTTCGCTCTGTCGTTTAGGCGCCTGTGCCAACCTAAAAAGAAAAGAAAATAATAAGCAAAATGAATTTCCAAAATCAAAATCATAGTTAATGAATGTATTACAATCAAATCAAATATATGATTATACAATATTGATGCTGATGATAGTATTTATATCTTGTTATATTAATGGTACCATACTTATATTTACCTTCACAGTCATTGTTGGTCCTCACAACAAGACCAAACACTGACCAAGATGCCACTGTCCAACAATCACTTAAAACCCACTGGTTCTCCGCATATGTGAACAGCGGCATCAGTTCAGCGCCGACTGCCTCCTTCAGAGTCTGGAACCCGGCACGGATGTGGTGGTGGTGTAGGTATGGAGCGCCATCAGCTGTTTGACGATCGTGTACACATCCTGGCGCCGACTGTACTCGTGCTAAAAACAAAACAAAAATATATAATATTATTAAGAAAAATATCATGTCAACCATGTTAGCGTTGTATGATATTATGGTATTCCATTTCTATATTACTTAATATATATTCCGTTTTTATTTCTATATTACTTTTGGGGGCGGGATAGCGCAGTGGTTAGCGCGTTCGGCTTCGGATCAAGAGGTCCGGGGTTCGAATTCCGCCAGGGGCACGGCAACTTTGTCTGCAGTAGAGAACTCTTCTACACGCAGTCAGGTTTTGGTGCAATGCTACACTGAATTTCTGTGCAGTATCGCCGATGCTCGCAGGTTTCACCGCAAACGAGACCACATTGCGTTGCGGGCTTTCTCCCTGCCATAATACTAGCAGCCGCGATATAAGTGAAATACTCTTGAAAGCGGCGTTAAACCCCAACTCACTCACTCAATATTACTTATGTATTCCGTTTCTAATAGTTTACTTTCAACTATATATACGTACCTCAAGTCCTAGACTCTGGACTTTTCGATAGACAGCCTGCTGTCAGTGGAGAGCACAGCCGCGCAGTTCCACATGAGGCAACAGGCAGCGGATCGCCTCCCATACACCACGTTCAAAATCCGTGATGACACGTGCACGGGAGACTCTAGATCTGTGGCCAGGAATCTTTGCCATGATTGAAGAACACACCTGTAAAATATTATAATTAACAAGTGTAAAGCAGTGTACATGTAACATATTATTCGTTATAAATGTTATATTTAATTAATATATTTATATTCGTTCATATTAAATTATAGTTATTTATATTAGTCACACAATGAGAAAATACACACCGTTTCGTAATCAATCTTTCTCCTCCAGGACATGAAAATAAACGCCACCGGAACTTTCATTTCCCCAGTTTCGGGAGGAATACATGTATACTGTATAGTTGATGGAATGGTCGTCGGACGACACGGAATGTGCCGTCCATGAACCACATTTGGGCGTTCTTCAGCGGAGATGGGGTCTCATCTATTACATAAAAAAGGAAGAGGTTATTCAATGGAATCGAAAGCAATTTAAAAAACGCATAAAACAATTATTATACCCTACAATTATGACTTAGTGACTTAAATGATTATTATACAATTATTATACAATTATGACTTAGCAGCTGTTTTAACAACATACAATACAAATACAAACAAATTAACTTACCTCAAATTCAAGGGAGTCAAATTCAGGTGGTCGTATAGACTCACGAGCACGATTGCCCCTCTTGGCCATGGCCACCATCGGTGGCATGTTGACAGTGTTGACTTGCTCATCAGCAAGTAGCTGGTACACTTGTTCAACAATCTGCTGAGCTGACTTAAAAAGTTGGCCCTTGCATTGCTGCTTGATTTTGCAAGAAGCACTCGTTGATGGTCTTGCTGACGGATCCCCAGCATGTGTGTGTCTCTTTGGACCAGGTATGAAGTCGTCTCCGGTCTGTCTAACGGTAGCAAGGCAAGTCTGGGCCTTGCTTCTCACGGAACATCGCCAGTAGGTTGTCGACTTATTTACCTCCTGTAATATATAACAAGTGAATTGTTAACACGATCGAGATCTTTCTGAATTATTAAAATTACTTCTTACCTTAGTAATAAACACTTATTTATCCCCTGTCATATATAAGAGAATTGTTAGCAAAGGTTCTTTCTCAATTATTAGTACGAAACAAAGCTAGTATAATTTACACTTACCCTGACATTGTAGGTAAAGCCTCTACTGTCTAAAAGACGCCTCCTCCAACGCTTTGTTCTATCTTCAAAGATGGTGTGGAACTAAGCGAACTATACTTTCATCTAGAGGGTCATGTCTTCATGGTTGATCTGGATATTCTCGGGGAGAACTAAGCGAACTATACTTTCATCCAGAGGGTCAGGTCTTCATGGTTGATCTGGATATTCTCGGGGAGAACTAAGCGAACTATACTTTCATCCAGAGGGTCAGGTCTTCATGGTTGATCTGGATATTCTCGGGGGGAACTAAGCGAACTATACTTTCATCTAGAGGGTCATGTCTTCATGGTTGATCTGGATATTCTCGGGGAGAACTAAGCGAACTATACTTTCATCCAGAGGGTCAGGTCTTCATGGTTGATCTGGATATTCTCGGGGGAACTAAGCGAACTATACTTTCATCCAGAGGGTCAGGTCTTAATGGGTGATCTGGATATTCTCGGGGGGAGCTAAGCGAACTATACTTTCATCCAGAGGGTCAGGTCTTCATGGGTGATCTGGATATTCTCGGGGGGAGCTAAGCGAACTATACTTTCATCCAGAGGGTCAGGTATAGTGATGGATGGGGTTGGTGGTAGTCTAAGCGGAGACACCGGAAGGTCGACATCGAGGGCAAGTTGGCTTAGTGTCGAAGGCTCTGGTTGATGAATGCAAAATAACTCTTCTTTAAGAAAACTTCAGGTGGATTAACAAAGTTTTCATCCATACACTTGATTAATTCTTTATATTCCGTGATAGAATAACATGGTATGTGTGTCTTTGATGTAAGGAACATAAAAACTAGTGTCTTTTCCGACGTACATGGCAGGATAATATAACATGCTGTGTTCTTATTTTTTTAGAAGAAATTATATGTCTTAGAAATTTGGATATCTGAATTCACTTACAATTCACAATATTTCTCCAAACACTGACGCCAAGCCATTGTGTTCAACTAATGGGCTTGGACATGCACAATTGCAACAATTGCATATCAACAATTTACTGTCCATAGTAATCAATATGTACTTATTTGTTTGAGAGACTAATAGACTATAATTATGTATTATCTGATGTGCAACTTGTCTGTGAATAATGGCGACATACATGCGTTACATCAATAAGGATGTGGTGTGCTTTGTCTATGAACGAGGTATAGCATGTTATTGCATAAGAGATTTTCCGGTGCATTCTACTAAAGCATAGGGAATACCTTACCATGTACCATACCATACCAATACCCATACACATACATATCACAATGAATACAGATGCGGCACACGCACGTCATACGTGTAGACATGCATGTTATGGTTATTCTTTTCTTAACATCTAAGGAAATGCAAACTATATATAAACATAGACTTAACTCACCTAAGCTTGAACCATGAATTGAATGAATCAATTTAATAATACAAAATCATTATTGTGCCTTTTTACAGCTTGTTATTATTGGCAAAATAAAATGTAAAGTAAACTTACCAATGTATGTTCAATAACAAGCAGAAGTATAAACATGATATTAATGTAAATTATCACAAAGGACATAATGCCGTTTATTTAACTGACAAACTACAAATAATTATTAGCCCCCCTTTCATTGAATGAATAGAATGGTTCAATTAATCATCACTTACCTATGTTTAAACACATCTGTCACCACAATGTTGCAGAGAATTCATCACAGTTCCTGGTACACACACTATCCTAGGAGAGAATCCATTAAGCCTGTGAACCCCTTGACACAGAATAAACCACTTCACACAGCTGCTATAGACTGGCTAGCGAATGTTGGCGAGTTGCTCCGGGGATGCTGGCTTTGGTATATATAACTAAATGAACAGAGTGGTGTTGACATGCTAGCAGGATATCGTGCAAGTGACAAGTTGCACAAAGTAGTACCGAGGTATTGAGATACTGAGAGAGAGGTTTCTGCAACTGAAGATGCACGTGATCGTGTTCTGTGTTAACATTATACCATTTGATTAATAAAATACTATTCACATTGGCGTAATTACCATTACACGATTCAATGTATTCCTTACTTAGATGATTCCAAGATGTCAAAAAAATACTTTAATTGAGTGAGTGAGTTGGGGTTAAACGCCGCTTTCAAGAGTATTTCACTTATATTGCGGCTGCTAGTATTAAGGCAGCGAGAAAGCCCGCAACGCTATGTGGCTATGCACTGCGGTGAAACCTGCGAGCAGCGCATGGAACTAGAGAACAATGAGTGGTACTACGCTGAAATTCAGTGTAACTTTGCACCCAAACCTTACTGCGTGTAGAACAGTTCTCTACTGCAGACAATATTGCCGTGCCCCTTACGGGATTCAAACCCTGGACCTCTTGGTCCGAAGCCGAACGCGCTAACCACTGCGCTATCCTGCACTGCTATAAGTCAACCTGAGACAGAAGACTTGAAAGGTAAATTTCAGAATACCTATATTTTCTTACATAAATCAATGATACGGCGAAAACATTAATTATGCTATGTTAATTACTTAAGGACTAATCACGATTTGATTCATAAAATACTACTGACATAATTACCGGGATACAGTGCAATATACTTGTTGTACAGATGATTCCAAGATGGCGCTGATTTAAACCTGATTGCATCTCTGTGGCATCATCTTGTCACGACCATGTCAATAAATCAGACTGTTAATTTCGCTGTGATTATGTTTAAGGGATGTAATTAGTCTATCTACATCCATCAAAGTTGTCTCGGTGTAAAAATTAACCTCGATTCAGTGACTGACTCAAACGTTTTTCGAAAAATGCAAAGGAAACACAAGTGAAACAGATGGTGACCCCCGTGCCTGTCATTTAACAAGATGAAGGTCAAACAGTTTGTGAACCAGATTACCCCTTATTCGTAGTTTCAGACATATGTAATGTCTGTGGAAACCCAATTAACTCTTACCAACTTTAACATGTCGGCAGCGTGATTAGGTTGTTGTGTTACTCATTAGCAATCGTAATCCCAATCTTAATTCATAAATGGATTATCAAACATCAATGTATGTTATCACTATGCAAATATTATGAAAATGAGGTGACGTCCATTTTACCCGTCAGTGTATGTACTGTGAGAAATTTAAACAGTTTAATCGTCAAAAATATGAAAATGAAGATATGAAAAGAGAACACACATGTCACATGCAGATGGAAATATTTTACCGCTAAATATTTTCTAAATAGATAAACAAGAAAACAAGCAGTAAAATCAGTGTGTTCACTCGCTGATTCCAGGTATTTGCAATTAGTTATCAATACAGTTCCCCATCATTAATGAATACCTAATGCGACATATACATGGAACATGATTGCAAATTACAGTAAAAATGGATTTTAAAATACTTTTGTCATGAAAACCATCAATAATGAGTGACACAACATTAGTGAAATGTTCAATTTCACCAGAGGATATTGGCAATAACAAGTCTAGAAGGGTTTTGAAATGTGATCGATTTTCTTGATTCTAGACAATACATGTCATCCACTATTTTCAACATTATCAATTTTGTTATTTATAGAATTGCACATATATTGGAAAATATATATCATACTCATCACACATCATAAAACAGAACCCGACTCAATAAATGCCACTCAGAGAAGGACTATTATAACGTTATGAGAAGAAACAAATTTCAACTTTTGAATGACATCAGCATATGCCGAGCTTTCTTTGATATGCTGGTGCCAAAATGCACATGACTTTCGGGAATACACAAAACTATCGATTCGCTATTTAAACCTTAAAAAATAGAGCCATGTGCTCTGAAGCTCTGGGCTCTGTAGCTCATCTGGATTTGGGGTCACCAAATATACAGTTTATATTCCCCATTAGCCAAGGAGTCTGTACACAAAATTTCAGCTCCCTAGACCAACTGGTTCTGGAGGAGAAGACGAAAATGCGAAAAGTTTACAGAAGGACAGGTGGACGGACGGAGGCCAGACACCATGCCATGCCATAAGCCTATCGGGCTTTTCAGCCCAGATGAGCTTAACATGACACGACAGATGAACATGTGGATGTTTACATGTCTACCATCATGTCCTTGCATCAAGGACAATTCTTTTATTTCGTACACATATATTCTCACATGGCTAACAAACTGATTGGTTAAATGCCATTGCACTGAATTCGTGGATTGAAATATCTGTCTGTATATGGCGATGTTTCTTTTGCAGGTGAGTTTAGGAACTGAAGAAACAGAACCATCATGATAATTTCTTTGGAATTATGTTGCTCTGTTTGAGGCCACTGTTAAATCGAATTACTTTCGTTCATTGACCGAAACCTATTTCGTCCTAGTAATTCTCATATTGACAATAATTTCCATTTCAGTGTAATTGTTCTCGAATTATTTACATATCGTTAAGATATTACTTGATTCGTACTCTTTAGAATTTCAAAATCCAACTTTTATAAAAACTGAATTAAATGGAAACTTTAAATTGAAAATGAGATGAGCATTACACGAGACCCAGTCAGAAAACCTACAGCAATCTCTTGACTCTTAAAGATAAGAATGTCATTACCTCTGAAGTTTGGATAAATGTGTTTCAGCCTAGTAAGGGAGAAATAACTGTTTAATAATTAATAAAAAGGTCAAATTAAGCAAATCCTTTCACATTTATTTGCAAGTATCATCGTGATCAACAGTAATTACCAGCAGTAGTCATTGATTGCCTTTCTGACCATTTGGACAATGTCGATTTGATCGAACACATCACTACAGAGGAGACCAAACACAGAAAGGAAAGTTTGGCTGGATTCCTTTGACTCGATCCGGGATTTATTGGTTATCCTTTGCATGAGGCAACAATTACAATTAGAATACTTGAAAAATATCTGTTATCATTTTATTTGTTACCACATCAAATTACTGATTCGAAAGGCATTTATAATGCGATAATGTACATGTTATGTGTGAAATATAAAATGATTATTAGATGATATATACATATGTGTGTAATTGAAATAATAAAGAACAGTTGAAACATAAAGATACATTATAGACATTTTACTAGCAATATTAGCATGTTAAATATCATTAACATCAGCGCATCTCTCTAGGAGCCATCCACTGTATTCACACAGTTAACACTGAGAAGACTTTCAAAAGAAGAATGTTGGTTTTGTAGGAAATTGGAAACGGTATCTTCATATAAATATTTAGGTGTAACATTTACTAGAGGTCTGTCTTGGTCTATCCATTGTTCTAATGCAGCTCTATAGGGTAAAAAGGCTTTATTTGCTGTTTTTAAAGTATTGGCTAAACTTGGTAATATATCTCATGAATTTTTTTTTTTTAAATATTTGACATGAAAATAGCTCCTGTTTTACTCTATGGTTCCGAAGTCTGGGGATTCTGTCAGAATGATTCTATGAATCTGTACATACTTTGGCTTGTAAGCGGTTCTTAGGCGTTAAGATCTCTACACCAAATAACATAGCTCGTGGTGAATGTGGCAGGTACCCACTATGTTTTTGCATATAAAAGAGCTGTCAAATATTGGTTAAAATTATTAAATATGTCTGACACTCGGCATCCCATAAATAGTATAATATGATGTTAAAAGATATAGAAAATATTAAAGTTAATTGGGCTTCGAGTTGTCGAGATTCATTGTACAGTTTGGGCTTGGGTTTTGTTTGGAACCAACACTTTGTTTATCTTCCTACTTCGTTTTTCTCAGAATTTCTGTGTCGACTAAAATGTATTCATGAACAGAATTGGTATACTTCAAAACGGCACCAAATCCATATCTTACTCTTATTTTAAAGCTTCACTGTCTAAGGAATTGTATTTGAATGCGGGGGCGGGATAGCGCAGTGGTTAGCGCGTTCGGCTTCGGATCAAGAGGTCCGTGGTTCGAATCCCGCCAGGGGCACGGCAACTTTGTCTGCAGTAGAGAACTGTTCTACACGCAGTAAGGTTTGGGTGCAATGCTACACTGAATTTCAGCGTAGTACCACCCATGGTTAGCTAGTTCCAGCCGATGCTCGCAGGTTTCACCGCAAAGCATAGCCACATGGCGATGCGGGCTTTCTCCCTGCCATAATACTAGCAGCCGTGATATAAGTGAAATACTCTTGAAAGCGGCGTTAAACACCAACATACTCACTCACTCACTATTTGAATGCGGTTGTTGTAAAAAAATGTTTTAGAGTAGCATTAGCCCAATTAAGGTGTTTTTCGTATCATTTAAGAATTGAAACGGGTCGGTTTTATAATATAGATAGAAATGACAGATTATGTTTACAATGCGACGAAGGCTATATTATTAAGGATGACCATTTTCTTCTTGTATGTTCCAAATTTAAAGAGCTCCGCCTCAATCATATGCCGGAAACTTTTTGTACAAATCCAAATAAAACTAAATTTAAAAATTCTCATGTCAAGATCGAATTAATTTAGAAAGCTTTATTTTCATGCCATGTTCCAAAGATGTTAATTGAATGACTGTTGCTGTACACATCATGTCTTGTCATATATAACATATGTAGTTACGGGCCGATGGCCTACACTTCAGTAATAAAAAAATGAATTGAGGAGACTTCAGCACGGGAACCTGGCAAACACCACATCCTGGGAGAGTATCCATTACGCCAACTATCTTGACTGACTGACGAACAGTGCTGGGTAATTACAGGCCTAGGTATACTTGCTCATTTAGGTGAATGGATGTTACTAATGATGAGCAGAGTAGCGTTGACATGCTGACAGGAGATGAGGAAGTGACCAGATGCTTTGATGGAGGAGGGAATAACTCGCAAGATGTCGTTGCAACATTGTTGATTTTGTTATAGTACATACGTACTCAGTACCCGCATAAAATGAATCTTCGTTCAGCCATTAAAGTCCCCAAAAATACTATACAACTATGCCAACATCTACCCTATAGAATGGACGAGGAACTCATGTTGTCACATTATGGTAAGACATATTAGTATTTCCGTGGCATAACGTTGCATTTCCTGGCATAATAGGTGCATTAACGTGTAAATTTAACGCACATTATCCTGTATTTCTTATCTTAGCACGTCTGTAAATATCTTAATAGTTCCAATCTTTAGATTTACAATCTTGTTAAAACATTTAATATCAATATCAATATTACAAACAATTTTCATTTAATCTCAAGAACACGGATATTGAACACTGAATTGGATATTTTAATTTAAGCACTATCCTTGAGTTAAGAGAACCAAGTCAACTGTTCATATACATAATCTATTACTCAAGTCTATCAGTGTGAGGTACTACTCACTTACGGTGCTTGGCCAAGGGATACGACACGTATAAGGCTCGGGACAAAAACCGTCACCGGGACTCGAACCAAAGCCACTCGCGGGAGAAGCCAATTTCCTAACATAAATGAAACCAGCATTGTGTGTCCAAGTATCATTGTGAATTAACTTTACCCTAGTGTCAGGGGAACTGAGAAATAGTGTACCGAGTGTTATTGGTGAGGAAATTACAAACTCGGGCAATACAGAAAGGGGCCGGCAGAATAATTTGCCTTGCCTTCACATGCATAAGCTCTCAATAGGGTATCCATGATTTGATTATACAGAATAATTGAAAGACCATAGGCAAATTAGAGAGTCTTTCCAGCACTCGACATGTCAATGGTCTGCAAAGTTTAAAAGTATTTGAAAAGACTAGCACTATCCGCTACTTTACGAGTTGTGAAACGGACTGTTTGCATGAAAGCATGTTTTTCTACTCATAAAAGATTGATGGTATAGATTAAGATTTATTTTAGACTACTTTATTTCACATTGCTTACGTTTCAATGCTGAACATTATTGTTATAAGAACTGAAACTCAGTTATGCTCTCATACTATATATAATTTCATGCAAACATCCAGGTGTGATATTGAAATACACAAACACGTATTACTTTATTCAGTAATTTACCCATACTACAGAAAGTTACTTGCAAATGTTCAAGTGGAACTTTGTCTTCAGTCAGACTTGAAGAGCACACAAAAGTATTTTACTTTTTACTCCCTCCGTCGTCTTTTAGCATTGCACATGGTTTTGACATTATCTACTTCTTAAACACTCAATTTAGCTTAAACTTCCAACTGAAATAGTAGAAACAATAAATTGACGGCGTGTTGTTATTTAGATAGGCTATCTTTCAACTGTCGTTTCGGAGTATCCAGCCAGTTTATTAGGTGCAACCATTTGTATAACTAGAGCAGAGAATGTAAGATTCATGAACATAACGCCATACAGTGCAATGCAATCTTGATATGAGTAATATGCAATTAGTAAGTTGTTAGTGAATGATGTCACCTCCGAAGCATTAATTTGTGACATTAAATCAAATTTGTATTTCGTTATGATTATGTTTTGATAAATTTGCATACAAGTTTGGTATCGCACATATATGGCACTAGTTTGTTTTGAAGATGTTTTTCTAGATTTTCTTTCAAATGCATTCATTTCTGGGCTTAAGAATCGGTGATCACTAAATTTCATAAACACAATATTTACAAAAGTCAGAAGTATTTTGAAATACCTGTGAACAAAGTCAAAAGCAAATATGACATGTTTGATCCAAACTGAATCACAACAGGATATATTCCTCTTTCTAATATACCACACACACAACCAGGGTCTTATTGATGAGCTTCCATGTTAAAAAAAAAACGAAAGTTGAAGCCGGCCTACCGAAGACTTTGCCTGTTGCTGCAAATGCATGAATAAACAAATACACCACACACCATGTGCAATACAGACAGCTTCTGGTAACAAGATGTGAAACCATATGCATAACAGACTATTATTGTTGTATCTCTATGGAGGTACTCAATGAATGGATAAGGACTTTAACACACGCATTAGAATCAGAAATTATCTCAAACTCTTCGAAGTTACTTCATACATGTTTATAAAATTCAAGCCATGACTAAACATTAATTGAATTTATTTGCGGTACTTTATAACTTTCGCAAATTGGATTTAAAATTATTTTTTAAAAGTAAGAAAAAAGTAATTACTTTCCAAGGTATGCACAAATCGTTTCACAACAGTTCTTTATCTGAGAGTGCTCCGGTTTCTAATTACATGCACTTGCTCTCACGTTATTACATATAAATCTGTTTTTGGTGCTTTATTCTGGCAAACATTCAATATAATGATGTTTCTCCGGACAAAACCTTCCATCAATCCTTGTATATGAAACGCTTTGGTTGAATAAAACATGAGAATCCTAGACAGATGGAGTTGGAAACTGTCCAGAAAGGGTGATTGAATAAATACAGAGTTTGGTTATGCCAAGGTGCGTTAGCTTTTTGTTAATTTAATAGAGGTTTCTGTTAAAGCTAAACATTCTTGAAATTAATAAGAGGTCACACAAAATATTCCAAATAAATTGAATAATCGGCTCATTCAGTTAAAGTTATTTCTGTAGAGATAAATGCAGATGTCGTTTATTTATTCTTTGCATTTTTATTGAATTTCTTTTCATCAACAATTTTGTAATTATAACACATTTTACTTCATACATCAAACCATAAAGCATTTACATATTAAAGAATTCATAATGTTCAAGTTCAACTCGTATAAAAGCCGGAGCACGTCGCATATGTTTAACAGAAGCAAACACTGGGTGGAAACACAAATTGTCAACGTGATGAACGTCAATGTCTCTCTACTGTATTCCTTCCCTTGGCAAAACCAAATACAAGCGATGCTAGAAGCTTAGGATCAATTATAACTATTTATACTTGTACATTGACTTATGCTTTGTAAAAGATCAAGAAAATCAAGTCATAGACAAGCTTAAGGAAACATTAAGCAGTTCGCATAAACAACCGCATCACTAAACTTTGTGTACATTTAATTGCTATCCCGAACATAATCATGATTTGTAATTTAAGTTTTTGTATTCCTGACTTTCAGGGTTTTAGCATTGAGAAAAGACAAAAGCTGAGGACAGATGCACTGTGTGAATGGTAATCACAATTAATTTATTGTTTTCCTTACAAAGAGGAACTCAAACCTGAACAAAGTGATGACGTCAGGACAACACTTATGATATCCGAGGCATTCAAGATATACATTTGAAGGGCTTTGAGAAGTGGCATATATAAGAACAGGAGGATGTTCTGGATAACAACTACATTCAATGTGAAAAATACAAAAGAAAATAGTCCTGTTCTTACTATGATATATACTTTGTAACACGATCACCACTAAATCATCCCAATGCTTTAGATATATTACCCCCGTCTT
This sequence comes from Gibbula magus, assembly GCA_936450465.1. NCBI lineage: Eukaryota > Metazoa > Mollusca > Gastropoda > Trochida > Trochidae > Gibbula > Gibbula magus. The sequence continues at coordinate 1,227,494 of OW388294.1, forward strand.
TTTTCGACTAGAACACTCTCAGACAAAGTTGAAGGTATAGTCAATCTGTTAAATAAATGCAGTTTCAGTCTAATCACAAGAATGTGATAATGCACATTCACAAGAATAAAGGAAAGGGTTTTAATAGAATACTTGGTTTTCTTGCTGGTCACCTCAAGTTCAGAATTGTTATATTTGCTTACCGTAATAAATTATATGTGATTATGTGTTTAATACACACAATGACTAATTGCAACTTTTAAAATAAAATACTACTGATATACATGTGATACGTGAGGTGAGGTGAGTTGGGGTTTAACGTTGCTTTCAAGAGAATTTCACTTACATCGCGGCTGCTACTATTACGGCGGGGAGAAAGCCCGCAACGGCATTTGGCTATGCATTGCGGTGAAACCTGCGAGCATCGGCTGGAACTAGCGCACCATGGGTGGTACTACGCTGAAATTCAGTGTAGCATTGCACCCAAACCTTACTGCGTGTAGAACAGTTCTCTACTGCAGACAAAGTTGCCGTGCCCCTGGCGGGATTCGAACCCCGGACCTCTTGATCCGAAGAAAAAGTACAAGAAATTGTTCTATTGGCGAAACTGTAATTCCATCACCGCAATTTTAGTAGAATATAGACCATCTTCATCACTTTCTGTCCGAACTTTTTTTATGAAGACAATCTTTATTTTAGGAACCACGTCATCACAATGATTCAATACATGATCATATGTTGCATCTTAAATAGTAACACTGAAGAAACGTAAGGAATTTCATGAAGTACCCTGACCAAGATACTCCGAATTTCCTAAGCAGCCTACGATAGGATACTCGGCGTATCTAAATATCCTGTTCTCGATACTATAAATTTCCTGACTCAGGATACTCTTTGGTGGTGTTCCTTTCAACTTCCGGAAGATTCGGGACATTCCGGAGACCAATTGAGTGAGTGAGTGAGTGAGTGAGTTATTGTTTAACGCCGCTTCGGCAGTATTGCAGCCATTAGCGGCGAGATATTTAATTTATTTGCCTAATTTAAAAAAGAAAATTGCAATTGAAAAACAGAACACGGTACGAAGGCCGCAAAAACACCAGCATATTATCACAAGTTGAACTAGCAATATGTGCATGTGATGCACTGTGATGTCCCCCGCTCCAACTTTCAATCCAACCTAGTCATATTACCCTTATTTTTCACTTATGCTAAGCACTAAGTTCAATACTGAATTAATAACGAGAAATAAAAAATTCAGAATAGCCAAGGTAGCAAAAGGCACCACTCTATCACTAAGTCTAAGCAAATACAAAGTTTGGTGAAAAAATATTGAACAGTTTTGGAGATAGAGGCCGGAAAAGGTCCCTACCCCCAATATGCACTAAGTTCAAATTGTTGCCATGGAAACCAGTAAAAATTTTAAAAAATCAGAATAGCCAAAGTAGCAAAAGGCACCACTCTATCACTAGGTCTAACCACATACCAAGTTTCGTAAAGAAATACTAGCTAGATTTTGAAATAGAGGCCGGAAAAGGTCCCTACCCTCAATATGCACTAAGTTCAAATTGTTTCCATGGAAACCAGAAAAAATTAAAATATTCAGAATAACCAAAATAGCAAAAGGCACCACTCCACCACTAGGTCTAACCACATACCAAGTTTCGTGAAAAAATATTGAACGGTTTATGAGGTGAGGTGAGGTGAGTTGGGGTTTAACGCCGCTTTCAAGAGTATTTCACTTATATCGCGGCTGCTAGTATTACGGCAGGGAGAAAGCCCGCAACGCCATGTGGCTATGCATTGCGGTGAAACCTGCGAGCAACGGCTGGAACTAGCAAACCATGGGTGGTACTACTCTGAAATTCAGTGTAGCATTGCACCCAAACCTTACTGCGTGTAGAACAGTTCTCTACTGCAGACAAAGTTGCCGTGCCCCTGGCGGGATTCGAACCCCGGACCTCTTGATCCGAAGCCGAACGCGCTAACCACTGCGCTATCCCGCCCCCACGGTTTATGAGATATGGCCCGGAAAAGAAAGCATTTCGGAAACATTATGTCTCCCGGAAAAAAATTCGGGGGACATAATAAAAGTTGATAATGAAAAGTTAAAATTTACAATTTGTCAATAAGGTGTATAGCCTTCAAAAAATCTAAAACACGATGCTCACCGAAATGAGTAAAAACTTGATTGATTGAAATAGAAGGATAAAAAGTTTCCCTGATATGTGCAGTGTCCCAGCACTCACATAGAATGTGTTCGGAGACCAATTGAACGAGCGAAACTAATCTTCCGAACTTCTCCAGATTCTCCCGCCGAGATCGAGTGGAGAGCGCGAAGAATGATGTCATCCAACATGGCGTCTGTAATGTACGAATGTTCAGATTGCGCCCGCAGATTTGACAAGCTGAGGCTTCTGCAAAGCCACGACTGTGCCATTACATTCTTCACTTTCGTTTTTGTGGTAGCATAAGGAATTTTGCATTCTATATGCTTATATTCAGTTGTAAGGGTTTAAAATTTGACACACCTACAGAACGGCTATGTCACTGTGACGCAAACAAACTAACTCGGCGTTACCACGTTCTATTAGATTTTGAAATATTGTGATAATCAACGTATCTTACAGGCATATCGATATAAGGATCTCCATTTGACTATGAAATGTCTTTTTGGTCGTTGCGAGTTTTATATAAAAAAATATACACAGAGTAGCTATAGGTTTTTGAAAAGTATGACAAAATCGTTTTATTATAACATTTGAAGATCCCATATGTCTAATGGACACCAAACCCCAACCGAATGTCATTGAAGTTACATTAGTTCTTTCAGTGCAAGATAAACAACCTTCCGTTTAACCCTACTGGATGTGTGAAGTAGTTACTTTAGCATCAGTGAAACCACCAATGACTCTTCCATTTACAGATTTTGTTTGATAAGTAGGCCAATCTAACTATTTAACAAACAAACAAAAGTTAGAACCCAATGGACAATATTTTAAAAACACAGAATGTTTTTCCTCAGTGGGACGCATGCAGTAAATTTAAAAAGTGTACATTACATTGTAGACGTCAAACCACTGAAAATGTGAGAAAATATATCTTTTTAATTATATTTAGATGCTGTTGTTCTACCCAAAAAAACAACTCAAGATCAGTCCTTAGGACAGAAATTAAATTGCCACTATAATAGAGTTACCTCGATATTAGGTCACTCAGCAAACATATCATCTCGAAAAGAAAACAAATCTGCTCCATTCAACACTTTTAAAATTTGTCACAGAGCCGGTGACAATCCGAGAATGCCCAAGTACTACTACAATAGTTCGTCACAATTGTCAAACTGAATTTCTAGGATATTCATGAATCATCATGGCTCAAAATAGCAAACAATTTGGGAGCATTTGCTCCCTATTTTTCAGTTTGCTCCCTGTAATTATGTCCCCCGGAAATTTTTTCGGGAGACATAATGTTTTCGCCTCCGTCCGTCATTCCGTCATTCCGTCTTTCCGTTATTCCGAAATGCTTTCTTTTCCGGGCCATATCTCAAAAACCGTTCAATATTTTTTTCACGAAACTATGTTGTTAGACCTAGTGGTGGAGTGGTGCCTTTTGCTATTTTGGTTATTCTGAATTTTTAAATTTTTTCTGGTTTCCATGGAAACAATTTGAACTTAGTGCATATTGAGGGTAGGGACCTTTTCCGGCCTCTATTTCAAAATCTAGCTAGTATTTCTTTACGAAACTTGGTATGTGGTTAGACCTAGTGGTGGAGTGGTGCCTTTTGCTATTTTGGTTATTCTGAATTTTTTTTTTCTTTCTGGTTTCCATGGAAACAATTTGAACTTAGTGCATATTGAGGGTAGGGACCTTTTCCGGCCTCTATTTCAAAATCTATCTAGTATTTCTTTACGAAACTTGGTATGTGGTTAGACCTAGTGATAGAGTGGTGCCTTTTGCTACTTTGGCTATTCTGATTTTTTAAATTTTTACTGGTTTCCATGGCAACAATTTGAACTTAGTGCATATTGGGGGTAGGGACCTTTTCCGGCCTCTATTTCAAAATATATCAAGTATTTCTTTACGAAACTTGGTATGTGGTTAGACCTAGTGATAGAGTGGTGCCTTTTGCTACTTTGGCTATTCTGATTTTTTAAATTTTTACTGGTTTCCATGGCAACAATTTGAACTTCGTGCATATTGAGGGTAGGGACCTTTTCCGGCCTCTATTTCCAAAACTGTTCAATATTTTTTCACCAAACTTTGTATTTGCTTAGACCTAGTGATAGAGTGGTGCCTTTTGCTACCTTGGCTATTCTGAATTTTTTATTTCTCGTTATTAATTCAGTATTGAACTTAGTGCTTAGCATAAGTGAAAAATAAGGGTAATATGACTAGGTTGGATTGAAAGTTGGAGCGGGGGACATCACAGTGCATCACATGCACATATTTCTAGTTTTGAGTTAAGAGCACACATGCAAAGTATTGGATCTAGTTAATAAATTCAGTTTCTTCACCAAATTTAACCATCATCCATCACAATCACAATGGTATTGAATATTAGCTAGCTTACAATTTTCTACTTGTATTCATTGATTCACAGTTAATTTTTAACTTTGAGGCCTGATATTCATTGGCTGTGAAATATTCATAATATGAGTAGGTATTCTTGTCTGTAACAGCAACAATGGCATGGATGATCGAAGCCGATGAAATAATGTCATGCAAATGTTTACTACACTTGGTGCTCGTTGAGTTTCAAATATTTCTCAACATACTTTCAGATTACAAAGAGGTAAATGAAAATTTAAAATAGACATGATTAAATTACTTATCGACCAAGATTATAACTTTTCTTTCCATTGGTGTATGTTTTCATGCATTGTTATGAGCAATACATTTTTTTTTTTTTTTTCAATATTTAAGGCCATGGTAATCCCAGATGCTGCACAGGTCTGAATGTATAGAATTACATTAAACACAATGAATTGTGAAATGAAAATGAGATTGCTACCTAAGATTTGTTTCAATTATGAACACAATTTACTAAAATGTCTTATTTATCAAGGGATACCAGCAGATAATAATTGAATGTTGGTTGATAAAATTTAACCATCTAAATTGCTTCAAAATAGTAGTGAATATGAGCGAACTTAAAGTGTTCTGCTCCTTAATTCATATGTTATTTTAGTAGTCTCTTTTCTATTGTGCTCCTTGCAATTTTCATTTGCTTCTTGAAAGAAATGACATTGTCAAGTTTGAGGTCTGCATTGTAGATACAAGACAAACGAGTACGGTTTCAACATACTACTACTGGACCAGGCCAGCCACTCTCCTCCTTATTCAACTCTATGCCCGGGAAGTCAAACAGGTTTAGAGAGGTGCTGTTAGAAGAAAGACCATGTGGGCAACCATTGCAAAGGAAATGACAGGTCATGGCCACAACTTCAGTGCTGAACAGATAGCAGGTCGCGATCGTTTCAAAACCCTGCATAAAGGATACAATGCCATTCGTGATGACAATAGAAAAAGCGGAGCACAAAGAAAAGAGCATGAGTTTCAAAGAGAATTGGATGAACTTTTTCATAATGATCCAGCCATAGAGCCTGTGGTTTTAAGTGTTTATTTAGAGGAACCATTGTGCATCAATAGACAAGATTTATTTCATAAATCTATATTATTTCTTTGGAAATGTTAGACATTTAAATAGTTTTCCATTAAAAATGGTTATAACTTTTCCATTCATATTTCAGATGAATGTGCCATATGTATGGATGCAAACATAACTTGTGTGTTTCTTGAATGTAGCCACATGGCAACATGCATGCACTGCAGCGAGCAGATAGCACTATGTCCAGTTTGTCGTCAACAAATAATGAGAAAAGTGAAAGTTTACAAGTGCTAAAACATTTAGTGGACACAGAAGTAAGCATTCTCTTCCCACAGAGGTTACTCCCTTCAGATTTCTGATGTAGATAATACAAATAAAACTATTTTTGGTATTTTTCCCTGATTTGGTCATTTTATTTATAAGCATGTTTATGATCAATAGTTTACACAAAATCAAATAGCATATTTCGAGGAAAAATACATTAAACGAGAAAACGTTGGTCTTACGTTTATTTTGTCATTATGACGTTCCATTGGCAAATTTTAGTTTTACAACGGCGTCGTTGATTGCACAACTAGATTCAATTGCAACTTCTGGCCCAGATTTTGAAGCGTAAAATAAGAGGTTAGGATCAGAAACTCAAAAAGAAGGGAGTAACCTCTGTTGGAATTTGAAGTAATATGCAACTAAGATTATCCCATGCCCAACAAAGTTGGCAGGGATTTATAATGAAATGGGCTCTGTCCCTTCGTCCGTCCCAAAATCATTTTCGACGCAAAACTTTAAAACCGTCCCTTGGTTAAACCAGTGGTTGGGAGACTGTCATGCTTGGATACACAGGGGCTTGTATTGTTGAAACTAGCGATTACAATGAATATGAAGTCGACGATCCAGCCCAATATACTATAAAAAAGTAAAGGGATGTAACGGGGTCCACACCCCATGTCCGTTTGAAACTATATTTCAGAATGTTGTCATCATATTATCATTCAATGTTATATACCACGGCAAGGCCAATACATTTGTCTTTAAAACAAGCCATCAAACGTAAAAATCGAACGGATAATAACAAGGATATGATTTTTCAAAGCCAAAAATATTAGCACATTGCTCATGTGAGCCATTTGCCTAAGCCCACCAAAATGAGAAAATATTCGCTTGAAAAAAATACTTTATAATATCCTGTCAGCTAATAGTGACCCAGTTACAAAGCCCAGTATTTGGTGCATCAGATCGCGCAAGAATTTTAACACGGGGTGCACTGTAATTGACGTACCAGGGATTTTAGATAATCTCAAGTGTGTTTCGAAATTTTATCTGTGCTTGGATACAGTCATAAAACTTATTAGCAGCTCCGACTTAGTTTTTGCGCAGTTTCCGTCGCCGCCGCCGCGTTTTGTATTCGCTATAACTTTTTTCCTAGAAGATTTTGAGAACTCATATACATAACTTCTTACTTTTGCCCCTGGGGAATTTTTTTGACATGTTCACATTCAAGGTCAACGGTCAAGGTCGCGAGTTCTGAAATCGCTAAAAAAAATCCTTGTAAACACGATAACTTGAAACATATTTGTGCTATCAGGCTCTTTGGTGTATATAAACTATGGAGAAAGGCGAAGATTTGAAAAGGTTTTCGCTAACATCCGTCATAGCGAGGCCAGAGTCTTATTTCAACTATTTACACTTTGAATCATTACATGATTGTGATACACAATGAAAAGTGATCACTATTGTGTGACCTTGAATTTTAAAGGTCAAGGTCACCAGTTCTGAAATCACTAAATAACTTTTTTCCATGAAAGTATCAACACCTCATATATATATATATAGCTTCTTTCTTGTACACCTGGGGAATTATTTTGACATGATCACATTCAAAGTCAAAGGTCAAGGTCATGAGTTCTTAAATCACTACAACAATCCTTTTAAACACGATAACTTCAAACATTTAGTGATGTCAGGCTCTTATTTGGTATATATCAACACGGTCAAGGTCACAGCAAAGTCACAACTTAAGCATGCTATTGTGAATATGCCTTATGTTAACAATGAATACTTTGAGTTATTGCATGATTGTTGTACACAATTAAAAGTAATCATTGATGGTGTGACCTCAAAGGTCAAGGTCATGAGATATTGGTTAAGGCCATGTTAATCCTTTGATCCAATTTTGAAATCAGAAATCGGTTTTAAGAACAAACTTGTGAAAAGTGACCCCAGACTTGTAAGAATAACTTAAATAATGAATTTTGTCAAAAAAATCCCATTTTATTATGCTGAGGAGAAGGCGGAACAGGGAAAGGCGAGACCCAAAGTTTCGGAGCTGCTCTGCTTTTGCGGTGTCCCGCAAACGCTCATCTAGTTACTACTGAATCTTATGTTCATTTACAAATATATGGGATAAACGTGTTCACTTAGTGTTTTTCACTATCTCAGGTTAGTGGTTTATGAACTAAGTTACTTTTAGCTTAAACATAAATAACTTGATAATCATGAAAAAAGTTTCTACTTTATACTCTTGCTGGTTGTTCCATGTTTGTTCATTGTTGATGGGTTTAATACTCTTAGTTTAAATTGAAATGTTAACTTTGATGTTGTATTCTCCTTCAATTATGATACTCTGAGGAGAGTAATGTTGTATTACTATAAGTTTCAGAACTGAAATATATCTTTTATGCGGTTGTATTCTTTCAATCCCTCCAGTATAAAATACCATTGGATATATTCATGACCTTGTCCGTATAAGATGAAAGTATTTCATTTTTAGCTCATCAGGCCTGAAAGGCCCGATGGGCTTATGGCATGGCATGGCGTCCGGCGTCCGTCCGTCCATCCGTCCGTCCATCCGTCCGTCCGTAAACTTTGCACATTTTCGACTTCTTCTCCAGAACCAATGACTCCACAGAGCTAAAATTTTATGTGCATACTCCTTGGCCAATGGGGATTCTAAATTGTAGATTTTGTGACCCCATGACCCCAAATGGGGTCACCGGGGTCACATCCTTAAAAACCTATTTTCATCTTCTTCTCCAGTTCAAAAAGGTCTAGAGAGCTGAAAAGTTGTGTACAGACTCCTTGGCCAATGGGGATTCTAAATTGTAGATTTTGTGACCCCATGACCCCAAATGGGGTCACCGGGGTCACATCCTTAAAAACCTATTTTCATCTTCTTCTCCAGTTCAAAAAGGTCTAGAGAGCTGAAAAGTTGTGTGCAGACTCCTTGGCCAATGGGGATTCTAAATTGTACATTTCGTAACCCCATGACCCCAAATGGGGTCACATCCTTAAAAACCTATTTTCATCTTCTTCTGCAGTTCAAAAAGGTCTAGAGAGCTGAAAAGTTGTGTACAGACTCCTTGGCCAATGGGGATACTAAATTGTAGATTTCGTGACCCCATGACCCCAAATGGGGTCACAGGGGTCACATCCTTAAAAACCTATTTTCATCTTCTTCTCCAGTTCCAAAAGGTCAAGAGAGCTGAAAAGTTGTGTACAGACTCCTTGGCCAATGGGGATTCTAAATTGTAGATTTCGTGACCCCATGACCCCAAATGGGGTTACCGGGGTCACAGCCTTAAAAACCTATTTACATCTTCTTCTCCAGTTCCAAAAGGTCTAGAGAGCTGAAAAGTTGTGTACAGACTCCTTGGCCAGTGGGGATACTAAATTGTACATTCTGTGACCCCATGACCCCAAATGGGGTCACAGGGGTCACATCCTTAAAAACCTATTTTCATCTTCTTCTCCGGTTCCAAAAGGTCTAGAGAGCTGAAAAGTTGTGTGCAGACTCCTTGGCCAATGGGGATTCTAAATTGTAGATTTTGTGACCCCATGACCCCAAATGGGGTCACCGGGGTCACATCCTTAAAAACCTATTTTCATCTTCTTCTCCAGTTCAAAAAGGTCTAGAGAGCTGAAAAGTTGTGTACAGACTCCTTGGCCAATGGGGATTCTAAATTGTAGATTTTGTGACCCCATGACCCCAAATGGGGTCACCGGGGTCACATCCTTAAAAACCTATTTTCATCTTCTTCTCCAGTTCAAAAAGGTCTAGAGAGCTGAAAAGTTGTGTACAGACTCCTTGGCCAATGGGGATTCTAAATTGTACATTTCGTAACCCCATGACCCCAAATGGGGTCACATCCTTAAAAACCTATTTTCATCTTCTTCTGCAGTTCAAAAAGGTCTAGAGAGCTGAAAAATTGTGTACAGACTCCTTGGCCAATGGGGATACTAAATTATAGATTTCGTGACCCTGTGACCCCAAATGGGGTCACAGGGGTCACATCCTTAAAAACCTATTTTCATCTTCTTCTCCAGTTCCAAAAGGTCAAGAGAGCTGAAAAGTTGTGTACAGACTCCTTGGCCAATGGGGATTCTAAATTGTAGATTTCGTGACCCCATGACCCCAAATGGGGTTACCGGGGTCACAGCCTTAAAAACCTATTTACATCTTCTTCTCCAGTTCCAAAAGGTCTAGAGAGCTGAAAAGTTGTGTACAGACTCCTTGGCCAGTGGGGATACTAAATTGTACATTCTGTGACCCCATGACCCCAAATGGGGTCACAGGGGTCACATCCTTAAAAACCTATTTTCATCATCTTCTCCGGTTCCAAAAGGTCTAGAGAGCTGAAAAGTTGTGTGCAGACTCCTTGGCCAATGGGGATTCTAAATTGTAGATTTCGTGACCCCATGACCCCAAATGGGGTCACAGGGGTCACATCCTTAAAAACCTATTTTCATCTTCTTCTCCAGTTCCAAAAGGTCAAGAGAGCTGAAAAGTTGTGTACAGACTCCTTGGCCAATGGGGATTCTAAATTATAGATTTCGTGACCCTGTGACCCCAAATGGGGTCACAGGGGTCACATCCTTAAAAACCTATTTTCATCTTCTTTTCCAATTCCAAAAGGTCTAGAGAGCTGAAAAGTTGTGTACAGACTCCTTGGCCAATGGGGATACTAACTTGTAGATTCCGTGACCCCATGACCCCAAATGGGGTCACAGGGGTCACATCCTTAAAAACCTATTTTTATCTTCTTCTCCAGTTCCAAAAAGTCTAGAGAGCTGAAAAGTTGTGTGCAGACTCCTTGTCCAATGGGGATTCAAAATTGTAGATTTTGTGACCCTGTGACCCCAATCTAGGTCACTGGTCATGACCCAAATATTTTCATCTTTATCTTAAGTACGTAAAGCTGTAGAAAGGTGAAATTGTAATTGTAGGATTGGTGACCCTGTGACTCCAAAGTTGGGTCACAGGAGTCGTGGTCTAAAAAACCTATTTTTTTCTTGATAACAATGTATTACTTGATATAACTTAGATAGTCAACCTTAGATAATAATCAATGAAATCTTGATGAGCTACAGAGCCCATGGCTCTATTTTTGCAAATATCTAAATTTAAACATTTTTTTAACAGATTTTGTGGGATATAATGTCATCTTCTGATGACTGAAGTTGTTCATCACTAGTTATTAGTTTCTCTGCAGTTTCCGTCTCTGCCGCCACATTTTGTTTTGGTTTTGGTTATTACTTTTTCCAAGGTTTTAAGATTTCAAATACATAACTTCCTACTTGTTCTAAAGGTAATGATTTCCGAATGGTATATTTTTAAACATTTGCACATATTTGCTTCAGGGAGACGGCGGAATAGGGAGGATGTGAGACCCTCAGTTTCGGGAAGCGGTGTGAAGCAAATGCTAATCTAGTATGTTTTATTATATTTGTTCTTGCCAATTAATATTGCTTACCTTTTGAAGATATTTGGATTGGATGGTATGTTGAATACTAATTTTCGTCCAGGGTGTTGAATGTAAAATGTTATTAAACCATCTAGTCATTATTGGTTGTGAAGCACAGTTACATGTGATAAGATAAAGATTCATTCATTTACATCTACGATGATCTGATTCTGTGATGTTTTCTTTTTTTAATCTATTACACAGCTGTGACTCAGGATTTCATTTTATATATCTTCAACTTCTTTGTTCACAACCTGTGACTTTTCAGTCTGAGTTATTGTACCAGAAATTGAATGTCAATACAACCTGTTAAAGTTTAATTTGTTATGTTCACAAAACTGAATAAAATGGTATTTGTTTTGTAAAGTTCTCATTTTAGTTGTGTTTTGGGTAGTCTTGTTACACCAACTGACGAGTAATTGCTCCTCTTTTTAGATTTCCTTCGGCTGGATTAGCTGCAAGAAAGACTGCCACCATGGGGTCATTTTCAAGGAAATCTGACACCTCAACCAAATGCAATATGCAGATGTTGTGTACAACACAGGCAGCCATGATGATTTGGCTGCTGTTGCGACATGCACGGTTTCAAGATTGTGAAGCCGGCGGAATCTGCCCTTGAGTAGGCCAAATGCCCTCTCGATCACCATACGGTTTGCAGAGAGGTAGTTGTTGTACTTGGTCTGTTCTCTTGAAATATGGTCATTGTCCCTGTATGGTGTTAATAACCATCGCCTCAGTGGATAGGCTGTGTCAGCAATCACATGATTGGCTTGGTCACACATTTCAAGACCATTTTGCCACAGGTCTGAATTTCTAAGGACTCGTGCATCTCCCTGCCATGGGTAGGCCATTTAATAAATCTCTTTTTTTTTAGGTTATGTATGATGACATCAACAACACGGTCACGACAGCGAATAACCGAGGACTCGCTGACCCCAAAACGATCTGCAATGCGATCAATGTTGTTGTGTCCTCCAAGGTACCACAAAGTCATCAACATTTTTTTTTCGATAGGAATGGGTTTCCTTCCACCAGATCCTTCAGGTTTTAATTGGGGACAATCCTTCAGGTAGTTTGCCAATTCCATGAAAGTTGTTCTTAACATTCTGAATTTCCTCCTAAAACTAACATCTGTGTACAGAGGTACAACATCTTCTTGATATCAGATAACCTTGGATTCTTAATCTACGTTCTGGTCTGAAACAATATTTACCGCTTGGTTTTGGAGACTTAAACAACAGTAGCAAATTAATTATAATGTATGCATGTCGTGAATATTCAAATGTACAGTCTTGGGGTCAAAAGTATTTCCCCACACTTTGATTTCTCATAGACTTGCATGTAAATTACAGGTAAATTAACCCTTGCAAGAATATTTTTCATAAAGTAAGTTTGAGTCAAATTGTTGTAAAATTGAACAAACATCTTAATGTGGATCACTGATCAAATGACAGCCGACTGAAGAACGTCAATCATGTTCATGTCCCATTGGTCGCGCTGTTAAACTATTGAGGTGAGGTGAGGTGAGTTAGGGTTTAACGCCGCTTTCAAGATTTGTTAAACTATTGACGTACGATGTATATGCCTTGCTTATTATATGAAGACACATGTCTTGACACGCAACGGAAACTAACGTGGAAATTGTGTATATAAAGCTTAAGTGATTTCCAATCTTCTTGTATAAATTTGATAAGCATTTTAATGCCAGTTTAATTATGAAATTATTTTTGCAACGGTTAACATGTAAGCTACTAAGTATATGGCAAATACCTGGGTGGGGAAAAATAAAAATTTAAATCCAAAAAAATAAATTATTCAGATTTGAACACTAGCTGATAAGCCTCTGGAAATACTTCAAACGTCTAAAATTATATAAAATTATCGGAAAATTGGAAGTGTATGATGTAATACTCATATTTATATTGATATATGTGTAATATTTTACTGGTATAAATGGTCCGTTATCTCTCAGGTGCGTATATTTACTGGACATCACTGTACAGCAAATTACAGATTTAGATATTCATATTACATGAATGTAAGCCTATTCATTGATAAATGTCATTCTTACATAGTTGCCATCACACCATATAGCACCGATATGTCATTGTCATTGTTACATTCGTCTTCGCTAATTTCCTCGTTCATAAGAAGAGCAGCGACAGCGCCGGGAGCTTTACAGCCCGCCATCTTGAAAACCCAGCTTCCGGTAAAATCTCGGATTTTCACCTTCCAATTGCTCTTTCGAAGTTCGAAAACGAATCTTCGGGAGAATGAAGAACAATTTTATGGATACTTCGGGACATTGAATGGAACACCCCCTAGGATACTCCAGTAAACTATCGGAAATTTATGAATATTACTTATACTAGACACATCATACCACATACGGTTTTGGTATTCATTATTTCTGACATGTCATTTCACATGGAGACGATTATAAATTGAAGCTCAAGTAAAATCACTATTCGAGCGTTTCTCTCGTTTCTCTATGGTATGCATAGGAGTATCAAATGCATTAGTGGCTACAAAGGATATATGTTGTGTTCATTATAATTATACCCCCGCTACGAAGTAGTCGGGGGTATATAGCGCTCAGCGCGTCCGTCCGTCCGGAACACTTTTGGTTCCGCTCATAACTCAAATACTACTTGTTCAATTGTTATGAAACTTTATACATGTACACTTTATGGTCCCTAGATGTGCCTTTTCTATGTTTCCCTCAGATTCCATGATTAATTTTTCAGATTTTCCACTTTTAAGCGTCTTTGTGTGCGCGTCTATGGTCACACTTTTGGTTCCGCTCATAACTCAAATACTACTTGTTCAATTGTTATGAAACTTTATACATGTACACTTTATGGTCCCTAGATGTGCCTTTTCTATGTTTCCCTCAGATTCCATGATTATTTTTTCAGACTTTCCACTTTTAAGCGTCTTTGTGTGCGCGTCTATGCTTACACTTTTGGTTCCGCTCACAACTCAAATACTACTTGTTCAATTGTTATGAAACTTTATACATGTACACTTTATGGTCCCTAGATGTGCCTTTTCTATGTTTCCCTCAGATTCCATGATTATTTTTTCAGATTTTCCACTTTTAAGCGTCTTTGTGTGCGCGTCTATGGTCACTCTTTTGGTTCCGCTCATAACTCAAATACTACTTGTTTCCAAGAAGGTATTAACACCTCATATACATAGGTTCTTTTTTATAAATCTGGTAAATGATTTTGACATGTTCACATTCAAGGTCAAAGGTCAAGGTCATGAGTGCTTTAATTATTACAATAATCCTTGTAAACATGATAACTTCAAACGTTTTTGTGCTGTCAGGCTCTTATTTGGTATATATCAACTATGGAGATAGACCAAGATTTGAAAAAGTTTTCGCTAAAATCTGTCAAAGGTCAAGGTCACAGCAAGATCACAACTTAAGCATGCTATTGTGAATATGCCTTATGTTAACAATGAACACTTTGAGTCATTGCATGATTGTTATACACAATGAAAAGTAATCAGTGATGGTGTGACCTTGAAGGTCAAGGTCAAGGTCATGAGATATTGGTTCAGGCCATGTTAATCCTTTGATCCAATTTTGAAATCAGAAATAGGTTTTAAGAACAAACTTGTGAAAAGTGACCCCAGTGATGATTCAACTTGTGAGAATAACTTGAATAATGAAAAATATTTTGGTCCAAAAAAAATCCCATTTTATTTATGCTGAGGAGAAGGCGGAACAGGGAAAGGCGAGACCCAAAGTTTCGGAGCTGCTCTGCTTTTGCGGTGTCCCGCAAACGCTCTTTTAGTTGTTCAAATGTTACGAAACCACTTTGACTTTTACTTCTAAAATATGCTTAGAGGTGTAATACTTACTCTGCTTTAATAATATATGTAATGGTCTTTTCATACAAAAGTTTAAACATTGATACCCTTTTGCTATTTTCAAACATTTCTCTTTGACCAATGTTAATGGAAAAGCGGGGGTATCATGAGTGAGCTTTGCTCACTAATTCTCTTGTTTGATGATCAACAAGTACAAGTACGTATATACCTGTTGTTCATAATGTAAGTGAGGAAATGATAATGGCTTGTAATAACTACTTTCTACTACTTTGGACGAATGGTATTGTACATTGAAATTGTTTAAATACGGTTGTAAAACGTTTTTTTGCGCAATGCAATTTATTTGAAAAATAATGTTATCGAAAACATATTTCTGAAAAATGTGTGTACATGGTTCGATTAAGACGTGGGAATAATTTTGAAATGAACGTTTTGACATTGCTGCTCAGTTTTTACTGTATGTGGTGAGGTGAGGTGAGTTGAGGTTTAATGCCACTTACAAGAGTATTTCACTTATATCGCGGCTGCTAGTATTATGGCAGGGAGAAAGCCCGCAACGCCATGTGGCTATGCATTGCGGTGAAACCTGCGAGCGACGGCTGGAACTAGCGAACCATGGGTGGTACTGCACTGAAATTCAGTGTAGCATTGCACCCAAACCTGACTGCGTGTAGAGCAGTTCTCTACTGCAGGCAAATTTGCCGTTCCCCTGGCGGGATTTGAACCACGGACCTCTTCATCCGAAGACCAACGCGCTAACAACTGCGTTATCCCGCCCCACTGTATTTGGCATATGATCTTTACCACTACGGATATATTATATATCAACGACATAAACCATCATTTTAAAAGGCGTGCCCCTTTGACATGAGGATATGAATTGCAAAACGTTACTAGTATGTGATGATAGCATGTAATAAAACGTTTCGACTGAAGAATGAAACAAAGTCATTCAAACTTTATGTAATATTTATTCCTTATTTTCTTCTTTTAAGATCAAATGTCACACAATTTCATCATTTACAATAAAATGCAATATATACACTTGACACACATGTAAGACAATTATGATATATATACATATATAAAATAGAAACAATTATGTAATACAAAATGGTTATTTACAATTAAGTCAGTTATATACAATCTATTTTGTTCAAATGTTGGATTTAAATGTCTTTACATGGACACAAATTTGTCACGAGGGCATACAAACATGACATGCCTTTTCTTGACGTCACCATATACTCGTACAGATTTATATTTGATTATCTGGACAGGCATGAAGGATGAGGGTCCTCTGTCTACGGTGCCTTCAGGATGCCATGCCTCAAAGGGACGCCCACAGGGATCCCTCCCACTGTCTGGTAGGGCGGTACACCATCTCACCTCAGCCAAGAGATGCGTCTTTGGTACTTCATCCACGACAGCGGTGTGGAGGAGATAGCTGAGGATCTGTCCAGGGTGTGGGCGTAGATCCCATGATATTTCTCCTTCATCT
This sequence comes from Gibbula magus, assembly GCA_936450465.1. Lineage (NCBI taxonomy): Eukaryota > Metazoa > Mollusca > Gastropoda > Trochida > Trochidae > Gibbula > Gibbula magus. Next base: position 1,244,163 of record OW388294.1, read on the forward strand.
CCTGTCCAGTAGGCCTTGATGTGGGAAGATCTACTGCTCGGGCTCCTTGCAGACCCAAACACTTGTTTTGATAAGGTCAGGGTTTTGATTTGCTTGGCAGCAGGCATAATATTCTACTTCACCTTATACAAGTATCGATACATGTTGGCCTAACAATGGTGTTCATATTCTGTTTAGCCAACCACTCTCAATCGACATTGCCATTACTCAGTGTGCGTTAACCATTTGTCTGTAGAAACGTTGGCGTGAATGAGTGAACTGCGCCATCAAAGTTTGCCTTATACTTTGAATAAGATTTATCAATCATTAAAAAGCTACACATTCGGACTTGACGAACTATGTAACGCGCACGGGCTTACTTAAATGATCGATGATTCCATCACAATGTTTGCAAGATAACTACATTTTTATTTCATAATGGTTTCATTTTGTTTCACAGACAACGTCGACGTCGACCTCGGAACACCTGTTTTGAGATGGGAAAAAATGTGAGAACGTAACCCAATACAATTTATTACAGGTTACGAAATTAAATACTGTCATCAAATAAGCAGTGTTTTATTGTATTATTTCTAGTTTATTTTGCGTTTTACTTATATGAACAAGTCAATGCAAATACCCAACCTTATTTTGCAGTTAATAGTAATAGTATATCTCAACAAAATAGTCGCTAATATTAAGACATTGTTTTATCAAAGGGTTAATCGCGGGTAGTGAAGTGGAATTGTTGGAGAGGTTGGCGGCCATGGAAGCGAAGCAAGGAAAGACCGTTGATGAGTTGACGAGGAAGAACACAGAGTTGACGCGGACAACTGTCAAACAACAACAGCAAGTATGTTCAAACTTGAAATTCTTGATGCGCTATTGAATGATATTGCTGACCGTTATGGATATGCTGATGGCAGGGGTTAATCTTTAGTCGTAATAATAATTTAATAACAACACTTAATGATCAGTACTTTATTCCTGTTTTGGGGTTCCAGACAATCATAGAGATATGTTTTCTTCGTTTGGTACATGACAAGTTGATATGGTTATTTATATTTATTTATATATTTATTAACGTACAATGTCAGTAGTATATGTAAAAAGACTATGGCATGAAGATCAAACTGATATGAATTTTTAATACTACATTTAGCGTAGAGAATCTGCTTGAGGAGTCATTCAAAGTTACTTATCAACACTCGTAGAATTGGTTAGACAAGACCCAGGACACTATACTGAACATCATCGCTGGTAAATGATGAGGACATCATTACCCAGATGAAGTATGTTGCAGCATTAGATTTTGTATATAGTTTTATGTTTAGCATGTTATTTACGGTATTTTATTTCACGCTTCAGTGAGTATGTTTGGGCCTAATGTCCAAGCAGGGTATTCCATTTTATTTAAGGGTGGACAGCTTAATTCATTCTTGTCCTATTGTTCGCTGTCCAGAACAATAGCCTCGGCTTTCTCACTGATCATATTATATAACTTAAGGTTTCTTTCTCTCCTTGCATGCACTTTTCGCACACACTGCTAACAACTCTGCACTGCAAAGAAGCACAGACAGGACAGACATATATATTTATGAGGTTAGTTAATTACGTTATTCATGATATATTCTCTTAAATAGCTTTCTAAATATGGCCTAAACGTAATGTTAACTTAAATGTCTAAATGCTAATGCATATTTCATATCATATCTAAACCTAAAGTATATTCAATAATAATGATTGTGAGAGTGCATCATTGATTTATATTTCTAGTATTGCCATGATTAACTATATGTGGCAAGGCATCATGGTTACTTTATATTTTATTATTTCTAGGAATCACTATGTTCTAGACCATATGATGTGGGTCGAGATGACACCTCAGTGTCACCCACAGGGTATGTATAGCTTGTGTTTTTATAATGTATTGCTGTGTATATATGGTCAGTTTATTGGTATGCTTTATGTATGCCAGTGTTATAGTTTAATATCCAGTGCTCATCCTTATCTCGTGTATTTGTATTATGTAATATTGAGCACTGTGTATTATATTTCATGTGTGGTTGGCATACATGTGTATCTTCTTGTGCATTATTAATTATAATGCTGTAACCGTAATCATGTGTATGTATTTCATAACACTACATGTGATGTATCTAATGCCATTTACTATCCCAATGTATAAGTAATGGATGTGTCTCTTTAATTAGGAGGTATGACTTGTGATATTTTATGATGTAATGCTTATTTATATAGTTTACCTGTACTTATGATTGTTTTACAGGGTGTATTTACATCTCTAAGGAATAAAGCCCAAAATCCTTACGAACGCGCAATTGTCTCTTCATTTGACAAGTAACCATATCTACATAACATATCTACAATGTATAAACCTGTAATTTAGTTTTTAGGTGATATATTTGCTAATGTGACCCGTGAGTGAGTGAGTGAGTTGGGGTTTAACGCCGCTTTCAAGAGTATTTCACTTATATCGCGGCTGCTAGTATTATGGCAGGGAGAAAGCCCGCAACGCCATGTGGCTATGCACTGCGGTGAAACCTGCGAGCAGCGGCAGGAACTAGCGAACCATGGGTGGTACTACGCTGAAATTCAGTGGAGCATTGCACCCAAACCTTACTGCGTGTAGAACAGTTCTCTACTGCAGACAAAGTTGCCGTGCCCCTGGCGGGATTCGAACCCCGGACCTCTTGATCCGAAGCCGAACGTGCTTACCACTGCGCTAACACATTTCTAGTTAGTTCGCAAAACTAAAAAGCCAGGGAATGTAATGAAATGAATCTTCATTATTTTGAGCATTGAAGGCATGTCACATGTACATATTTCGAATCTGTCCCTATTTAAATCACTTCAGCCTACGGTGATAGTGAGAGATGTCGGGGTCCAAAATTGAGACCAATACAGGAATAGTTGATAATTTTGTTTTATAAAATGAATTTGAAATCAGGTATAGATTATATATCCTTCAGATTATCGGGAAACGAATTACAGCCTTCACAATTTTATACGAAAAGGCTCAACTGTGATTTCCAATTGTTATGACAGTACTGTTATTGTTAATATTGTATCATTATGATGTTCCAATGTACCATGGAAGTGAACATGTTAATTACGAACTGTAATACCCAACGTACCTTTACATTATGACATTGAGTATATTTCTTATAACATCTTATTTTGGTTTTGGTACGTCGTATCATATAATCTCACTGAACTTGGACTGCTTGTTTAATACGATATGATGTGATGTTAGATAGTGCTGTATAAATTTCGTATATTTATACGATATGGGTAAATAAAATGTTGCGTAACATTATTTTGATTTTTGTCTCGTAGATTACTGATTTGAGGAATAGAGTTGCTGTCCTGGAACGAGGCAACTTCCCAATGCAAGTGTGGTTCATGGACGGCATATTCCGTGTCGTCAGACGACCATTCCATCAACTATACAGTATACATGTATTCCTCCAACTTCCCAATGCAAGGCATAACTCTTGCCAGTCTCCATTACTGGCTGATTTAGGCCTTGCAGTATTTCCTTAAGAAATCTGTGTTTAGAAATCCAGGCCCGCTATGCATTTCCAGTGCAGCGATTCACTGCCTCGACACAAGATAGCGAGGGAAATACCGCAAGGGTTAAATCAGCCAGTAATGCAGACTGGCAAGAGTTATGCCTTGCGTTTGGAAGTTGGGAACGAGGAGGTCCCCAAGAGAAATCCAAAACGAAGAACAAAGTCGGCAATGGAGTAAAGGTTCGTCATTTCAATGTTATTGTGTAACTATCATTCTAAAGTACTATCACACGCTCAAAGTTCTTTACAAATCTAACATCATACTCTTACTAAATTCCTAAACAACTTGGCTATTATTGTCATATTTCATTAAAATAAGTCATTTGTCATCATAACATACATCTTCTCTTTTGCGAAACTATCATATATCATCTTGGGTGAGCTTCCGGTAAATAAATTGTATTAATTTTTTATCATCGATCAATTCAGTTTTTCCCTCGTCAATCCGTGGTCTAACTAATTTTTCTATTTCTCCTAATTTGTGCTCCTTACTAAAATGTGACAGGTGCCATTGTCATTTTCTAACTTGTGTATAGCAATATAGGTCACAAATAACTCTCAAAATTAATTAGCCGTCGGTTTTAAACTAAATTTGCGGGTGTTGAATATCAATGAATCCCTGAAACTTTACAAACGCAACTATTTATCTTATAATTCTATTTTCACAGCAGACCGTGCGAGTAGCTGTTGCTGAATGTAGTCGACACAAGGGAATGGAGTTGGACCTAGACGCCAAGTAAGTTGTTTATTACGTTATAAAGGAAGCATACGAAGGAGCATGATGTAAGTGATACAATTTAAAATAATCACTACAAGACATTGGTACGTAACAATGTTAATCAGAACAGCCTTTCTCTGGCGCACTTTTTAAAAGTTAATTAACGGTAATTGCAAGTTTCTGTAGTATCACTATCAATGACGTAATTTTGTATTGCTTTGGTATCGAATACATAGTTATTATTTTAAACGAATTTTACCACTGCATATACTTATGCATATGATTTCTAATTACATTCACTCTGATTTCAGCATGCTGTCTACGAACAACCGACTGCTGGAAGTATGCCAAGAAAGTTGCTCAAGACATGACTTCAGAGAAATTGAAAGATCATTGCATATTGATACAAGTGTACATATACATATACCGTATTTCCTTAATTACACGCCTGCCTTGAATAGACGCCTGCCTCGAATAGACGCCCTTGCACAGGACTTTCTGAAAAAATAAAAGCCTGCCTTAATTAAACGCCGGATAAACCGAATTAAACTTCTTCTATTGTTGCTCCCTACCGTAGTCGTATGTCTCTACGAGCATTATTGCGAAATAGACGCCTGCCTTGAATAGAAGCATGTCTCAAATAGACGCCTATGGTGTAGACCGTTTGAAAATAATAGACGCCTGGCGTGTAATTAAGGAAATACGGTATGCAACATACGGAAGAAATATTATTTGGAAAATAATTTTAAAGAGATCTAGATATTGAAATCGGCATTATTTATAAAACTAGTGTCACATGCTCGCACTAATAGGTTACGAGATACCATATAACTTTGTTGATACAAACAAATATTAATACATACATATATATAAACATGGAATAAATACGTTTCAAAGTTAGATTAGATGCAAAATGGTTAAACCAATGATTTATTTTTAGTGGCCATGGATAGATATCTCAACTCTAAGAAGGAACAAGAGTCAAGGAATAGAAGAGGCAAGATGCAGGCTTACACAGATGGACAGAGAAAAAACCAGCGAAAGAGGAGGGTAAGTGGAGAACCCATACATAACCTATACTATTTATGGTAAATAGAAGGGTATTTGAGTAACACTCCACCCGTCTGTTGTATACTCTCGTACTACCAACCTCCAAGATCGCTTAGATCGTCATCTAAATTCCAGCTTGCTGTGCCATCCACAAACTCAAAACTTGCTGATAATGCTTTTTCAGTTGTTGCACCACGACACACGTAAATCTGATAGCCTCTACTTTCCAAAGTGGCGAAAAGCTGACCAATACAACATTGATTTATACAGGGAGGAGAGCAACCGTTTGCTCTCAGATATTCATATCCCCACCCATGTCTTAACTCCCCACGAAATTGAATCATACACATGTAATATAATAGATGCTTTACATTCGGCCACTTCAAGGTCTATACCAAGTGGAGTTTTTAAGGCACACTTAAAGCCATATTGGAAAGCAGATGGGCTAAATGATTCGCACTACGAAATGCGTGTAGCCAGACGGGAGTGGTTAGCTGATGGCAGACCAAGGGCAGATAACTCCCCTTTTAGCTGATTTATAATCAGAGTACAGAGAGAATTTAGACGATTACATCGTAAGTCTAAAAGGAAACAGCGATCAGATATTAATCAAGAATTAGAAAGATGCTCCGATGCTGATATAGGTACCTTCTTTAAATCAGTTCGCAAAATGAGGCGACCGAGTCCTGTGGTTAAAGAATTAGTATTTGGAGATAAACGTGCAAACACAGCTGAAGATATCTGTGAACTATGGGGAAATTAGTTTGCAGATCTCGCTAAGCCCCACTGCTCTGCATTATTTGATAATAACTTCAAAATATCAGTTGACAGAAAAGTTACAAGTATAAGTCAGGACCTCACCTGCGGTAACGACGATATTTTATGTAAATGTATTGAAGCAGACGAAGTAAGGGAACACATTAGTAATCTCCATAAGAATAAATCCCCCGGCCCGGATTGTATTCACAATGAACACCTTATATATGGCAGTGGTACTATCATACATGTGCTGACAGCGCTGTTTAATTCTGTCCTAGAATCTGAATACGTCCCCAGCACATTTAGAAAGGGTGTAGTTATTCCAATTTATAAAGGAAAAAAGCAAAAAAATGATCCAAAAAACTATAGAGGAATAACCTTAACTTCCTGTATTGGGAAACTATTTGAGAAAATTATCCTGGCAAGACTGGAAAGCTGGGTGCAAAAGTATATGCCCACGTTTCCGGACAAGCTACAATTTGGATTTAGAAAAGAACATGGAGCAACTACTTCAGTCTTTACTTTAAATGAAAGTTTATCCTATTTTCTTAACAGGGATTCTCCTGTTTATACAGCCTTTATGGATAATGAAAAGGCGTTTGACCGCATATGGCATAATGGACTATTTTTAAAACTTTACGAAATGGGCATCAAAGGTAATATCTGGCGGCTTCTTCACCAAAGCTATACATCAAGCTCTGCATTTGTGCAATACTGTGGCTTAAAATCAAATGAATATGCTATAAAACAAGGTGTTGGACAGGGTAGAGTTTTATCTTCTTGGTTTTTCCTCGTTTTTATCAATGACCTTATATGTGAACTTAAAACTATGAAAAATGGTATCCATGTTTATGGTATTGACATTCCTTGCATCTTGCTTGCTGATGACACTACACTTGCCTCTACCTCCCCTAAAGGTCTTCAATCATCTCTTGATACTGTCCATAGTTATGCCTGTAAGTGGCGGTTAACATATAACGGCTCAAAAAGCACATGTATCATTTTCAGCAAATCAAGAAAACGCCTGGGTAATTACTCTTTCAAATTTGGTGACTCAAATATACCAATAAGTGATAGTGTAAAATATGGAGGGATACTACTTTCATCTGATTTATCCCCGAAATCAAGAGTGCATACATGCTGTCAAAAAGCAAGGCAATATGTTAACTCTCTGAATAGTCTCGGCCTTAACAGTAGAGATTTACATCCTACATCATCTGTAAAAATATGGAAGAGGATGATACTACCCACGAGTTTCTATGGCTGTGAACTTCTACCCATTCTACGGGGTAAAGACTTTGATATTGTAGAAAGCACTCAACGATACTTTGCCAAATGCATTCAGGGTTTCGGTAAACGTATCTCCTCTGCTTCTGTCTTAGGCAACCTTGGTCTGTGGACTATGGATGGATATATAGATAAATGTAGACTACTATTTCTTGGCAAGTTATGCAACTGTCGGTGTAATTCTTTGTTTAAGGATTTATTCTGCGTTCAGTTAGCAACCTTTCAACATAGAACAGCTGCTTTACATTGTATATGCGATACACTCATTCAAACAAGTTTAAAATATAATCTTTTTAAGTACCTAACTGACTACCTTGACACTGGCAGGTTTCCATGTAAGTCGCTGTGGCGCAAACGAGTTATCAATTCTATAAACGAAACTGAAACTGTACGATGGGCTACTCAAGTCTCTGTAAGACAAGATATGTCAAGATATCACACAACTCATAATACCTTTGGTGTACATAGATTGTATTATGTTATGCATGTATACCCACAATTTAAAGATATTTTACAATTTTGTGTACAAATCAACTCCAGGGCAAAATTTTCAAAAGATTGTGAACTCTGCGAAAGATATTGTAATGATTATGACTGCCACATAATTCTTCATTGTGAACTGTACATGTACAACAGAAACCAATTCTTCTCAAAACTCATAGATCTTTTTGACGTTAATGTTTATGTTGAAATAGAACTATTATCTGAAGATGAAATGCTGTCTCTCTTTTCTGGAGGTGAAATACCAATAACCAACCAAATGGATGAAATGTCATGGAGATGTATGATAGTTCTCTTCTGTAAATATCTGTTTTCTATACGAACATCACTGAACTGTACATTTTAGATCTTTTCCTATTGTACTCCCCACCTGTATGATTATGTTATTGTGAAACTGTTGTTGTAAATATTTAATGTATTTATGTGTAATGATCTTCGGATCGCAATCTGGAGGAAATAAAGAGATTCATTCATTCATTCATTCAATGACGTAATTTTGTATTGCTTTGGTATCGAATACATAGTTATTATTTTAAACGAATTTTACCACTGCATATACTTATGCATATGATTTCTAATTACATTCACTCTGATTTCAGCATGCTGTCTACGAACAACCGACTGCTGGAAGTATGCCAAGAAAGTTGCTCAAGACATGACTTCAGAGAAATTGAGTGAGTGAGTGAGTTATTGTTTAACGCCGCTTCGGCAGAGAAATTGAAAGATCATTGCATATTGATACAAGTGTACATATACATATACCGTATTTCCTTAATTACACGCCTGCCTTGAATAGACGCCTGCCTCGAATAGACGCCCTTGCACAGGACTTTCTGAAAAAATAAAAGCCTGCCTTAATTAAACGCCGGATAAACCGAATTTAACTTCTTCTATTGTTGCTCCCTACCGTAGTCGTATGTCTCTACGAGCATTATTGCGAAATAGACGCCTGCCTTGAATAGAAGCATGTCTCAAATAGACGCCTATGGTGTAGACCGTTTGAAAATAATAGACGCCTGGCGTGTAATTAAGGAAATACGGTATGCAACATACGGAAGAAATATTATTTGGAAAATAATTTTAAAGAGATCTAGATATTGAAATCGGCATTATTTATAAAACTAGTGTCACATGCTCGCACTAATAGGTTACGAGATACCATATAACTTTGTTGATACAAACAAATATTAATACATACATATATATAAACATGGAATAAATACGTTTCAAAGTTAGATTAGATGCAAAATGGTTAAACCAATGATTTATTTTTAGTGGCCATGGATAGATATCTCAACTCTAAGAAGGAACAAGAGTCAAGGAATAGAAGAGGCAAGATGCAGGCTTACACAGATGGACAGAGAAAAAACCAGCGAAAGAGGAGGGTAAGTGGAGAACCCATACATAACCTATACTATTTATGGTAAATAGAAGGGTATTTGAGTAACACTCCACCCGTCTGTTGTATACTCTCGTACTACCAACCTCCAAGATCGCTTAGATCGTCATCTAAATTCCAGCTTGCTGTGCCATCCACAAACTCAAAACTTGCTGATAATGCTTTTTCAGTTGTTGCACCACGACTCTGGAACTCCCTCCCTCTTCAAATCAGATATGAACACTCTGTCGCATCCTTCAAGAGACTCTTAAAAACACATCTTTTCAGTTTCTCTTCCCCCTGCGAAGCGCCGTTGAGCAGACCTGGCCTGGAAACTAGGCGCTATAGAAATCAATTATATTATTATATTATACAAGTACATGCTATGGTATCGAAGCACGTCTAAAACCGTTCGTTTGGTTATTTTATTAATCCCTCATTTTTTATTTTGTTACATTTTGAAAAAATCATTATACAAGGGGTTCTGCTAGCTTAACATGGCCAAATGAAAATATTGAAATGGAGGTGGGATAAAACGCATGAAACTTTGAATTGTTGAACCATAACAGTTTCCATAATTTACCTATTAAATAAATAGTTAATTAAAAATAAATATCCAGAAAATATCACACTCGATTGTTATATTGTAAAATATTCTTTTTATTTTGTAGACGGTTTGGAATTGGCTGAACTTCCACAACACGTGAAGACAAGGTATTGGCAAGCCCTTAGCCAGCGCGAAATGATGTCGACGACGACGGACATAGGATCTTCTGCACTAATCACAGGAATTGGGAGGCACCTGAGTTAACGTCCGCAAAGAGAATTGCTGATGCAGCATACACCAGGAAGTCCGGCTCAGCACCAGCAGCCCAGATGAGGACAAGGGGATACTCTGATGCGCCAGTCCCCTCCGTCAACGACGACAACAGATGGAGTATTGCAACAGATTACGGACTCCTGTGTTTTAATTACTCACTCTATTACTCTGTTAAAAGGTATACGTTAAATAAACAAACTAGTGCTTCATGGGCAACCTGGCCGGGTGCTGTTTTTATTGTCACCTCAAATAGTAATAATACTTTATACTAGCATGTGACACTTACTATTTTTCCAGTAAAAGCATTCTGGAATAGTTTGTCAGTGTCTTTAGCATAACTTATTTATCATCGCTATGCAAACAATAAGTAGCGTTAGAATTGAGACCCAACAATTGATTCATCACTCGTTTTTGCCAGATTTAAAGGCCAACCGGGATAACTTAATTTCATGCGCCTGTCTGTCTCACATTGACAATATAATTAAAAGTGTTAAATGTGGAAAAGAGTATTATTTTAGTATAACTTGTTATAATTTTATTTGTATATTATAGTATCGAATGCTACTGCTTTTGTATCAAACGGGTATGAAACGTTTAATTATTCATACACCACATGGTTATGATTGATAAAGTGTCAAGTCGTTTTTATTTTCATTATTTAAATACGAAATAGTTACTTTATTTGCATTGGACGTTTTGAAATAGTCTTAATGTTTTAATGCTTGAGTGAATTCTACTCCGAACATTGCTTCACGTTCACGTGTACACTCCGCGAATTCACTTGCAAATCAATTCGTGTACATTCATTGTTGTCAAACAGAAATTCCTTCTAGCAAATAACCAACTGATTCTTTTCGTTTTTACTTCAGAAACTACATCACCTTTTCTTTGAATATATGTGCAATGAAAGATGATTTAAAAAAAAATAAAACAAACATTTATAAGATTGTTTTGGACAACATATTCTGTTTTAACAAGCCATTCAGTCCATGACCAACTATCAACTGGCGTTAAGTGTTGGCTGCACGGACGTTGTTCATTGCATCTTGTGATGCACGAAAATCGTGAATGTCATGTTGCCAAGCTAAGTTTCTAACATCACGTGCTGCACATAATCAAAAGCGCGTGGTTGGGAGGATGTGGCAAAAATGGAGTGGTCTGATGTTTCAAACAATAATACACATACTAAGTGTTTCAAGGTCTGCTCGGAGCGAAACTAAGGAGAGTTACATTGTATTTGACACTAATTCATTTGCTGTTTAACGGTATTTGATAGGTTAGCTCATGTATTAATAGGGCGTTTTCAAGTGACCAAACGAAATATAAACATGATGTTCTGATTGTTCACGATAGTGTTTCAACTTTCATTGACAGTATCATACAACTTTGCTTGACAAATCGTAATAATGATTTTCACCAGGGCGTGGGATGATTGTCTTTACCATTTTGATATTACCGTCTCATCTACATTTTCATGTCATTTTCATTGACTTCAACAATATAAGCTCGTTTTCGATAATCAATATCGAGTGTTTAATTGATATCGTTGATTTTCTTGCTATCAAAATTTTTAATTTTATCATTTAGATATTTCGTAAATATTCTGCTATTAAGGATGCATCTAGTATTGTTCCATAAAAGTTTATTTGACTTTAACAGGTGCCAACATGCCATAAGGGCGGATTTAAGTTCAAATCGTTTCACTCAACTTACATACCGTCAAATATATCATATCTATACTAGTGTCAAATTTAAATCGAGCAACGTCATTATACATACGTAGAAACCGAAACTACTAGTCCCATTTTCATGTACAGTTTGGGACACTGCACATATCAGGGAAACTTATTATCCTTCTATTTCAATCAATCAAGTTTTTACTCATTTTGGTGAGCATCGTGTTTTAGATTTTCTAAAGGCTATACACCTTATTGACAAATTGTAAATTTTAACTTTTCATTATCAGCTTTTATTCAACATGTGATAATATGCTGATGTTTTTGCGGCCTTCGTGCCGTGTTCTGTTTTTCAATTGCAATTTTCTTTTTAAATTAGGCATATAAATTAAATATCTCGCCGCTAATGGCTGCAATACTGCCGAAGCGGCGTTAAACAATAACTCACTCACTCACTTCATGTACAGTACTAGTAGTCATGACCTATTCAACATTATCAACCATAATTTGTGGTGATGTTGTGAGTCGATTATCACAAAAATGGCAATTTTCGTCAACAGTCAGTACTTCTTGATAAAATAACACCATTCATAACATTTGGCATATGTGACCCCAAACGACACAATGGATACACCTTTAAGTAAAGTAAAAGTAAGTAGCCTATATCACACATACACAAGTCTACACAATTAATACAAGATGACACATCAGAAACGGAAAGATATGCAGATAACCATTCGATCATTGTTCCATAATTATTCTCTATATCGCTACAGGTCACTTGAAGTACCTTCGAGCATGGCTTAACCGAATGATATACATACGTTTTAGAACTATTTTTCATTGATTCAGGAGCATTACTCAATCAGTGGTGACACTTGCATTTTTTCAGCAGGAAAAACGTGCAACAGTGCAGGTTGAATTCCCTCCTCACTGTGGTACACCCTTCAGTTTGGCATTGATTCAAGTTTTCTTTCTTAAAATTTTGTAGCTCTGAAAAGAGCTGTTTTAATATTGACAATAACACTATTTAAAGAAGTTCTACCCAACTGGCTGATTAATGATACGTAGCATCTTAGCTCTGCGACCTCCTCGGCCTTTCCACAACCATACTCGTAGTATGCATTTCGGATTCCTTCAACCGTTGCTATTTTAAGTCGGAGGTTGTAGATGAATGGACGATGGTTTTCTTGTCAAGCCTTGTCATAACGTATCTGCAGACCTTGCAAGCGGTCGTTGAGAAGGATAATCTGCTCACGTGCCCTTTTTATAGGAGTCAGTGTCGTTGAGTTTCATGTAAAGGTATTCCATGGATATAGCAGAATCGATACACGAATGTGAAATAAATTCGTTTGTTGTTGTTGCGTTGGAGTTTAACGTCTGCTTCCACTCGATGAGTGATTTCGCCGACGCGGGTGCCTTAATTGTATTATATTAATATGGGGTGTGTAAAATTTGGAATAATTAAGGACAACCCAAAAAAAATGGTGAATTAGATGAAGTTTCTAATGGGTAAGGATTTGGAAATTATAGCCAACGGGTAAAGTAAAGTGAAATTTTGAATTTGGAATAAGGGGTGAATATAAATTTAAAAAAATGATGAAATGAATATAAAAAAAACAAACTAGGATTGCCACAGGCAATACTTAGGTCTTCAAGACTTCTGCTTGACCTTCACACATAGCTGTATGTATTGCCGTGATTTAGAAGAAGATTTTTGAAGACGCGTACCCTCAAAACCGCGAAAGTTCAAAAAAAATTCAGTTTTTGCGAAATAGCAAAAAATCTATTATTACGGCCGAAAACCACTATAGCCCTATTCGATGAGGAATGTTGTTGTCCACATAGTGGTGAAAGTTTTTTGCAAATATCTTGATTAGTTTTCGAGATATTGAGGTTTGCAGTTTCGACTTCAAGGGGAGATAACTCGCGAAAGAAGTAGAAAATCCAAGAAGTGGCTCGACACAAATCCAGTTTATGTCACAAGGTACAAACTCTGAAAAAATCATGAAAATCAGTCAAGTGGTTAAGCGGGAATCCTTCGGAGAAAAAAGGTCAAATAATAATAAGAAAAAAGAAAAAAAACACGATAATAACAATAGGTCTTCCAGACGTAGTCTTGAAGACCTAATAATAAATAATATAAATAGAGTAATATTATTATAAGTTGGGGGTAATATTGTCTCACTTTGTGATATGGCGTTGTACCTGCAAAGAGATAATAAGACATTTTTAAGTGTATGTGAAACATGAGTTTATTGGTTTAATATTTAAAGGATTAGGTGTAACCTAACCCATTGTATTGTATATGGGGTGAAGAAGAATATTAAGTTTTGTTTGTAGTTGAAAAAATGTTTTATAAGTAATAATTTTGGTTTTAAATTTATAATTTAATATTTAGTATGATAGTATTATTAATATGATAATAATTGGTACTCATCTTTTGGTAAGGTTGTTGTTGCAGGTCTTCTGTGGCGTTGTATGTCCACCGTTGCTTTCCCACGGTGCTGCTTCAGCGTTTAGCATTCTTGGTTGCCTGGCCCTAGGATCTTAGTAGATCCCTCTCTCCACACAGCAACATCTGGAGAGGAGACGCTATATACAGGTTCACCCTTTACCATCCCTTCTCTCCTCCCTAGTTAAGGGTAGCCATGACCAGAAATTCCGGTCCTTGGTTACCAAGATTCGATTGGGTTGGATCAAAGATCACAACGTATATATAACCCTTACCTGTCCCCCTCTCTCCTCCGGTCGTGGGTCGCCATGACCATCACTTACCAGGATTCGATCAGGTTAAGGTCAAGGTGTTACGTCCGTCAGTTGGCTCGGAGATAGCCCTGAGGGTCGCTTCTCCTTAACCGGGGCCTGTGTCGGCTCTTTGAGGTTTCACTTGTGCTTGTGCACTAGGAGATCCCCCGGGGGTTCGCTTCTCCTATTCACTTTTGGACGCTGGCTCGTGTTTGTTGTATCCGTGGCTTTGGTGTTCCCCATAACGGTCCTGTTGTATCAGGAGTAAGAGATGGTAGAAAAAAGAAACCCTCCTAGGGAAAAAAGACCATGTTATATATTATGGTATACCAACAGTTCTTGTGGGATGTTGGATTCACTAACAGTTCTTGTGGAATGTTAGTGTATTATAACCTTGCTCGTAACAGTTCTTGTGGTATGTTTGATTCACTAACAGTTCTTGTGGGATGTTAGTGTATTATAACCTTACTCAAGGGTAAGGTTTTAAAAGTAGGTTACCAACAGTTCTTGTGGAGTGTTGGATTCACTAACAGTTTTGTAGTTTGTTAGTGTTTTTGTGGGTTGCCTATTACTAGGTTGTTATATTATATAGTTTTGCTAATACCTGGTTTCCTTAGTCCTTCGGCATTACCATTTTAGTTCCCAATTTGGGATTGGGAGTGGGTGTTGAGGTGATGGTTGGTTGTCTCCCATTGGCTACCTAGAACAGTGCGGTTTGGAAGGAAGTACATCTTCTCGCCCCGCGGTATAGGTGCTAACCTGTGGATATTGCATTGTTGTTGGTGCCTTGTGGGCTTACCATTAGGGGTAGTAAGGTAAACAAAAATGGTAATGTTTCCGGGGTGGGGAGACTGGGGTTCGCTTAACTATATTTGCTTATATAACTTAGTTTGTAGTAGAAATAGCGATAGGCATACATAATTCTTGGGATTGGCTAACAGTTCTTGTGGGGTGTTAGCGTTGATTATTGTTTGATATTGCCTCCTGTATTGTTCATAGGTTTTACATTCCAGGAGTATGTGATGTATTGTATCTTTGGTTTTACATTGTTGGCATAGATTGTTTGGAGCTTTGCCTATTTTGTGTAGGTATACTCTATTGCGTACGTTGTTAAGCCTGAGCCTGGTGATGGTTACATCTACTTTCCTTTCCTTGTGATAGTTGATTATTTTGCTAGGTTTTTTAGGTTGTATTTTGTAGTATTGAGTATTGTTCCATTTTTTGTGAAAGTTTGTGTTATATTCGTTTGTGCTGGTGGCTTTCACCATGCTTTTATCCTCTTTTTTGGTATATGGTAATTTAACTTTGTGGTGATGGTTAAGACCTGCTTTGGCTGCGAGGTCGGCTCTTTCGTTACCTATTAAACCTATGTGGGAAGGTACCCAGATAAATTTAATGTTATTATTTTCGTGCTTAGATAATTATATAGATTGTAGATTTGATGCAAAAGTTCATGGCGTTTTTCCGTTTTGTTTGCTATTGGTTGTAGTGAGCTAAGTGAATCTGTGAATATCGCAATATTCCTGTTTTTGTAGGTAGTGCTTAGCTTAAGTGTTTGGAGTATTGCCGTGAGTTCGGCTGTGAATATTGAGTTATTGTTTGGTAGGTTGAAGGCTACTACTGAGTCACCCATATGTGTGAATGATATTCCTGCTCCTACTTGTCCTTCGCTGTTTTTGGATCCATCTCTGAATATTTGAATATAGTAGTTTTCATTATATTTGCTGTCTATGTATTCCAATACATTGATTAGATTCGGTGGTGTTTTTTGTCTATTTTGTTAAGCAAGTAGGTATCAACTTCGATATCTGGTATATCTGGTGGATTGAGTATATGCTCTGAGTATGGGTTTGTAGTGATTTCCATTTCTCCGATATGGTGTTTATCTCGGTGTTTTTGGGCTGTTGTCCCAAATGGGGGTGGCAATCTTTTGGTTATTTGCCAGGTGATATTTTGAAGTTCTTGTATGCAGGGTTTATGTTGTAATCTAACAAAAAGTTTGTTATATTGTCGTTCCATTGATGTTCCTGGTAGACATCCCGTTATGGCCTTGTATGCTTTGTGTTGTATAACTTTAAGTTTGTTTATATTAGTTGCATTGGTGTCGCACCATGCTTCTGCGCCATAGTGCAGTTTTGGTTTTATTAGTATTGATAGGTTTTCCTTATTGCTTCCCCATCTAGTATGTGAAAGCTGAAAGCATGTTTAGTATGTTTAGATCTTTTTTGCATCTTTGAACTAGTTCTTCAATGTGGTTGTTCCATGTTAGGTGTTCATCAAATATGATGCCTAGGAATTTATAATGAGTTACTCTTTGTAGTGGTACGTTCTGCGTATTTACTTGGGCGAAATACTATTGATACTGTTTTGCTGGTTGATAGTTGAAATCCCCATTGCTGGGTCCATTTGTTGACTTTGTCAAGAGCGTGTTGTACGTTTTTTTCCGCTGTTTCTGCACCATCGTCGGCAAATTGTGAAGTGTTTACCTTTTTAGTGGTGCCTTCGAATAGGTCGTCTATCATGATGTTAAAAAGCGTTGGTGATATTATACTGCCTTGTGGTGTTCCGTTTTCCAAGTTATAGGTGTCTGAAACTTGTTCTTCTGCTTTGAGGCGGAATGTTCTATCTGTCATAAAGTCGCTTATGAAGTTAAGCATAGAACCTTGTATACCGTTTTGTTTATCTTTATGTATTAGTCCCGTTTTCCATACCATGTCGGGGGCGGGATTGCGCAGGGGTTAGCACGTTCGGCTTCGGATCAAGAGGTCCGGGGTTCGAATCCCGCCAGGGGCACGGCAACTTTGTCTGCAGTAGAGAACTGTTCTACACGCAGATAGGTTTGGGTGCAATGCTACACTGAATTTCAGCATAGTACCACCCATGGTTCGCTAGTTCCAGCCGCTGCTCGCAGGTTTCACCGCAGTGCATAGCCACATGGCGTTGCGGGTTTTCTCCCTGCCATAATACTAGCAGCCGCGATATAAGTGAAATACTCTTGAAACCCGCGTTAAACCCCAACTCACTCACTCACCATACCATGTCAAAGGCTTTGCTGAAGTCCAGGAAGACTGCTACTGTGTATTGTCTTCTGTGTTGGGCCTTTCTTATTGAATGTTGTAGTCGTACAAGGTGGTCTGTGGTGTTGTATGATCTAAGTTGCTTGAGAAGGCAGTCAAACTTAGATTGTCTGATCATCTATCCCGAAATGATCTCATGGACAAGTATCAGTCCGCGTACAGAGAGCGACATGGAACTGAAACAGTGCTTGTCAGAGTCTTGAATGACTTGTTGTGTTCTGTAGACAGAGGTGATGTGGCATTGCTTGTCCTATTAGATGTATCTGCCGCATTTGACACCATAGATCATACAAACCTGCTTTGGAAACTTGAACACTTTTTCGGCATTTGTGGTACAGCCCTTTTGTGGTTTACATCCTATCTGAAGAACAGGCATCAAGCTGTTATAATCATGTTAATATCATGTGGCGTCCCGCAAGGTTAGGGGGCGGGATAGCGCAGTGGTTAGCGCGTTCGGCTTCGGATGAAGAGGTCCGGGGTTCGAATCCCGCCAGGGGCACGGCAACTTTGTCTGCAGTAGAGAACTGTTCTACACGCAGTCAGGTTTGGGTGCAATGCTACATTGAATTTCAGTGCAGTACCACCCATGGTTCGCTAGTTCCAGCCGTTGCTCGCAGGTTTCACCGCAATGCATAGCCACATGGCGTTGCGGGCTTTCTCCCTGCTATAATACTAGCAGCCGTGATATAAGTGAAATACTCTTGAAAGCGGCGTTAAACACTAACTCACTCACTCACTCACTCCCGCAAGGTTAAGTCCTCGGACCAATACTGTTTACCATGTATATGTGCGACCTTGCTGCTGTCATAGACAAATACCTCATGGACCATCACTCTTACACCGACGACACTCAGTTGATCGACTCCAGCAGTGCTGAGGAGTTTCAAGATGTCATCACACAAACGACGAAGTGTACATGTGATGTCAAACAGTGGATGACGTCCAACACTCTCAAGCTTAATGACAGCAAGACCAAAGCATTGCTGGTTGGCAAGTCTGCTCAGAGAAAGCGGACAGGAGTTGAGTCAGTTCGAGTTGGTGATTCAGTTATCCCCCTTGCTGAAAGTATCAGAAACTTAGGAGTGTACTTTGACTCAGAACTTAGTATGGAGAATCTCGTAAATAACATCATCAAAACAAGCTATTACCATCTCAAGAACATCAGTAACATCCGCAAATGCTTGACAACCGATGCAGCTCACGCCCTAGTGAGATCACTTGTTCTGTCAAAGTTAGACTATGGCAACGGAGTTTGCTATGGATTACACTCATCATTGCTCAAAAAGATGCAAAGGGTTCAAAATGCTGCAGCTCGAGTGGTGTGCAAGGTACCAAAGATGTGCCACATCACGCCAAAACTGAAGTCCCTGCACTGGCTCCCGGTGAAAGCAAGGATTGAGTACAAGGTATTATGCTTGGCATACACATGAGAAACAGAAGTGATTTCATGAAGTTTCCTGACCAGGATACTCCGAATTTCAGTATCAGTATACCATAGGATACTCGGGGTATCCAAAAATATCCTGTTCTGGATACTCCGGGTTTCATGATTCAGGATACGTCAGAATACTTCAGGATACTTCAGGAAACTATATTAAACTATCGGAATTTGTTAGAAATTTTAAAATATTACACATAATACTGCAAATTATACCACAGACGAACGAGGTTTAACCCTGTCATACAGTTTTGGCATTAGTTGTTTCTGTCAGACGACATTAGATTCATGTAGACGCTTTTTATTGAGAAAATAATACATTGAAGCATGTGTTAAATCACGTTTGATATGTGTGGCTCTTTGTCATTGTTGCTTCCCTATCATATGTATCAGTATCAAATGCATAAGTTTAAGTTACCTGCATTAAAGTTCTTTATACAAGTTCTTTTATAATTGTTGTCTGGATCGTGATAGATTTATGAAAAACCTAAAACTCACCTTTTAAAAAAGCGCATCCGAAAGAACACTATGAATATCCAAATCAAATACAGGTATTAACACTACACAACATGTGTATCCACCATTGATGAAACTCTTAGGTGTTTACACGTGTAGTAACTCGAGATAAATGGTTAACATCTTGCCCAATTGATTATCCCGGATTTCAGCTCAAATCTCATTGGTGTTTCACTTAACAGTTACTGATTTCATTGGATAACTCAAAACAGTATATCATCCATTGGCTGTGACGTGATTCTATTGACAGGCAACATAAGGCCCATAAGCCACCCGTGTGTGTTTTTACAGGTGACTAGTTCACACCTGCTTAGCTGGTCACAAGTGAATTACTAGTATTGTCTGAGTATCTTAATTGACACTTAACAAAGACGTCTGCATTTCACGGATGGTATTCACAAGAGATGAACACAATGTTAAATAACAAACAAAGAGCCCGTTTAGTTTGTACACCTCAGAGTGTCAACAAGATTCACCCAGACGAGGGATTAACGATGGATTAATTAGTGTGGTCAATATGGGTACCAACTTGAGGCAAAGCTCATGTCTCTTGATAGATGACTACAGCTCCCCTGTAAATGTTGAAATAAACTTATTCAGATTTTATATGGTTTTAACAATATTTATTCATGTACTCAGGGGAATCAACAAACAGGTTTTCCCTATATAACTGTTTCTCCCGAAAAGAACATAAAACAGGATAATTACATCATAAATATAATCATACATACATGAATGTAGAAAAACACAACATCATTTTAATAGATATTTCATAAGAAGCGTTTGCTATGAGAAATGAAGAGCCTGGATTATGGATTACCCACCGTTATAATAGACATATATCATAAATTGGTGTATTATTC
Organism: Gibbula magus; assembly: GCA_936450465.1. Classification (NCBI taxonomy): domain Eukaryota; kingdom Metazoa; phylum Mollusca; class Gastropoda; order Trochida; family Trochidae; genus Gibbula; species Gibbula magus. The sequence continues at coordinate 1,264,566 of OW388294.1, forward strand.
TTTTCAGACATGTAATACAATTTATTGTACATTCATCATGACATTTATTTTATGTATTTTGTATCCCAGAGCGGCATTGACATAAGCGTCAACTTGTTTGCCAATCCGGATCCATTTATGGAATAAATATGTTTAAATCACATATCTCGGAAACGTCCAGATTTTCATGTGGTCACAATAACGAAAACTTACATGTACTTCGCTATCTGTTTACTTGCTGAAGCTACTACCATTTAAGATCAAATATGTATTTTTACAATCAAGGCTAGGACATAACAACAGTATAATATGATCACGGGGAGAGATATTTATATAGGGGTAACCCTGTTTATCGATCCCCCTTTCCATGTACCATCTGGAAAATAAATACTGTTTAAATCATATGATAACAGCTCCTTGAAGGACACCACTTACAATAATATTTTGAACTCATTACATCAGTTTATCAGTAAAAGCAACCGGTTTCTTTGAAAGTTATTGTAGTTAATGATTAAATTCTGAGCTGCAGCCCACTTCATTATTAGTCACACCTAACAACATAACAATATTCATGTCTGATGTTATACAAATGTTAATTTTCATTTTTCTGTCTCATTTATCTTGTAACCAGCTTTTTAAAAATATATGGTTTAAACATATGTTTATTCAATAAGAATGTGGTTTGGCAAACAAGCAAAACTCTGCTTATGTGAATGCCTCACCACTACATAAAACATAAACAAATTCACAAGAGCTGGTAACATGTTAACAACAAATGAAAAATCAAGACAATCAAACTATAGATATACGTACATAAGTGTTAATTGATAATTTGTTGCAGTTTCGTTCCATTATATTTATTTAGATAATTTAGAATGATTTTCAAAATATGATTTTTAAAAATATATATGTGCCGGAGCGGATTGTGCCTTGTTCGCCAATAATTTTTTCATGTTTATGAAATAAAATACGTTTAAATATGGTTTAAACTTATTTATTTCATACATGAAATGGATTGGTAAACGAACTTTAAAAGTTAAAGTGAATACAGCTCCAGACTACAGGACATTATGCGTCATGGTGAATTTACAAAATATCATAAATTTACAAATTCAACAACAAAACAAAACAAGACAAGTAATATTATAAGAAACAAAAACACCAAACAAAACTAGGTGGTGTGATGTCAGCAGAATAGATATCTGGATATAGGTAACGCCAACAAGGCACGGCACGGCACAAACATACATAACATTGTGGCTTTTTGTTTTAGTTTATTGTTAAATTCTCCTAGTCTGCTATATGTTTAAACCAAAGTGATCATAAACATATAGGTTGAGGACAATGCAGAGAATATAATTTTATTTCACTTCTTAAACAACTAGCTTTATTCAATTATCAAGGTTGAATATAAGCTTTCCTGAAATCATTATAACAAGGACCTGATAATATGAAAAGAAATTAAATTATCGGTTTCAAAGTTTGCTAACTACTTTCTGTCTGAATAAGGAACTAATTTACAATTATAATATTGCCGTGTAGAGTTGAATGTAGGGACACATGTTACAAGAAAAAAGTCACAAATTATATAATATATTAGTATATATTATGTTGATATATGATATATATTTTTGTTAGTTGTTTTTGTAATGTATTCTTAAATATTTGGTTCTTTTTAATCTTTAAACACAAACAGATTAACTTTGATCTTGTGTCATGGTGACACCTCACCCTGTCACACATCTGTATGTTTTGACAGGGATTAAGAGGGGATTAGATGGTTACTTGACTGTGGGGCTGTAACCTGTTTTAGAGCAGAACAGTTCACTCATCGCAGTGGATACACACTGTGACACTAATTAGCCCTCCTGCTGTGATCCCCTTTGATCAAAAGGTTCTTAGCCGGGAATGCTAAATGCGTGACCAGTAGCCTTGTTATGGATGAATGAACCCTGAGCGTCTCACTCAAAATGAGGAAAGATATATTGTTTATTAATGTGTCATACAGAGTAATTTATACATGTTGATGCAATAAAATGTATGAGCGGGTAGTGATTCGAAGCAGAATGAATGTATACATTACACATGTAGAGAATGTTCATAAACAACAATCATGTGCACAGATTCTTTATTGAATAATAATGAGTTTAAACCATATGATTATGTTATAGCTGGTTGTTTTTATGTCCAGTTCTCGTGTGTTAATATAAGCAACAGTTTGCTTTTTACCAAACCACATTCTTCATGAATAAATATGTTTAAACCACATACATTACACCTTTATAAATACCTCTCCAGTACATAATACATATTCATTCATCAAAACTGAGAAAGCACAACATTAAATAAAGATGAATACATGTAATAGAATAACATTAATTTTCAACATTTAATTTTCACAAGGAAATTAGTAAAATAACCATTTAGGTAAAACAGTAATGCACTGAAAGGATGATACTTCGACTTATTGGCTTATGTAGTGCCGCTCTACTAAATATATCAAAGTACAATTTATAATTCAAGATCAATGTACAAATTCAGTGATCAAATGATTACACAAGGGCAAAAAGCAAAACACTAATTCGGAAATATCTAAAAGGACACATGCTGAATAGGATGATTTAAATGTTAGTGACTCTTGAATAAAATTATAGACAGATTCGAGGATTAACTGATTTGTCTTTTGCTTAAAAATTATTCCATATATATTGTTTCTGCGTCCAGCTTTTGCTTTCATTGTACTGGACCGGCGTTGAAATAAGCCTATGGCTTGTTCGCCAATCCAGATTTCTTTTTGGAAATAAATAATAATAATAAATAAGAAATGTACGTGTTGCATGCTAACAAATATAACATTTGGTTAAACTTCACGTGCTTTCTAAATTTAGAAACGTTAACTTAAGTCAATAAATGTGTCAACAGAATCCACAATTGTTAAGTTAGTCTCATCAGATAAGTCATTTTTACCTTAAAGAACGGTTTTCATATTAAATCCATTAACATAATAATTGTCTAAAGCGTTTGCTATGATGTCATAGAGGTATGTAAGTTGATATGCATTACTTTCACCTGGCATAAACCCTGACATTTTTGTCTCGAAAAAAGTTGAACACTGTTTGAAAACTCATCTTTCAAATACAGGAAGGAAATACTACAGGTCTATAATTTTGATATTCATTTACACTGCCTTTCTTGTGCAAATGATATACAGAAACTTCTTTCCATAAGGGAGGAAATATATACCCACACAATGATTTATGTAAATGTAAATATATAAGGGGCAAGGAAATTGATTATGCAGCTAGCTTGGTGAACTTATTACTAAGTGTATCTGGGCCACTTGCCTTATTTATGTCAACTCATATAATCAACATCTGGTAACGGTTTATCTGGGAAGTCAACTTTAGCTTTGTCATAATGTATTCTATGAAAAATTAAACGTAGTTACACAAGTGGATATCTGTTTTACTATATAATACCGATCTAATAATTCATTACTGTTCTGACATTGCAATCACTGTATGAAATGTGCGTGTGTGTATTCATGATGCCATCCGTATTTATATTGTATGTATTGTATCTTGACGAGGACAGGCATTTAGATAAACCTTTGGCTTATTTGCATGTCCTTATTCATGTATAATTAACATGAATAAATATGTTTAAAACATAATACCGATTCACGGATAATCAAATCCATGTCAATATTATGGGATAGAGTTTAACATATCTTGTTCAGTAAATAGAAAAGGATTTGCAAACAAGATGTTTATATGCTGTCATCAATACATATTGTTTTCTTAATTTTGTAAAATTTTAAAATCAATTTCAATATATATATGAAGGAGAACGAGTTTCTAAAACTGTTATCAAGCTACCACGAAACGTCGCACTCCTGCATTAAAGAAGTTGTATATCCATAGAACTCATTCTCCTTCATCTACTAGTAACCAATATTTATGTTCAAGAACCACTGGATGGATATTGAAAAGCGTTACGTTTTACGCGACTGTTATAACAATTCCCCTATTACAATAAATACTAAAAATACTGTCGGGGATGCAAGTAAACATATTACATTTTCGATTATTTATATATTCAAGATAAGATTAAATATTGTATTTTAACATCGAGTCACCAATTTTGCATTATCCGAACACTATCTATTTAATCTTGAAATAAGTCTCCAATTTTTAGATTTAGATTGTTGACAGCAGTGAAGAGGCGTATGCAAAATCTACATTACACATGTTCTTAATCATTTGATTTGTTTACAATTTCGGCTGGTCTCTCTCTGTTTTATACAAGATGTCTTACGATTTTGATTGACAATTTTTACGAATAGCCTTTTGTCACACAATTTTCCTTCCCTCAGAATTATCAAATTTGAATAAGCCTTCAACCAATATGCTCTCCGGTTTTCATTCAAATGAAATCAAAATAAATATATACCACTTTTTCAAAAATCTCAGAAACTTTAGGGTTTATCCATGAAGTCAGTGAACCGTATCTCCTGAACATTCCAGTGACCACTTGAATATATCTCTGAGTCAACTACACACGTGTAAATTTAATCAGATTGAATAAGCAGTATTGGCGACAATACACATCCGTAAATTGGTTTATGGTAATAGCCGCACAGATTGCCCCCTTGCAATACACACATATCCTAGTATATCCAGGCTTGCATATTTTATTTAACTCGTTAATAGCGCGACTGGGCTCCTCACAGGATGAGTGATGGCAATTAGACACTAAAATACTGTACTGTATACACTGATACAACTTATAAATAATAAAGAATTGAATTGACTTGATTCATTTCAAATATCCCATCACAAATTACATTTATTATACCATACTGAGAAATCAAAATCAATGTCCAGTAACTATGCAATTTCCAAATTGTGTCTGCATGTTATAGAATATGATAATTAAGTATTCCGTCGATTCTTAAATTTTACAATACATGTACTTTGTTTTGAATATTCATTTATTTCTCATATACATTGTAGATTATAATTATCTAAATATGCACAAACTAAAATGGCTTTTGTTGGATGTGTGACGGCAATAATTATTTTATGATGAATACGATGTTTAATCAATGTTTTTACGGTTAGATTCTTATTGTTTGACGGCAACGGTTTTAAATGATATTATACATTACAACTTAAACATCGATACGATACGACATGTATATTTCATACTGTCTCCCTTGGTTATTGACATTATCCTATGGTATTTCTTTTTAAATATGTGTTTATTCTTTTGTATACTATGTTTTATAGGGCCCCATAAGTCAGTTTTTGTGTGACACTTACATACAACAATCTTCACCTTTGTGGAAATAGGGTTTTAATGGCATTGTCACAGACGTATTTACACTCATGTATAAGTGTGGATACTTATCAATACGAAACAAATGTAATGAAATAAATAGTATGCACGTTTTCAAATTTGCTTATATTTCATATTCGTGCGCTCACAATTGGTCAATAGTGTAATCTATATACACGCTGATTTTCATACTATACCGCAATGAATACGTAACTTTTGATTTGTCATGTTTGTAACAATTAAAGAACTATAAGATTAGGTTGACGATATCAAAACCAGTGTTTAATTACGCAGTATCATGAAGTTAGAGAAGCTCCACGACAGTGCTTTGAATACCCTGCTAATCACGCATGTTTCGGTATCATTGATACACGAGTATAACAAGTGGTTCCCAATGAACGAAAACTGTCTAGTCATGTACAACAGCCGGTGATTTAAGTTGTTGTATATACGTCTACGTATATAAACAATATATTGCGACACTGATGTACACACGTCTGTCTCTTATGTAGCTCTTGTGCGGCCTCTGTGATTGTATTTTATCAGTTCATGCTCAAGCTTATTGTTCCGCGCTACTGATCTAGTGGTTTCAAGACAAAGTTTCCGATGGCGTTACAAAACTGAGTTGAAAATAGGTTAAAGGGATAATAATTGAGTATGGAAATGTATTTCAAAATGTTTATTTTTACTTTGGTATTTTAGTTTGTTTTGGTGTTTCAATACCCCTTCAAACATGTTTCGGTAGGGTACTAAATGTACATTTCCTACGTTTTATTTGTGAATGATTCTTGACAAACGCCACAAATACAATATTATTGCCTTGGTTAAGTGTATGGGTTCTTGGTTGGATATTTATATCAAACTGCTTTCTTAAATACCCATAAACAAATGAATTCTACTCATTAAACGGATCCAATACTTACTGTGTTTTATCATAAAAGAACAATGTAATATGAGCAAATGAATGCAAATGACCAAAGGTCTACTCATTCAAATAACTTTAATCAAATACAAATTTGTGGATGTATTGTTTTGTGGGGGATTTACGTTCATTGATAGTTAATTGTGGTTGAGAGAGATGCCAAATACTAATAATGTGTGAACTACAATATCACTGTTATGTATTTTAGACGAACAAACGAATTCCTACTCAGTGATAAGAAGTTTTACTTTTCTAACCTCACATGATTAATAACTTTGGTTCAACGACTACAACTTATGTAGGCTCTCAAGTAAGTTCTCAAATATAAAGTCATACATATATCACCCTCAGTAATAATTTTCATCTTGATTGCGCAATAAGCACATGCAGTGTTAATAAGACATAAGTTTAATCAAGCATGGTAGATGATTGATGGACATTTAGAATATGTGATTTTCAGTTCAAATTCAAATGTTAATTCTCTCCATCGGCGTTACATGAGATAATCAAGATATCAGCTTATTGAAGACATAAAACTTCTTTCCTAAATACATAAATAAATGGCTGACAAAACACCATCTTTCAAATATACACCATTTTCTTCTTTCAATGATCTTGTATACTTCATTATGTAATCTTACCATTGAATGAATGACACAACGGCGGGTCCACAGCTTACCACGTTTGAGTTGCTGAACAGGTGTCCTCAAAACCTGGGATGACAGGAAACTGGCTGATCATATACACCAGCCATGACTGTTTAGTTAGAGATATACACGTATAAATGAAATACATTGCACCATTGCTGTTCATGCGCGTGTCTCGTAAAACTCTTTGGCGGCCTCAGTGTTTTATCTCTCTTAACGAGCTGACCGCCGACAACCAGTTCATTAGTAATTGTCGGTAACGCGAGGTTAATTTTACGCTCTAATAATCTCTGGTTTACAGGACAAAAATCAAAATGGTACCATCAAAATGTCCCGATTAAAGTGATAAAACTATTAAGTATGAAAATGTATGTTTGACTCAGTGTAATTATCAGAACTTATGTTTAATAACCTGAAAAAGCAATTAACCTTTGATCTAAATACACATCTTATGTAGGCTCATTACTTGTATCAATATTGTTAGGCTAGGAAAAACCGGGAAACAGGTAATGGTAAAATGGTTCTTATTAAATGAGTATAGGGCATTTAGAATTCGGTAGGTTTTACAACGTGTGATATGGATTATAGTTTCTTAACCACTTACAATACGAAGTTTCTTAGCTCATTCTTGCCCCTATGTCTGACATGCATCACTCAACCCCTTTCATTACTTAATCTATAGAAATAAACACATACACATTTTAACCAATATGCAAGATGACATCTTACTGAAAATGTAATACTTCATTTTCAAAATGCATTAAGTGGCTTATGACAAAATGCCCTCTTTCAGCTACCATTCCTTCTATAAATCGTCTTGCATTAGTGAGTCTCTCCGGATTTATTAATATTGTTTCTGTTCATATGTAGTAAGTAACAACAAATGAATTAAAATCAGTCACTTGATTTGATATTCCAATCAGTTTAGGAACAAATACATTCATATTCGTTGAGACGCCTTACTATAAATACTCTGCTACCTGTACTTACATGTATACTGTTATCATCATTCAAATGACACATTTATTGTTCATTTGAAAAATAAACTTACAAATAAGGATTCAAAATATGGCAAACTTAATATATTTCTCGAATTGAGCTAAGCAGACAACCTTAAACCCAGAGACACTTCTTTAGTTCAATACAAATTATTAAAAAGATAGCATAACCAACGCAGTGAATCACTGTTTTACATTTGAAAGGCCAAGAACATTGGTACGCAGGATTTAGTAAGTACGCCCTTTTTATACGTGATATTGATATCAGTTTTATATGGTTTAAACATATTTTTATTTCAAAAACAAAACGGGATTGGCAAACAAGCAAATAATGCTTATGTTAATGCTGCTCCCTAACAAAATACAGTTAAATCAAAGTGACATACACATGGACAGGTCATGGACAGTTATAATGACACAAAATGTTTTATTTCGTTCAGGTCTCACCATGATTTTACGGATGATTAAATGTAGTAAAACAGTTGATGCAACATGGGGGTCCTACTGTTGTCTCTGGGGTTTATGAAAAATATTTGTGTCATGTTTCCAAGGATGAAGTGTGATTAGTGATTTGCAAAAATATGTCCAGATGGCACATGGTACATGGTACATAGAAAGTGTTTGATAGAAAGTTTCTAGATATGCACTAGAAAGTTTCTAGATATGCACTAGAAAGTTTCTAGATACGCACTAGAAAGTTTCTAGATACGGGGTATGTTTATTTATTGGACACCTGTGCAAGCAAATAAATACATTGAACAAGTGATGTAGATATTATACAGTGATATCTTCCTTAATATATTGTACACAAGATATTTCACTCATGTCCATCTAATATAAACCTATACCTAATTTTATCAAAAGGGGTTGAGTATGCTTTATTGATTATATCTGAATATGTTGTACTGCTATAAAAAATGTAATTTTCATTCTATGACATGTTTTTACTTGTCTGTGTGTTGCTCTGTCTTTAAGACAATGCAATTAAGTCACTGTAGTGACCGGCCGATTTCGTTAAGTAGTTCAGCATTGGTATAATCAAAAAAGTTTATCCGTTATAACAACACAAGCCATCATCTCTCAAGCATCAAAGGATTTTAACTGTAATACCAAATGTCTGCTTCCCGGTAAGCCACCTGACCAGATAATGTCAGTGTCACTTGAATACACAATTGCAGGTGGTACTGAGACAATTGTCTGTCTCTCTGTCTCAGTGTCATGAGTGTAACAACATGAACACTATTTTTTCTCAATCTAGTTGTCCAATGACAATTAATGGGTAAACCAAGGAACCAATGAAATTAAATTAAGTATGAAATCGTGAGAACAATTTGTTTGCAAACTTTGCCAGTTGCGAAAAGACTTTTGTTGAAGTAGGACAAGTTTCGCAATCTTGTGGTTCAAAGTTCTAACATTGAAGGATTTATAAGTTTACAATTTGTGTTCTTGTGTATCTGGATATTCATATTGTTGGATTCGGTGATAAGGTAAGCTTCTTTCATTAATCCCTAATATTTGATACTTGATTTGATTACCAAATATTATTCAATGAAAACATTTATTATCCTGAATGGACGACAGTTAAACAACAACCAACCTCTTAGGTAACAGCAAACCATATTGAAATCAATGAAATTGCTGACTGTAATTTGAGCGTCATTTATATTTATTATAAATTTGATTGTCCATATATTTTGTTTTTCTGAACCGTATATTGTTAAACCTTATAATAAATACTGACAAAGTAAATAAGTGATATGCTTTTGTTTATCGTGATCCTGGAATTGCACCGCTTTCGCCTAATAGATTTTTCGCCTAGGAATATTTTACCCCTTTCGCCAAACGATATTTTGTCCTGTCCCTATGGACATTTAATAAACTATTTGCAAGATAAGTGGTTATTGTTGGTTATTTATCATACAATTTGTAAAATATGTATGTATTCGGCCATTAATATGTCGGATTGAGATACGAGTCAAAACTCACGGCTATCTAAAATGTCGTAGATTTCTAGATATTTATATGAACATAATAAAACATAATATGAAACACATGAACAAACCTTATCTGAAATCCAAAATATAATCCAAAGATGAACTAATCCAGAAAGAATGACACGCACACATCCTTGCAACGAAAGAGCTCGTAACTTGCCCGAAAACACGTTGTCTGGGTGACACCAAAATTAGACTGAAGCAGAAACATACTCACCAAGTGTCAGAAAAAGTATTGATTGGTAAAGTCCGAATGTTTTTGTTTTTAATCCTTTGTGTGTAGAGTAGATCATTTAAAATTGATTTGTTGTTACAACTCCACCTTAATCCGACTTGCACTCACTGTAGTTATCACAACATGTTAACTTGATTCACTCATGTTATCACAACACATGAAGTAATTAACTCAGCCTGACATGTACTGTTGAAACAAGTGAACTAAATTCACTTTATCAGGTTTTCATTATAGGTCAAAGAAATACTGCAGAATGGCATCATTTGTTGAATTAATAATAATTTTTCAACATAAATACATAAATTACAGATGCACAACTAACATATTTTCAAAGACGTTTGTTAAATTTTACACCAATTTGACTTAAACTTCAATTATGAAAATTATTCATGCAAAGGTTAATTTACATGTAAGTCTATGGGAAAAGCTAGGGTGGGAAAGAACTTTTGACCCCAGACTGTAGATATCATATTTTTCAGGTATGGAACATGTATTTAATAAACATATGATACTCTTTTGAGTATATGATACTGAATACTGAAGAATGAATAAACAAAAATACAAACACTATCAAGAGCTTTGTGGTCATCTTATGATGTCTGATGCCATGCAAAAATTAAAAAAAATATACTTCATGATATTCCGTCTGGAATTATTTCATCAAGAGTGACTTCGATGAATTCGATGCGTTGCGCAACGGAGACAGAAAACCAGTTTGGGATCCTTTCTCAACATGGCGGATGCTTCAAAATAACGCTAATAGTTTCCAATTTTCAGGATTTTGAGATACAAAACAACTATATTTTGTAAAAAAATATTCATTATCCACAAGTGCAATTATTCATGAATAATTTATATAGTATTTTAGCGATTTACAGGTATTAGGCGAAAACGGCAAAATATCCGATTCTCGACCGTCGCCGTCGGGCGATTTTTGACAACTACTTTATTGTTTCGATATAACGCAAAATAACTTATATTTTGTAATGAAACTTGAACACAAGTGTAACAGTTACATCCCTAGCTATTGTAGATTAAAGATAAAACATAAATACCTTGTAAACTATATTAAAACGTTTTTTGGCGAAAGCGGTAAAATATCCATTAGGCGAAAAATCTTTTAGGCGAACGCGGTGTATTCCTGATCCTGCTACCCTCTGAAATGTTATTAGATGTTATCATTGAGAAAATAAATGAACTGTTAATTGTAACATTATCGTTCAATATTCATAACGAATATAGAAAGAAGGTAAAATCAGTGAATGTATCATTATTTGTTAAGTTGCCAAGACATGTGGCAAAATCCTCCTCTTCATTCGTATATCAAATCTTTCAAGATGTCTCTTACAAGCATCTGACTTCTATGAAACAGTGACAAAATAATGTTAAAAACAAAGTTTTCAGTTTGTTTCTTAGAAATGCGAGTTAATCATTTTGAAAACTGCTTCTCATGTATAAATAATTCCCTTTTCATTTGAATAATGAAACCACCCCCCCCCCCCCCCCCCCCCCGTCAAGCATTCAACTAACAGATCAAAATGCACATTTTTAACACACTATCTTAATTTTTAACAATGAAATGTAACATGACTATGTATATTTGGTGTATAAATACAAAGTCCTCGTTATGTTATAGCGCTGATAATTTCCGTTCATATACTGGAGTTTCCTTGAGTTTCCTGAAGTATCCTGTGCTCAGGAAATTCCCTGTAAACTGATCATGATACCTCATTAAACCCTTAGGGTATCCTGAGCAGGATACCTCATTAAACCCTTAGGGTTTCATGAGGTATACTGTATCAGGATACCCCCAATTTTCTAGCAGTGATACCAGTGTTATCATGGCACAGCACCTGGGTACCTGATGGATCTATTGACCAAATACCACCCTGAAAGAACTCTCAGATCAACCGACCAACATCTATTTGTTATCCCAAAGATGAGACTTAAGACCTACGGCTACAAGTCTTTCAGCTATGGAGCCGCTCACCTATGGAACAATCTGCCGACAGAATTGAAATTGCGACCATCTCTAGACGCCTTCAAGAGAGCTCTAAAGGCAATGCTGTTTGAAACATATTTTGAGTAGAATCTGCGCATTGAGCATAAACTTGTGTATGGACACTTGCGCAATAGAAGTACACATATTGTTTATTATTATTATGATTTCCTGTAGCCGGATTGGTTGGGATTAATATATTCGTTGGTTTCCAGACAGTGTTGAAGTCTTTTAGTTGCCATTGCTTCAAGTGTTTTGCATAGATTAGATGTAAGTGATACTGGTCTGTATGATTCTGCTTTGGTTGGGTCTTTGCCTAGTTTGTGTAGGGGTATGATGAGACTTTCTTTCCATTCTTTCGGTAGTTCCCCTTGTTCCTATGTCATTGTAGAAGGCGAGTAGTGCCTCTTTGCAGTTTTGGTAGGTGTTTAAGTATGGTGTAACTGGTTCTATCCAGTCCTGTCGCGGTTCCCTTTTTGTTGTTAACTATACAGTTAAGTTCTGCCATTGTGAATGGTTTGTTGTAACAGATGTGTTGTTTGTTACTATCCTTTGGGTAGGGCGGTATAGTGTTAACTTTTTCTTGAAATTCAGGAGTATAGTTGTTGGTAGAGCTTGCTTTTGCGAAGTGTTTGCATAGATTATCAATTGTATCCTGTTTGTTTTTGCTGTTATTAATACTTGGTATATGCATTTTAGATTTCTTTCCTCTGAATGCATTTATCTTATTCCATACTTGTTTGGCATTTAGTTTTACATCCATTGTGTAGCAGAGTTTTTTCCATGATAGAGTTTTAGCTTTGCTGATTAGTGTTTTGACCTTATTTCTTGCTAGTACTGCTTGGGGTATGAGATCCTTATCTCGTTTTGCCTTTTTGCGTAGTAGTTTACGCTGTTTCCTTGCTTCCATGATTACTTCGTTCCACCATGGAACTGGTGCATGGTTGCTTGCTTTCCTAGTTGGTATTGTTTTGTTGGCTGCCTTAATTATTGCATCAGTTAGGTTTTTGTTGTAAACGTTGATGTCCTCATTGGCTATGGTGTTATTGAAGTTTAGAGCACATAGTTTTTGGAATTCTTCCAAGTTGGCTAGGTGGTTGTTTCCGATATTTTAGCATGACGTAGGGTTGTGATGAGTGGGAAGTGGTCGCTTCCCCAGCTGTCGTCATGTACATAGAGTGTGCTTTCGTTGAGCAGGCTTGGTGTGACTATACTATAGTTGTATAGATTCCTCTTGGTAGGCTGTGGTATGTTGGCTCACCATTATTTAGAGTGATTAGGTTGTTTTGTTCTAACAATTTTTCTATTAGTAGTCCTCTGGCGTTGTGTTTGGCGTCCGTTCCCCAGAGGTTGTTGTGAGTGTTAAAGTCTCCCCCTAAGTAGGTGGAGTCTGTTATATTGGGTAGGAGTTTGTTAAGTATTTCCATGGTAATATCTGTTTCATGAGGTAAGTAGATATTGATGATATTGGTTGGTTTGTTTCCGTAGATGTTTGTGGTTATACCGGTTGTATCTATGCCTTCTATGTTGATATCCAGTGGTTGGTAATCAATCCCGTGTTTTATCCCAATTAGTAGACCTCTAGATGGTGTTTTTTTTGTAGTTTTCTGGTCGGTCTTTCCTTATGATGTTGTACCCTGGGATGTTGAAGGTTTTTTTGGCTGTTAGCCTTGTTTCTTGTAGTAGGATTATACTAACTATATAGGTTGTATTAGTTTATTTTGTATTAATGTTTTTATTTCCGTTCCGTTTGTGCCAAGTCCGTTGATGTTTTGCTGTAGAATACTGAAGTCTGCCATTGGAGATTTGAAGATTTTTTGTTTGTTGTTGTTGGATACTTGTTTTATTTAGAATTTAGGGAATTGTCTTCTTGGGTAGCTATAGGTATTTTGGTTTGGCAGGTTAGGATGGATATTATTTTGGAAGTGTTCCAGTGTTATGTTGTAGAATCCTTGCTTCGTGGCATGTCCATGTATCCTCTTTAGTTTGTAGAGGTGATCCTGTTCGTTGTTTGGGGGTGCAAGGTTTAGAACGACTTGGGTTATGAATTCTACAAATTTGTCCAGTCTTGTTCCTTGTACTATCCTGTGGTTGTTGGTAGTTTTATTCCTGATGGTTTCTCTCAGGTCTTGTTGTTGTTTGTTGATTGGGTTTTTTGTTTTTTTCTTTGTTGTTTTCTGAGAACCTTAAGTTCCTTTGAGCCTTGGTTGGTTGTGTTGGTTGTTTCTTGGGAGCTGATGTGGATTCCTTGGTTTTTTGCGAGCTCATAATTTTCTCACTGGTTCTGATTGCCGTTAGTAGTCCTTGGACTACATTTTCTTTTAGGTCTTGTGGTTGATTGTTGGTGTCTCTCGGGATAGTTTTCCTAGAGTATTGTTCTTCTTCTGTGGGTTGTCTTGGTTTGGGTGAAGATGAGCGTCGGGGGTTGAAGTTGAACTCCATTGTTTGTTTTCTATGTTGTTTGGCTTGGGCTGGTGTGGTAGAGATGTATCTGTTTATTTTGGCTATTTGTTCTTGTCTGATAGGGCATTTTTGTGATAGTGGGCTGTGTCCGTAGATTTCACAGTTCTTGCAATATAGAGTTTTCCTCTTGCACTGTGTGTAATCGTGCCCTGATTCGCTGCATTGGTTTTCAAAATGCCCATGTTTGAAACATCTTCTGCAGAATTTGGGTTGTTTTCTTAGTGGTTCTTCTGGTAACATGAGAATGCCTCCGAAGATAATATTCCTCGGGAGTGTGGTTCCATCAAATGTTATGATGACTGATGGTGTGTTGTCGTCTTTTCTCTTAATTCTTTTTGCTGAGATGAGTGTGCAGGTTTTGTCGATGTTGGCCTTGTTCTTGTATTCTTCTAGGTCTTCATCTGTGGCTATTGGGTTGATTTTGATAACACCTCTTGTTTGAGTTTTCCAGTAGGGTAATACAAATTTGATCGGTTGTTGACCAAGTTTTTTGAAGCCTCTCATTCCACTCATATAGGTTTTGTTTGTAGTGATGAGATAGCCCTTGCCGCATGGTTGTACTGTTCGTGGTGGCATTCCTTCTTTGGTCATATTATAGTTGATGTCCTTTGCACTGTAGAAGTTGGTGAGTTGATTTTTATCTGCTGAGATCATTAGGATTTGTTGTTCTTGTTCTGTATAAATAAATTCGAACACGTAGACATCCTATATATGGCGATGACACGTGCCCGCTTCCTGCAGGCCAACTTGCCTTCTTGGCGTCATACAATACCACTTAAACCGCCAGAACGTGCCCACCTGTTAGCAAACGGGGCAGGTGTCACACCACTAGAAATGCACCTGTCAATCAGTCCAATTAATATGGCGAGACAACTGTCTGGCTTTTAACAACACAACATTTCATTGTCTCAAGAATAAGATGCAATAAGTAGCCAATGGAATCCATTATAACACCACATGCTATGTCTTCCCACCAATGAATGTACATGCAATCATCCTTGAAAGTTTGTAGCTGTATCATTTGTGATATGGGTACAGTTGTTATCACCAGTGAAGGATTTATTTGTGTTCGTGTGCACTATTATTTGGATTTGTCATAATAGTTTTCAGGATATGATCTATGGTTAATGTTTCATAACACTAATGTAGATATTTGTTATGTCCATATGTCTTATTTTACTCAAATGATTACTTATAAACGCCATTTTTTTATCATCACATATATAATTTTGGTAAATCACTACAAACTCCCCTTGATGTTTTATCTCTGATAATTTCCGTTCGTATCCTGGAGTTTCATGAAGTTTCCTATGCTCAGGAAATTCCCTGTAAACTGATCAGGATACCTCATTAAACCCTTAGTGTTTCCTGAGGTATACTTTATTAGGATACCCCAAATTTCTTGCGGAGTAACAACTCGACTTTTAGATATCATGACAATAATACGATTTATAACTGCCGGAAACATCATCGAAATAAATTGCGAGCCAGAGAAATTTTCTTCAATGATCAGGTCATATTTCGCAACAATAAAGTTAATTTCTAACTTGTTCAATTGGAGATAATATACTCTCAAACACAGCAATGTTATAATGTGGTTCACCAGTAGAGTATAAACTGTGTTGAGATCACTACTTTCTGTAAGAATTTGTTTTACATGAAGAGGTGAGGTGAGTTAGGGTTCAACGCCGCTTTCAAGAGTATTTCACTTATATCACGGCTGCTAGTATTATTGCAGAGAGAAAGCCCGCAACGCTATGAGGCTATGCATTGCGGTGAAATTTTCATGAAGACAGTCTCCAAGAAGTCAGTGTAGTTATACACACTGTATGTATGTACATGTATATACTTATACTACTCTAGGAAGGGGTTCAACTTATTGTATATATATAAATACACAAGATATCATACATGATATGTAGGATCTAAACGGTAAAGAACACCGATTTTAGATTTGATATAAATCATGCTACTAATAACTTCGAGCCAAAGGAATATTTCTTCATTCATCATGTCAAATGTCGTAAATGTCTTCCAAATATTGAAAACATCTGGCAACTCCCTTTTACTGCACATTCACCAAACTACGAGGGGATGGTGTTACTCAGCAAGTAGGCAACATGTTCAGTGCCTTTGGTTATGAAGCCGACTACAAGGCTACACAAGGGAAACTGATGAAACCCCCGCGCTTGTCATTTCCACATATTATCAAGATGAAGGTCAACCAGCTTGTGAACCAGATTACTCGTAATTTGTAGTATCAGTCATCTGTAATGTCTGTTGAAATCCAATTAATTGTGAGCAATAATAGCGTGTTGGCAGTGTAATTGGGCTGTCGTGGTATTCGTAATCCACAACTTAATGCATAGACGATTGTCATACACCAATGTATGTTATCACAATTCAATTATGTGCTTTATTGACGCCATTAGGTACACGTCTACAAATTAAAGTGTGTTGTATAAGTTCGTAAGGTTTAATCTTGTTATATTTTAAGTACATTCATATCTTAAAAAACGGCACCTTCATTTCAAACATCTCTGAATTCTCAACGAATTGATCAGTGTACAGATGATCATGTATGCAAAATTAATATTACAGTTACACCCAGATATAGGTTGATGGTAGTTCATACAGACAGTGATTATAATATATCAAACGAAGGATACAGCCTTTTTATTTCAAAATGTTTTACGATAACATATTACATTTATCTCAAATAAAACAGTGTTAAAATTTACATTTTAGACAACACATTTCTGACTAAAATTCTTAAGAATGAACATATCAGAATGTTGTTGGAACATTGTTATCAAAACTTCATACTGCTGACCTTGTACATGTAAGTCAAGAAAAAAATAGTTCCGACAGCTAAAGGATGTTATTGCTCATTTAGCTTTTGAGGACACAACGTAAATTGTCAAGTTAAACAAATAACTGTGTATGGAGTTCAGGCTTCCTAAATAAAATCACGATGGTGAGAACATATCTCCCTTAAATAAAGACCTCACTTCAAACACTTGGAAATCGCTCTCATCAGATAGTGAGTGATTGTTTAACGCCACTTCGGCAGTATCGCAGCGATTTGCGGCGAGACATTTAAGTTACTTGCCCAATTTAATATTTCTCATTATTAAAATCGCCTATCGAGGTCTGTAACAAGGGAACACAAATCAGGGAATCAGTCAGATACGATTGTATATTACACATATTAATGGCTATTTCAAATAGAAAATAGCTGTTCAATAACATCAACTCCATTTAATAAAGTCTGCTTCAAACAGACTCCAAGGGACATAACGTGAACAGTTCAACAGGAAAGCGGGACATCAATGATAATACCTAGTGTTGGTGAAAATGGTAAGCAAACAGTTTCGTAGACAAATAAGTACCAGGTTACTAAAACTCAACAGTCTCAGAGTCAAGTCTTTAAATGAGATTTGTCAGATTTGGAACGATTTGATAAGGCAAATACAGTTACAATATACATCGCTGTCTGAAGTGGGTCTAGATGCTGCAAACTTCTATATGTGTGAGCAACTATCTGTGTAAACTAATGGTAGGTTTCTACTCAGAAAATGAGATTTTGACGATGTCTATATAGAGAAAACTTCCCCGATCGTAAAGATCAAATATTTTAAATCAAAGGAACCCCACATGCTTTGATATTGGCAATACTAATGGTTATTCGTTTGAGGTATTCAGACTTCAGCTTGAACTACGGTCTGCATTCACATAAAAGAAAAACATAAAGTTGTCCATTAACTTTACTGATATGTCATTATTAGAGAAGTCTCAACGTGGTTAAAACAAGACTTGAAGGGAACAGTTTCCTGCAAAATATTATCAAGTTCGAAAAACAAATCACGTGATGAATTCACAATCTCATCCTAGTTAATTCTGGTACGAAATCATCCAAAACTAAATAACCTTTAATTATATAAATTATATCTGCAAAACATGTCGAATGGGGTGTACAATGTACGTCAAAAATACAATTACTTTCCCCCCCACAGACCTGTCTATCAATCCTCGTTAAAGCTTGAATAAAACATGAAACGACAGTTAACTGACACTTGCAAACAACCTTGATTTGTTGTGAAATGAAATTAATATAAAAAATAGCGGAGCATGTCAAAAAGCTTTCGCAGTACTTGTCAAAATGCAAAATGCTTTAATAAGATTGTGAATGTATGGAGTAATCATAAAAGGTATGTGTTGCCATGCATACATGTATTTAGATTGAAATGCGCACTTACAGAGAGGTTATCATTATCCCGTCAGAATGCAGTTTCAGATTCCAAAATGGAGGAAGAAAACAATTCGACAGAAATTATTCCATTAAATAATATTAACAGGAAAAACATATTCAAATTAAATGATTGAATTGTTGTCCTGACATGTTTGAAATGAATGTTTCTAAATTCATTAGCAAAACAGCCTCATTGTGCGTGAACACTTGATTATAAAAAGGTGACCGAATCCAGCTTGCAGTCATGAGACAACCCCATACCATAACAGTGAGTGAGTGAGTTATTGTTTAACGCCGCTTCGTACCATAACAGAGCCATCTCCATACGCAACAGTTGGCTGGATGTTCCTGGGGGTATAAGCTGTATTCTTCTGTCTCCAAACACGTGCACGCCCATCAGTAACATGGAGCAATAATCGACTCTCGTCAGACCAATGGATTTTCCGCCAGGTCCTCAGATTCCAGTGTTGTCTGTCCAAACAACATGCCAAACGTGCACCTTTATGATGGTCTCTCAACAAGGGACGTTTAATTACCCTTCTTGCCTTAAGTCCTGCCGATTTGAGGCGATTTCTGACTGTTCTGGTGCTGATGTTTCGATTCGGTAAGGTGTAGTGAGGGTAGGCCTTCCAGACCTTGGACGGTCCATTGCACCTCCTGTCTGCGCATGCCTCCGGACTAAACGACTAACAACATTGTAATGGTAGCCCATATTTCGTCCTATCGCTTAAAGGACATACTGCAGAGAGCATACCAATAATGTGATTTCTGAGATCCATTGACAATCGTCTTCGTGCCATGTTCACTAGATATCCTTGAATGGCTATGGGAAGCAATGTCACATACCACCAAATGCAATTGGGCCATACTGCTTTTTGTGATCCAGGAGCGTAGCATGTTGCACGTGCATGCCCCGAACGTGTAGGCGCGACTGTCACGCATCACTGGTTGGAACGTATCGCACAAACACCATTCTTCTCATAAATGAGCCTTGTTTAACTATACACATGGACATGAATAAATGTGATACGCCTAACATGTTAGGTTAGGTCACAAAATCAGACACATACCTTGACTTGAAGCATGTGCATCTTCATTTTGTGTTGAAAATCATGATCACCTTGGGTTTTTAATGCTTTAGAAGGCAGAAACGTAAGTCATCTGCAAAACCTCTGAACGATGTCAAGACAGTACCTGACAAATGCTCCATTATGACAAGCCATATGCCAGATCAATGGGGCAATCGAGAACTCCAGCTCTAGATTTCTGTTACACAGCGTTCAACCCTCATGAAGGATCATTAAAAATCCTAAGCAAACCAAATGTTCCCTTATTCATTTCTCTCAGTATATATACAGATGTATAATATTATGTTAAAAGAATAATAAATACATGTACATCGGATGAAGTTACATGTAAGGTAACCCTATTACTCTTGTTACAATTAGTAAATGAGATAATGAAGTCCCAAAAGTAAACCAGAAAATGAAAGCAAACAAGTTTTAATATTGTGATTAATGAAACACACAATTAATCAGAGTAACAATTAGTACATACGTTCTAATGAGATACAATAGAGTTACAATAGGATCAAACATATATTCTAAAAGCTTCACGTGTATTCTATATAGTCACCAGAGGTAGAAATCATGGATATTCTGGTGAACGAGTATATTTCCAACTAGCTTGTTGAGAGTTGATCTGGCATAAAGGCAGAATCCATTGTATTCTATATTCTGGATACTATATCCAAGTCCTTACCATAAACAGACCTATTTATACTCTACTCTAGAGTGAGTTAGTTGGGGTTTAACGCCGCTTTCAAGAGTATTTCACTTATATCGCGGCTACTAGTATTATGGCAGGGAGAAAGCCCGCATCGCCATGTGGCTAATGCACTGCGGTGAAACCTGCGAACATCGGCTGGAACTAGCGAACCATGGGTGGTACTACGCTGAAATTTAGTGTAGCATTGCACCCAAACCTTACTGCGTGTAGAACAGTTCTCTACTGCAAACAAAATTGCCGTGCCCCTGGCGGGATTCGAACCCCGGACCTCTTGATCCGAAACCGAGCGCGCTAATCCCTGCGCTATCCCGCCCCCTCAAACTCTAGAAATTGAAAGAGTATTCCCTTAGGTTCCACAACATTGCTTGTGAACACTTGAAACGTCTGTAAGTACTTCGACAAATCACAAAAGGGAAGTAAGGGAGCTGACTGCATGTAGCAAATCCTGCATGTGGAAACCTTTCCACGGAGTTCAAATACAGGCGACCTAGTGAAACTCTTGTGACCCAAAACTATCTTAATTTCGTAAGTTCCAAGCAATGGAACAGGTTGTAGCAATACATATGTAGCCACAATCGTGTTGCGGATTTTCTCCCTGCAATAACACTATATATATACTATCAGGGGTGATATAAGTGAAGTACTAAGGAAGCTGTCATTATGTTTAATTATAAACCTATACACATGTTTCGTTGATGTACTTCTGCATAGTAGTGTATAGGTACTGACGACAGCACCGGAACTTAATTAAAGATTTATAGAACAAGTTTTTTTTTTGTCATAAAATATGTCTCTAGTATTCAGACAAAAGATGACATTTACTGACACAATCATTTGGAAAAAACTTCCAAAGGCTTCGCATTGGTATTATTGTTTGTAAGCAAACATGGCTTCCAACAGAGTAAAACCATGAACTGTTTCTGACACGAGAATAATTGAATAGTTTCTTACCATCAATGAGAATAACATAAGAAAATATTTAACAGCCCACCCACAATTGTCGTTGTTTCTGAATCAGAATAAGCATGCAGAGTGAGATCAAACATGGCGTTTGACATAGGGGCTGTAGTTGAATTACGCCCATGCTCGATTCTAAGGAATTTTTCACCAGGGAGGTCCTTTCTACGCAGTGTATTTCGCTAGGCACACAATTCAGGGGTCCCAATCTATCAACTTCACCATCAGTAAACGTCCGTTGTTCATAACGTTAACTGGACCCATAGGGTCGTATATCGCTTAGAAACAGTTTGAAAGACATCTACTTATATAGACCCTACCCTATTACACCCCTTTCCTTCTGTATAGTAACGACAAAACCACCCCATGCTCATTCAAAGTCATATTTCGTATCAAAAACAAGTTTTATGGCGCAGTCGGATCATTATTTCAAAAGGTATGCGAAAAGACAGTCGATATATTGCTACCTCCAAACTTTCAAGCCAATTTCCCCCCTCAGTGAAAACTGACCTTTTAAAATCGTTTATCAATTCCAGCAATGCTGACAACACCTATGAATCGGCAGATTCGAACCGCAGAGAGATATTACAGATGTACAAACATATCACAATACCTACATATCATTTCTCCGACTGTACTAAGACTTTATGTCTCAAATCATCGCCAATGCAATGCACTTGTCAGCCATTCATGACCTTGACATGTAGCCATATCCTCGTTCCCGTGCCTTCTAGTTAGAACGATGGCCTGGATGTGTATATAATGTATTTGACTGTTCTCTATGTCACTAATGTGAATTACGAGAAATAAAAATCTGTTCTGTTCTGTTCTGTTCTGACCCGGGATAGGGATGTTAATTGTTAAAAATATTCATCCGTAGGTAGAAATATTTTATGTACGTAATTCGAACTTTTTATAATTATGGACTAGTTATAGCGATATCACTAACAATATCTATATCTAACTACCGTATCCGATAAATGTTTAATAAGCACTTAATGTATTTCCTTTGATATCTTATTCTCCTATTACTTTCACTGAATGGCAAACACAGTGGCTGATATGAGTAGCACTGACATACATTAGACCAAATTTAGTTGCCTGACTCTGAAGAGACAACTATGAAGTTGCTCCTTGGTAATATCATGATCACGTTGTGCTTCGGGATTCAAATACAGCATTGGAAACGACTCCAAATCACTTCCACTGATTTTGGAATTGTGTGTGACCACAGAACCGGTCTCATTGAGTGTATCAACCACTGCTCGCTTACAGAAGGATGCCAAAGTGTAACTTTTGTCAGAAATGAGATGAGAGATGGCCAGTGTTTCTCAGTCAATCTTACAAAAACTCCACAAAGAGAAATGTTGAGAAGGAACGACTCAGGGACCGGTTGTATGACATATATTTGCGCATTAGTAGCAACAGTTAATGGCCAAGGCATCAGAGCAAGCGAGAACGCCGGGGGTCTGAGTGTCATGATTTTGGAAACAACCAACTCCCTCACTGTATCAAAAACAAATCTCCAAGAGAGAGTTTCCATGACAAATAAGGACTCCGGTGATGACTACAGCTCAACGATATTACCCACAAAACCTCTGACAGAGAGTAGAGTTACTAAAGTGCCTGAATCAAGTCATATTTCAACAAAGCATGTGGACAGTGGACATGTCTTTCTTGCTTATAACCAGACGTCGCCATTTCAGCTTGGAAAGTATGATGTCTTTAAGAATCAGTTTGTCATGATTAAGAAATTTGCACTAGTTATAGGATTCAAATTCAGAGATATGGTTGTTGATTCTGTTATCAGGAGGAATTTCATTTTGCTTGAACGATCATCTACGGGCAAGATTATTTCTGTTAATTTTGATGGCAACAAGAGAAAGAAAATAACTTCGGGAAACATAGACAGTGGTTTGCTTCTTGAACCTGGTACAAGTTTATATTACAAGATGAAGAAAAACATAATTGTATACATGTTTAAACGTCGCCGAAAGCAAGTGATTAAAGAAGTTAAGTTTACGTCAATGTTGGTTGGATTTGATTTTAAAAACAAGATTCTCTATTGGTGCAATGAACATAAGATGTCAGGAACGGCTCATCTTTACAGAATGTCAGAAAAGAAAGAAATTGTAAGAAAAGTTAACGTTGTTATGAACAGTCATCACTCCGTGTGCAAGTCGGGAACACTGAAATTTACTAAAACTAAAGATGATGATCAGATAATGTCCTGCCCCGGCAATATGAACTGTCATCAAGTGGAAGTGAACAGAGCAATAAGAGACAAGTGCTTAAAGTCACGTAACAAGTGCACACTCTTACAGAGGACTGGACGCCGCTTCAGGTTGTCTACAACTCATTACTGTGATCTGTACGCTTGAAGGGACACTGTATGCTGGTGTCTATCTCTTATCATAACAGGACGTGATTTAATTTAACTATGAAATATCGATTTAATGTGATGTGAACGCTTGAAAGGACACTGAATGCTGGTGTCTGACTCTTCATAACAGAATGTGATTTAATTTAACTATGAAATACTGTGTTGTGAACTTGTCGTCATGATGCTTCAAAGGATATTTTCATGTACGTTTTTACAACTAGGGCCAAAAGAAACGATACCAGAGTCCAGCACAAAACATATCTGCCGGATAAAGAAGGTTTTAAATGTATCTATCAATGTGTGTCTCATAAAGAGATATACATAATTTCATTGATAAGTCAAATGTTGCTGACAATTTCTATAAACAGGTTCTTCATCTGGGTGGAGGCTCCCCTTGTAGTGCTGCTAGAGGTGAAGTGGGTCGGTATTCTACTAAAGTCAACCAATATGTAAGAATTATCAAGTATTGGGTCAGAATCTTGCACCAGGATGTTAACAACATATTGTGTAAAACATAGAATTTGCAATTCCTAAGTACAGAGGCAGGTACAAAGTGTTGGGCTCTAAGTGTTAAACAATTACTCTTTTGTTATGGATTCGGCTATGCTTGGCTAAATCAGGATGTTGGATGTGTTGTAACTTTTATATCAGAGTTTAGAGATGTCAAAACTAGATACCTTTCAGAATTTTACATCTGAAATTAGATTTGAAACATATCTATCTATCCTAACTCTTCCTGTTTATAGGATAGCTTTATCTCAGTCCCGTCGCTCCAACCATACTCTTCTTTTTGAGGAGGGTAGGAAATATAATCTACATCGAAATGCAAGATTATGTCCCTTTTGTGTTAAACCATGTGTAGAATCTGAATATCACTTCTTTTTAAAATGTCCATATTTTGCAAAGCTTAGACATGATATACTTCCCATTAACTATTTCACCAACCCAACGATGGACACATTTAAGCAATTAATGTCATCTGCTGTTAACCATTTAGCAAATTATGTTTTTCTTGGACTGAAAATGCAAAAGAAGTACTTTGGAAATATTGCTGTATCATGCTAAAGTTATTAATGTTGCATTTTATGGCGCTTGTATCAGACTGTATTGAATATAATGTACGTGTATCATGGGTCTGTGGCCCCCATACAGAAATACACTCATTCATTCATTCATTGGTAAGAGTATAATATTATAATTCTATATCTGTTCAAACACACAAGGAGTGCTGAAACTGCTTTTCAAAGGTGCTTATTGACATCTTGTTTGGTAGTGAGTGAGTGAGTTATTGTTTAACGCCGCTTCGGCAGTATTGTAGCCATTAGAGGCGAGATATTTAATTTATTTGCGGTTTGGTATTGAAAGTAAAATGTCATGAAGTAAGCTGTTACTATGTTTTAATCGTGATTGATCATCACTGGTTGAGTTAAATATCTTGCAATTTGTTAGTAGCGTCTCTTTTACTCACTCACTCGTGTTTTTTTGTTGATAAACATTTCAAATATCTTAGGCGTACTTCGGTGAGATTCTGTTTTTCTATGAAAATGTACTCTCTGAAAAACAGAATTATCATTAGATGTCTACTGCGGTGATGTCACAACACTGTGATCATCTTTAAAACGTCATGGCACTGTGATGTCATCAGATTTTTACTTTATGACCTTCATTAACACTTTCTGTACTGAAATTTAATTCACAATTTATTACACTCTTTTTATCACTGAATTTCAAATTGATAGTTAATGAAAAATGTTAAACATATATCAAACAAAAGTTTAATGAGTGTAAATTAGAAATTGTGTTAAGTTTTCTGACAGTCAGTTTGCAAAACACTGAGGAATGAGTCTAACGGATTGTTTGAACTCGTCCAAATTCAAATATGATGAATCCCAAAAGCGATTTGGTATCAACTTTCACTTTAACAAATCTTGTAAATACAATTGCCATGCAGTATTTAAGGAAGTTTTATTTGGTTATATTTGTTGGTGATAATACTTTTCTCAAATAGAGAAATGGGCCCCTGCAATTCCTGCAATTAATTGACAAAATTTGTTAAAAACAAAACAACCAAATTTGGTACAATTTCAATTTTAGTCAAAATGCTTCAAAATAACAATAAATTTCAATTTCTGCGTACACATAAGTGTAACTTTGGACGTTTTATTCAAATAAAGCCATAACCATGAATTATATTTCTTGTTAATGATAAAGACGGTGTGAAAAGATAGACAGATTTATTTTGTGACACCCCCACCTGCATAGGTAGCTTTAATTTCTAAAACGAGCTCGGTAACCCTTAGTTGTTCATGTATATATTGAAACGTTAATATTTTTTGGAGATTTTATAATGGAGAAGATAAACATCATCAATTTTATTTCTCAACAAGTGACCAATTTGAGAAGATTCATATTTGTCAGGTTACATAGGGATAATAATGAAGATACTTATACCGCGCTGAACTCGAAGTGCACAAAAATTATAACCTGGTGTAAGGACAAACATCATTCCTTTTTCCATTCTCAACTTACCTTGGAGTATGCAACCTGAACCTAAGGCGCTTGAAGGTTATCTGTCACATTGCCTTCACTTCCAAACCACGTACTCAATTGTACTGCTGAGTAAACAGAGGCACATTTCGGAGTACCTTGCCCGAGGTGAGTGAGTGAGTTATTGTTTAACGCCGCTTCAGCAGTATTGCAGCCATTAGCGGCGAGATATTTAATTTATTTGCCTAATTTAAAAAAGAAAATTGCAATTGAAAAACGGAACACGGCACGAAGGCCGCAAAAACATCAGCAAATTATCACAAGTTGAATAAAAGCTGATAATGAGTGAGTGAGTGAGTGAGTGAGTTATTGTTTAACGCCGCTTCGGCAGTATTGCAGCCATTAGCGGCGATGGCTGATAATGAAAAGTTAAAATTTACAATTTGTCAATAAGGTCTATAGCCTTTAGAAAATCTAAAACACGATGCTCACCGAAGTGAGTAAAAACTTGATTGATTGAAATAGAAGGATAAAAAGTTTCGCTGATATGTGCAGTGTCCCAACACTCACATAGAATGTGTTTGATTGTGAGAGGACACTGACAGGGTATACATACCGGGGGATCTTCCCCCTTTAAAAGATATGAGTGTGTAAGATGAGAGTGTCCAATACGACATCGTCGTAGGACACAAGCTTCCTGTCGGGTAAAAGAGGATAGAGATTTGTAACCTAAATGAGGTTGAATAGTGTGAAGTTTGTTATGATGTTGTTGGTCCCATTGGGACTTCCAACGTTGTTTAATGTAAGATATAATAGCAGGTTTAGAATCCGTGTATGGAACTTTAGTGGGAGAAATATGATTGAGGTTTAATGCTGATTTAGCAGCTGAGTCAGCTTGGTTATTACCTCTTATACCCATATGGCTAGGAAGCCAGCAGAAGACGATGTCGCATTGGGGACACGAATTATGAAGTAATAAAATATCCCTGATAATTGGATGATCACTCTTACAGTTTTTAATTGCTTGTAGGCAAGAAAGTGAATCGGAAAAAATAATGTAATTATTAGGCGTTGAGTTTTTAATGTGATGGACAGCCTTAAGGATGGCCTTAGCTTCTGCAGTAAAGATGCTGCTGCCATCATGCAGCCTTGAAGCATATGTTGTTGAAGGAGTCACAGTTGCTGCTGCAACTGTGGGTCCATCTTTAGAACCGTCAGTGTAAATTGGTTTATAGTCTGCGAAAAAATCACGTAGTTCAAAAAAAGCCTGTTGAAATATTAATTGGTCTGTATTAGATTTTTTATGAGTAGATAAAGAGAGGTTGACACGGGGCCTGACCACCTGCCATGGCGGAGTGGCAAGCAAACCGTGCTCTGCTATTGTTGAGAGGTCGATTTCAGAATCTTCAACATGTTGTTGAAGTCTGATACCGAGTGGTGGAATTGCTTTTGGTTTTGAGTTATACAACTGCTGGTATTCAGGATTGAATACGCAGTTGTATGCAGGATTTGAAGGGTTTGATTTTAATTTGGTTATATATTGAAGTGCTAGCTTGATGCGCCGATCTTCAAGAGATGGCTCATCAGCTTCAACGTAAAGGCTTTCAACAGGTGAAGTTCTGAAGGCCCCAAGACACAGCCTGAGACCCTGGTGGTGGATTGTATCTAGCATTTTAATATAAGAGGGGCGAGCTGATCCATATATTATGGATCCATAATCCAGTTTGGAGCGGATGAGTGATCGATAGAGATGAAGAAGAGTTTCTTCATCTCCACCCCATTTATTATTTGATACAACCTTTAAAAGGTCTAATGCCTTCAAGCATTTAGCTTTGAGGTTTTTAATATGTGGGATAAATGATAATTTACTATCAAATGTGAGACCAAGAAACTTGGCCTCTGGAAAGACTTTGATTGGAATTTTATCCAGAAATAGTTCTGGATCTGGGTGCATTTTGCGCATATTGCAAAAATGCACACAAGATGTTTTAGCTTTGGAAAATTTGAAGCCGTTTTCCAACGACCATTGATGGATTTTATTGAGGCAGAGTTGCAATTGGCGCTCGATTGATGGCATATTTTTGCCTCTGCAGGAAACTCCAAAATCGTCCACAAATAGTGAACCATCTGTATGGTCATTTAAGACTTTAGCCAAGCTGTTGATTTTAATGCTAAATAATGTGACAGATAAAATGCTACCTTGTGGGACACCCATTTCTTGATCAAAGAAATCAGAAAGGGTGGAACCCACACGTACTTTAAATTGGCGGTCATGTAAAAAATTAGATATAAAACGAGGCATACGACCTCGCAAGCCAAATTCAAATTAATCTTTAAGGATGCCATGCTTCCATGTAGTGTCGTAAGCTTTTTCTAAATCGAAAAAGATAGACACAGCATGTTGTTTGTTAATAAATGCATCACGAATAAATGATTCTAAACGAACAAGATGATCAGTGGTACTACGTTGTTTGCGGAAACCACATTGAATATCAGTAAGTAATTTATTAGTTTCCAAGTACCAAACTAGACGATCATTGATCATCCGTTCCATAGTTTTACATACACAACTTGTTAAGGCTATAGGACGGTAGTTGGAAGGGTCTGTATGATCCTTCCCAGGTTTTGGGATTGGCACAATAGTAGCATTGTGCCAACAAGATGGAAAATCACCTGTTTCCCATATATGATTAAATACATGAAGTAGAACCTCAAGGCAAGGTTCCGGTAAATGTTTAAGAAGCTGATAATGGATTTCATCAGGGCCGGTTGCTGTATCATGAGCTTTAGAAAGTGCAGTTTTAAGCTCTGACAAGGAGAAGTGTTCATTATAATCTTCTCCATTGTCAGATTTGAAATTAAGTGGTCGTTTTTCCTGTACCTTTTGGTACTTTTGGAAAGCAGGGACATAATTTGCTGATGAAGAATTTTTAGAGATTGTTTCAGCCAACTTATTGGCAATGTCAGATTTTGATGTGAGAAGGTCATCATTGACCTTAAGATGTTTTATTGTAGATTTGGAACCTTTGCCTTTAATTCTACTAATCATATTCCAGACTTTGCTGATGGGTGTTCTGGAATTGATCTTAGAGACATAGCCTCTCCAAGATTCGCGTTTTTGTTGGTTGACTGTGCGTCGAGCTTTAGCTCGTGCCTTGCGACAGTTATCTAAGTTAATTCTTGTAGGTCGTTTACTGAGCTTGCGTTCAGCTTTTTTACGAGCCTTAATGGCAGTATCACAGGTTTCATTAAACCATGGCTTATGAATTCGTGGATTTGCCGAGGTTTTAGGGATTGTTTCAGTTGCTATATCAATGAGACCTTTAGAAAAGGCCTCAACAGGATCAGATGCATTGATTATTTCATCATATATAATATGTTCACGGCAGAGGGTAGAAAATGTACCCCAATCAGCCTTGGAAAATTTCCAACGAGGATTGTGCTCCTCGGGAATAGGTGATGAGGGTTCTAATACAATTGGGAAGTGGTCGCTCCCACATGTATCCTCATGGACTGACCATGAAAAGTCATGTAGAAGGGATGCATCAGTTACTGATAAATCTATAGCTGTATATGATCCTGTAGCAGGATGTAGATATGTGTTTGAACCATCATTGAATAGGCATAAATCATTTTGGGTGAGGAAACTTTCGATGATTTTACCCCTAGAGTCTAGGGTATTACTACCCCAGAGGGGATTGTGACC
The DNA here is from genome assembly GCA_936450465.1 of Gibbula magus. Taxonomy (NCBI): domain Eukaryota; kingdom Metazoa; phylum Mollusca; class Gastropoda; order Trochida; family Trochidae; genus Gibbula; species Gibbula magus. The sequence goes on from OW388294.1 coordinate 1,294,716, forward strand.
GTTGAAGTCACCCATGATAATAAAAGGTTTAGGTAATTGGGTAACAAGTTGATCAAGATCTTTTATAGTAAGATCTTGAGATGGTGGAATATACAAAGAACAGAGAGTTAAAGTTTTAAATAATGATAAGCTGACAGCTACAGCTTGTAATTGTGTTTTTAATGAAATTTCTCTGTGGATAATTCCATCACGTACTAAAATTGATGCACCCCCTTTTGCCCTTTCAGCAGAAGGGGAGAAAGAATTATAAAAAGTGAATGGTCTCATTGCAGCTTTATCAGAATCTTTAAGATGAGTTTCTTGAAGGCAAATAGCTTGGGGATTGTATTGTTGGGCCAACAAGCCCAATTCATTAAAATTTACCTTAAAGCCTCGACAATTCCACTGCAGAATCGCCATGGATGCTAGGTTAAAATAAAATATTAAAAGCCTCATGATGGAGGTTTTACAGGAGAAAGACGACGGTCCTTGGACCGAGCCCTGTGCCCCTTTTTGGGGGAGTTGTTAAGAGATGCTGTGTCTGATGCGTCCATAAGGACGTCATCAGACTCATGGTCAAGAGATCCATATTTGTTGTAGATCTCTACCGCACTCCTCTGGCCTTTGGGAGTGCGGTTTGCTGATTTGGATTTGGATTTGGAATTTTTAGGATTTTGTTTTGAGGATGATGGTTTTGAATTTTTATTTGCAGTTGGAGGTATTTTAGATCCTGTCGGTTTGACAGGCCCTGTAAGGGACAGAAGAGGGATATCATGGTACCTATTGTGGAAGAAGTTGAATCGCGGATTTTGTATTGAGTTGGGGGATCACTCACCCACTGAATGTCTGTCTGAGTTGATACAGAGCGTTTAGTGGCAGTTGCTGATGATACTATGGTTGAGTATGAGGGTTTAGGACCCTCAGTAACAAGGCGTTTTGCTTCAGGGAAAGAGATATTTTGAGTGAATTTTACTTTCAGGATTTTAGACTCCTGTTGCCACCGTGGACACTCCTTGGAGGAGGCCATGTGCTCGCCAGCACAGTTGGCACACTTCGGCAACTCCTTGCATTTCTCTGGATGGCTTTCATCGTCCGGTTTGCCACACTGTGGACAAACACGGCCATCCGCTTTGCAGGAGTTGCTTCCATGGCCAAACTTCTGGCACCGGTAGCAACGGAGGGGGTTAGGGATATACAATTCCGTGGGGAGTTTGTAGTACCCTGCATAGACTGTTTTTGGAGCTTGTGGGGTTGAAAAGGTTAATAGATAGGTTCGCGTCTTGATGATGTTATCCTCCTTCTTGATAGTGAACCGCTTAACAGCAGTCACTCCCTGGCTCTTCAGGTTGTCAAGAAGCTCCTGTTCGGATGAATCATCAAGACAGCGATCCTTATCCCGGATGATGGCTTTGCTGCTGTTTAGCGATGTATGAGGAGTAACCTTAACAGGTTTGTCAATAATGGCCTGCAAGGTTAGTAGAGATGATGCCTGTTGTTTTGATTTTACTTCCACAAGAAGGTACCCATTCCTTATCTTCTTTACTTCCTTTACATCACCGGCCAGACCTTGAATGGTCTTGGCGGTGGAGAAAGGATTGAGATGGAGAGGTTTATCATCAGTGGATGAAATGACCAGAAATCGTGGAAAGGTGCTTGAAATTGGATGAGAAGTAGAAATTGAAGTTGAAGGTTTTGATTTGGATGACTTTGAAATTTTTGATGATTTTGATGATGTTGCCTCTTCCTCAGAAGAGGGACAATCATCTGTTGACAAATTTCGCTTGTTTTTTGCTGAACGGTTCATGTTTGGTTGGTAAGCATTTAGTCAAACTGGATCCCCACCCACCACGGAGCACCAACAAGGGCAATGCTGTGTCAGCGGGTCTCCTGCTGACAGCACCGGGGATACCAGGATGATATACTCCACTAAAACGTTGCCAATGTTTCACTGGATTGGCCCATTGGCCACCGCTATCTTGGAAGCTGAGTAAAGTTGATGAATGTGTGCAAGATTGCACTAAGAAAGAGTGCAGAGAGTAGGGATAGTACATCAGGAAGGAAAGCATTGTTGAAAGGTGGTGAAGGTATGCAAGTGAGCACTAAGAAAGTAAAGAAAATAATTGTAAAGAGAGGTAGCAGCGTAAGAAGAAGGATAGCAAAGATGTGCGCAACCAAGTGCTTGGCATGACCAGCCGATTGACCAGACCGGACCAATCTGGCCACCTGTCTAGATGAAGTCGGGGCCGAAGCAGTGTATTGGTCAGTGGTAGCAATCTGCTACACACAATCCTCAACCACCAGGCATCCTTCCTCCACCCGTACAGGTCGCAGTCCACGGCAAACAGACTGCCCCCTTTTAGTCGCCTCTTACGACAAGCAGGAGGAACTGAGGGCCTATTCTAACCCGGGCACCCCACAGGGTTGCCCGAGGTGACACCACGAGCCTTTCAATTCATGTCTCAGTGTGGGGCAGGGAATCACCCTTCAAACTCATAGTTTTTATCCAGCAATGGAACGGGTAACCCACCCATCCAGCGAGGCAAGCCCGTTGTTGCTGGACTCCACTGATAGCGGTCGACTGAGCTATGCACAAAGACACGTGCCACCATAGGGTCTTGCCGAACTCCCCCCGCCTGTTCGTGGATAATCAAACCCATATTGGAAGAGGGACCTACTATAGACCAGGAAGACAAGGAGAGAAAGGACGAGACGCGGAAGACCTAGGCGACCACACTCTTTTGACAGCAGTACAGGTGGCCTTGCAAAGACGACACACAGAGTGCGGATCATCTCCGTTGTAAGATATTTGTAAGAGATTATCAGGAATGTTTATATGCACATATCCATAATTAAATTAAACATTGTGAATAACTATATTTCGATTTCATACTGCTAATTCTGGGAATAAAAGTGATGGCTGAAGACACTGATATTTGAAATGAATAATGTATGTCAATCTGAGGGAGACATCGATACCTGGAAGTAGAATTCAAGTTTCAAACTTGTTCATGTACATCAGAGGTTACATTCTTCTTCAGTGTTTGTAAACAGCTGGCACATTTTCATTTTTTATCACATAAATTATTTGAAGTTTTACGTTTGTCTTACCATTATACAGAACAGTATGTAATTTACATTTTGAAAGAAATGTTGTTATCAGTTTAACAGAGATAGGGAAATGTTTGGCTTACATTGGTGGAGAATGTGTAATCGTTCATATTCACAATCTTCGTAATATTCAAAGTTTGTTCATGAAGATTCTGTTTTCAATATTCTAAACGTGAATTAATGGACTATTATGTACTTTAAAGTCTTTAAAGGGAATTAACAAGTGGGATACATAATAAAAGCAACTTTTCTGGATAACAAATTGTTATTATTAATAACATTTTTTCATGACAAATTACCTAAAGTTTGTCTGGATGTGGGATCATAAAGTTTATCTTTACTATAGTGAACATTACTTAAAGAAAGAAACCAAAAAATAGATTTTGTGAAATTAAATACCTGTTTTGATTAACCCAATTTTGTTTCCTCGCACTCCCAATACATATGACATAATTTTCCCTCTTTGTTATCCTTGTAAAAAACTTACACTAGAAGTTTTTCAACGTGCCCTGATACCAAAAGTTCTCACCATTAATAATTTGTAAAAGTTTTATAAGTATTATTATTGGCTATTCGTGCAATACTTCTACCTCTAATTCTACCATGTGTTTCATAATCTTTAGGTTCCTGAGGTATTCAGTATATTTTTAAATGATATCAGGAGGAACAAGTTTCTATTGGCAAAATTGACTGATTTCGTTATCACATTTTGGAAGATTGCCTTTGTAATATAAGAGCTGGAGACCTGATGATGGTATGAGTACTCCAAAATGTCATTTATTTTTTCACATTTAAGAAGTTGTTATCGAGATAATTTTCCTACTCTCAAGTATGCCATTTTTAAATACCTTGTTATAATTTCAGCAATGCTGCATGAGACCAATACGGGTAATCATCTATAGCAGGATTTGAAAATGGAATTTATTAAAACATCCATGTAATGGCCATGGTTATCAGCATCAGAATATAATATAATATATAGTTTGTTCATGAAGATTCTGATTCTGTTTATTCTATACGTGAATTGATGGACTAGTATGTACTTTGTGTACATTCATAGAATGAACCAAGTCTTTAAAGGGGAATCCCGCCAGGGGCACGGTAACTTTGTCTGCAGTAGAGAACTGTTCTACACGCAGTAAGGTTTGGGTGCAATGCTACACTGAAATTCAGAGTAGTACCACCCATGGTTCGCTAGTTCCAGCCGCTGCTCGCAGGTTTCACCGCAGTGCATAGCCATATGGCGTTGCGGGCTTTCTCCCTGCCATAATACTAGCAGCCGCGATATAAGTGAAATACTCTTGAAAGCGGCGTTAAACCCCAACTCACTCACTCACTCACTCTTTAAAGGGCATTAATAAGTGAGATACATAATAAAAGCAACTTTTATGGATAAAAAAATTTTCATTACCAATTATCTTAGGTTTGTCTGGATGTGGGATCATAAAGTTTATCTTTACTATAGGGATCATCAAAATATGTCACATTCTAATCAAATTCATATGAACTACATTATTGTATTAGTTCACAATGGTTCACAGTAGTTCACAATCGTTCACAGTGGTTAACAGTGGTTCTCATTGTATCACAGTGGATCACAGTGGTTAACAGTGGTTCACAGTGGATCACAGTGGTTCGCAGTGAATTACAGTGATTCTTAGTAGTTCCAAGTGGACCACCCTGGTTAACAGTAGTTCTCACTGTATCACAATGGTTCACAGTGGATCACGTTGGTTCAGTGGTTCACAGTGGTCCTAAGTGGAGGTGAGGTGAGGTGAGTTGGGGTTTAACGCCGCTTTCAAGATTATTTCACTTATATCGCGGCTGCTAGTATTATGGCAGGAAGAAAGCCTGCAACGCCATGTGGCTATGCATTGCGGTGAAACCTGCGAGCAGCGGCTGGAACTAGCGAACCATTGGTGGTACTTCGCTGAAATTCAGTGTAGCATTGCACCCAAACCTTACTGCTTGTAGAACAGTTCTCTACTGCAGACAAAGTTGCCGTGCCCCTGGCGGGATTCGAACCACGGACCTCTTGATCCGAAGCCGAACGCGCTAACCACTGCGCTATCCCGCCCCCCTCCTAAGTGGATCACAGTGGTCTATAATGTTCACAGCAGTTCCCAGTGGATCACCCTGGTTCACATATCCATATTACGGTACTTCACAGAATTCATCATATCCCGGTCATAAAAGTTCCCATATCCTGCTCAGAGTGGTGAAACATGCATTATGATACTGTCTGGATATACCTGGGATTTATAAAGTTAATCTTATTTGAAGGTGAAATTTAACTAGAGAGTACATTACAAGATATCACATTCTAATAAAACTTGTATGAACTACTATAGAGTAATAGAGATCTTAACGAAAGAAGAAAGACAAATTGGAACTGTCGTTTTGATTCGAAAAGATGTACATCAATTGTAATAAATATCTATCCATGGATAGTAATATTATATTTATGTAGGTTGTTTCAATATCTATATATCTATTTTATTTATAAGCATCATCCTCATATATTAGAACTTATTTAGTTGACTGAATCTGAAGAGAGAAAGATGAAGATGCTTCTCGGTAATATGATTGTCCTTTTGTGCGCAGGAATTAAAATACAAAATTTGAAACGACTTCAATCAACTTTAGAACACCTTTAATCGGTACTTGTGAAGCAAGTCTCCTTGAGTGTATAAACCACTGCACGCTTACAGAAGGATGCAACAGTGTAACTTTTGTCAGGAATGGGATGATAGATGGCAAGTGTTTCTTTTTCAATATTATGAAAAATGCATTAAGACATCCAATTCGTAGGAACTGTTCGACAGCAGTCTGGCTGGCATATAGTTCTCGACACGTACCACCAGTTAGTGACTGAAGTGTCAGGAGTTTGGAAACAACCAAGTCCTTCAGTGTATCAAACAAAAGTCTCCAAGGGAGAGTTTCCTTGACAAATAAGCACTCTGGAGATGACTACAGCTCAAAGGTATTGTTGACAAAACATCTGGCAGAGAGTAGAATTCCTAAAGTGCGTGAAGCAAACCATATTTCAAGAAAGCATGGACATGTTTTTCTTGCTCATAACCAGACGCCGCCATTTCAGCTTGGAAAGTATGATGTCATTAAGAATCGGGTTGTCAAAGTTGAGAAATTTGCCCAAATAAAGGGATTCAAGTTTAGAGAGATGGTTGTTGATTCTGTTATCAGAAGGATTTTCATATTCCTTGATGGATCGTCGACGAGTAAGATTATTTCTGTTAGTTTTGATGGAACCAAGAAAAAGGATATAATTACCGGGAATCTAGACGATGGTTTGCTTCTTCAACCTGGTAAATATTTGTTTTACAAGATGAAGAAGATAATATATGTATACAGTTTTAAAAGTCACCAAAAAGAAGATATTCGTAAAGTTAAGGTCACGTCAATGTTGGTTGCATTCGACTTTAACATGATTATCTACTGGAGCAATAAACATAAGATGTCAGGAACGGCTCATCTTTACAGAATGTCAGAAAAGAAAGAAATTGTAAGAAAAGTTCACGTTGTAATGAACAGTCATCACTCAATGTGCAAGTCGGGAACACTGAAACTTACTAAAACTAAAGATGATGATCAGATATTGTCCTGCCCCGGCAATATGAATTGTCATCAAGTGGAAGTGAACAGAGCAATTAAAGACAAGTGCTTAAAGTCACGTAACAAGTGCACACTCTTACAGAGGACTGGACGCCACTTCAGGTTGTCTACAACTTACTATTGTGATCTGTACGCTTGAAGGGACACTGAATGCTGGTGTCTGACACTTATCATTACAGACTGTACGACCCATTTCCTGTTTTGTGAACTTGTTGTCTGGACACTTCAAATGATTATTTCTTGTGAGTAGGTACACCGAGGAGCATAAGAAACGATACTTTGTTTTCAAATAAGTCCAACACAAAATATTTCTGCAGCAACAAGAAGGTTTTAAATGCCTCTGGTTCGTATAAAACTTAAAATTCTGTGTATGTTCAAGCACACATGGAGTGCTGAAAATGCTTTTCAAAGGTGATGTTTGATATTATGTTTGGTATTGAAGGTAAAATGTCATGAACGTTACAAACATCCGAGGTGTACATGTACTTGGGTGAGATTCTGTTTATCATCCAAAATAATCTTTAATTACTGTAATGATTAGATTACACCTTCGTTAATGTCCAAGTTTTATTCCTCAATGATCCAACATGACAAGTCACGACTCAACAGGATATTGACATGGATTCTCTTCGAACACATTTGTCTTCTAACACCAAACTCGTATGTAACACGATTGACTGCAATAAAGAAATGAAATTCATTTACCATGTTGTTTAACATCAATGAAATAACCAAATATTTTACCTTTGTTGATTTAAACCATATCAACATTTACCTGGTAGAGTTATCTCCCATAGACCACAACCTTGGCAAACAAGGGGCAATACTCAATAGAAAAATGAAGCATCATAAAATCATGAAGTTTTTGCCTGCACAATTACTTTCAATAAAAAATGTACTATTCTGAAAACAAAATTACCATTAGACTTTCAGTGCGGCGATGTTATAGCACCATGACGTCATCATGTTTATGACATCATGGCACTGAATGTCATCAGGTTTTTATGTTATGGTCTTCATTGATGCGTTATCCAATTGCTGTACTGGAATAAAATTCCCCAATATGTTACACTCTTTTTCTCTCTGGATTGTCAAATGGACACTAAGCAATGACGCTCAAGGATTGTTGGAAGGAGTCAAACTCACAAAAAGCCATGAGGTTCCCACTTTTACTTTTACAAATATTGTAAATACAATTGCCTTGCAGTTATTAATAATAATAATATAACAATAATAATGCACGTATATAGCGCCTAATTCCATTGGTAGCTCTATGGCGATTTACATGTGAAAATGAAAATAAATGATAACATAGAGAATACTAAACGACGTCCCGTTTAATAACATTTATGAAACGAGTGGATGGTTTTGGTATTTAACGAGCGAAAGCGAGTTAGATACCAATACCATCCACGAGTTTCATAAATATGTTATTAAACGGGACGGAGTTTAGTATTTTATTTATTACACGCTCTAAATTAATGAAATACGTAATTAAAGTTTACTATTCATTTATGTAGATGTCCGTAGGAATACATCTCTTACCATGGACACATAACGCCATCTCACCAAACACCAAACATAGACCAGCAAATATCCGTTAATAACAGTTTCAATTTTGAACAATACAATTTCAAAACACTCATTACATTGTCTTTTTGTTGAACTATAAGAAGCGCAAATTGTCGAGTAAACAAAAATGTCGTATTAATCTCACTAGATCTTATGAATGATGTCAGGTGATTGTGACGTCATCGGAATGCGACTGTTTTCAAGCGCGATTCAGTTAGGCCAGTCACAGTTGTACGTAGCTGCAGTTGCTTTGCCAAAATAGGCTCTTTAACACCCTGATGACAATGATACTGGGGAGTAAAGTTACATACAATTATGCAGCTAGTTTTATCTAGCAAAATTGCGGGGATCATTGTCCTTGTTGCCGATGAAGTTAACATTGACGGCACATATTGCTAACAGCACCGCCGAAAATGGAGTTCCGACACTTAGATAGCAAACGTTACAATCTTATATCAGCACTGATACTTACCTTGAAGCATTTTTATTCATTTATCTTGGTATGGTATCTTCTGTAACAACAGACGGACATGAATGCCTCCACAACCTGGAAAACTAACATGACGACAAGAAGCTAACTTTTTCCATTCTAAACAATCAAAACCATTCCTCAAAGGGAAAAGAAAATATCAAAATGTACCTATAAGGATTTCAATGTAGTTGTAATAATACTCAACCGACGACTGTCACAGGATACGTGGGAATTTACATAAACTAAGACTACGTCAAGTTGCAAGACGAAGCAAAATGGCGGTCAAATCCCGAAAGCCGTAACGAGATAACATGTCAAGGGAACTAACTCTGAATCAACCAAGTGATACTAATTGACGGTAAATTTGTATAGAAGCGTCCGTACAATATTAATCATAACGACGTTGTGTGAAAAAACATGTCCCAAGAAATCCAGTGCGATCCCAAAGGCCATGTGACTACTGGAAAGTAGTTCCGACTGCGATCGCATTCACGTGCAATGTTTCACAACAGTGTTGAATAACATTTCGATGTTTCACAACAGTAGTATCTTCAACGAGAGTGTAATAAAATAAAAATACACATATAAGCACATTTACACAGAGACATAATCATTAAGAACAAAGTCATTTAGAAGAGTACATTGATCACTGGGGAAAGGCTTGATTGAAAAGAAAGGGTTTTTTGTAGTTTTTGAAGAAGTGGTTCTGACTGAAATGGGAAGGAGGTTCCAGAGTTTGGGAGCAGCTATGGAGAAGGCTCTTTCGCTGATAGCAGATTTGGATTGGGGAACTTGGAGAACCTGTTTGTCATTGGAGCGGAGTGTACGGCTTGATATCGGTGATTGGAGGAGTTCTTTCAGATAGACACAGGATTGTTCATCGACGAGACAGGAGTGAGTTAAAATGCTGATCTTGTAGATAGAGCGTTGTTTGATAGGCAGCCAATGAAGTTTATCAAGGATAGAGATGATGTGGCCATAACGACTTGTGCGTGAGATAAGGCGGGCAGCAGAATTCTGTATCTTCTGAAGTTTGGAGAGAGTGGATGAAGAACTGTTGATGAAAGGTCGTTGCAGTAGTCAAGTTTAGATATAAGTAGAAATGAACAAGAAGCTTTGTGGTTTCTTCATCAAGTAGATAGCGGATCTTGCTGATTCTGTGAATTTGGAAGTAGCTGGACTTTGAGAGATTGAGGACATGTTGATCAAAGGACACGTTAGACTGTAATGACACACCCAGATTTCTGATATGTTCAGATGGCTTGATGATGATGTCGCCAAGATGCGGTGCCGAGGGTATCGTTAGCAGTTAATGTCTTGATCCAATGACAAGGAGGTGATTTTGGAAATTTTGTTGGTGGATAATATTTCTATCAAATAGTAATTTGTCCCTGCAATTCTTGCGATTACATGATAGTTTTTTATAAAGAAAACAACCACATTTGCTAAAATTTCAATTTTAGTCAAAATGTTTCAAAATATTGTATTTTCGTCTTAAATATCAATGCAACCTTGAACCTTTTAATCAAATAAATAATGAAATAATCATGAACTACGTTTGATGTTTATCACAATGACAATATGAAATGATAGTGACAGATTAATTATGTGATGGCACCCCTAACTAGATACCCTTTATCTTTCAAACGAGCACTGTAATATTATTTTCATAAACGTTGTTGATATGGCACAAATCGTTCATGTAAATATTGAAACAAACACTTTCTTGAGAGTTTATTATACCAAACAATTGGAAGATAAATAACGTCAATTTTATTTCTCAACAAGTTTTAAAAGAAAACAATAACGATACAATTACCAATTGAAGATTCATATTTGTCAGGTTACACAGGGATGAATAATTAATTAATATATCACAGGTATATATTTCACATAAATAACAGACCCACAGGTTAAACGTAACGCCAACGCAGCTCAAGGATACTACTGATATTTGTCAACCAAGGTTATAACTGATTTTATAAAATAAATGCAAATGTTGTAAGATCTTTAGATATTCACATAAACACACGATTGATTTCAGGTTTTAGCCTTGAACATGCAAATTGATATGTTACTACTTTTCCCTTTACAAATTGAAACAAATAGACTACACTGAGCAAATGAATGTTAGCGAGTATAAGCGACTAACTTACTTTGTACTTTGTTATGACAGTTGTCTAGTGCTACAAGCTATCAGGTGATGAGTTAACTTTAACAAACCGAGTTATTGGGTACTAATTGTTGTAATGTTTCCGGACGAGTCTATTGCAGATTCATAGAGGATATCTGTCTTTTCTTGACTAATACCATGTTTATCTCATCGAGTGAGGTAGAAAGGTTATATTTTCACTAGTGGCGCAGCCACGAGTGAAAATATATAACTTTTCTACCTCACGAGATGAGATAAACATGGTATTTGTCAAGAATTGACGGATATTCTATTTATTATATGATATTATCCATGTAATTAAGTCCGAAAAGGGTCGTTTTCACGTCAAGCGGCCGCAAGGAACAGCCCGTCACCACAGTAACACTGTGACGTCATAAGCCAAATCGCCGCGCGAGACCATTGTTTTATGACGTCAAATTATATCAGTCACCGTTCGCAGTGAAAATATAAGTTATTTTCACTGTAGCTTGATAGACAGTTTATTTCACTGATAAATCCCAGTATTTCACTGCCCGTCATATAATAAAAAACTATATCATAAGCAGCGGTGGCTTGGAACATGACATTATGCTTTTATTTATTTGGGAGGATAACTTACCATACACCTGGACATTTAACATCGATTTGACTACATCAGTAAGGAAAAGGATGAAAATTTCATTGCATAATTTAGATAACAGAAATATTAATAGATTTTACTGCATTTATAAACCTTTATGGAATAGCAGTACATGTGACAGATGCGTGGGCTTGTGAGTGAGTTAGGGTTTAACGCCGCTTTCAAGAGTATTTCATTTATATCACGGCTGCTAGTATTAGTGCAGGGAGAAAGCCCGCAACGCCATGTGGCTATGCATTGCGAGGAACCCTGCGAGCATCGGCTGGAACTAGCAAACCATGGGTGGTACTACGCTGGAATTCAGTGTAGCATTGCACCCAAACCTTACTGCGAGTAGAACAGTTCCCTACTACAGACAAAGTTGCCGTTCCCCTAGGGGGATTCGAACCCCGGACCTCTTGCTCCGAAGCCGAACTTGCTAACCACTGCGCTATTCCGCCCCTCCCCGCCATTCATTGCCAATGATGGAAATCGGAAACACCAGACGCAACAACCTTCTATATGCACTGCTCATGCGGACTCGCAGTAACAGGTCTGTCAATAATGGTTTCCAGACGCCTAGAAATGGAATTCTCCTGCAGAATTTTGTTTCAAAAGATAATCGAATTTTTAATTTTCATAATAGCGATATTTTCTCACTGAAACAATATAATTGAATTTTCAGAAGCATTGCTATTGCTTCTTTTTCGTGTTTAAACAGGAGACTTATCAATAGCTTTCTCCTCACATTCACACATGACTGGCTCTATCTCGAAATGGGCAGTGGTTTTCGTGCGTTATCCAACACTTTTGGAATAATTGCCTTTTATAAAACCGTTTGAAATGGAAGTTTTGAAATTGTTTTTAAACTATTGCATCTTTTTCACATTTCCCAACAAAACTAATACGTGGAATATATTATGGTTTTAAATCAACACAAATCATACGAGTGAGTTATTGTTTAACGCCGCTTCGGCAGTATCGCAGCCATTTGCGGCGACAAATCATACGAATTATTTAATCAAATATTAACAGTGAGAAACCATTCAAAACCCTGTCTTCCAAGGGCTCATGGACAGGGAACGTGTTGCTGACAGTATACCATGTGCCGTTTTAATTTTATATACTTAAAGAAAAATAGTTTACTTGAGTCAGTTGTCTGGAGAATATGGCAACAGAGAAATTGGTTTTCTGATCTTCTCGGTCTTCCTGTTCGTGTTTGCTTCAACAGATCCCCAAATCGTTTGATATGTCATCATGCCTGCAAATTCGTTTACACAATTCGTATTCTAAATTAAACAAAGAGAAACAAGTCTGAAAGGGAACTAATTAATTGAAACTCGTTTTACCATCACTGACAGATTTTTTATCCATTACCAATTACTTGGAAACGAAAGACGTTGGAGCTGAATCATAGGCTTTTTCCAACAGACTGTTTTTTTTCAACTCTTTAAAATCTCATCATGATTAACTTCATAATGAAGGGAAAGTGTTTCGTTGACACTAAAATCTGTATTGCTTTTCAGACCTGCCATTAGCATAGTGAAATCCGTTTAGACTCCATCAACATAAACAGTTATACACAAACGGGATAAATAACTTTATAATTTATCAAACACATTGCAATGTACCAAGAAGACGACGCTCTGGTAACAAACGTAAAACAAGACTGTAATTTTCCGTTGCTTTCAAGTAATTGGCAGTCCAAAACTTTTTGTCAAGGCGGATCCTTGTTCATATCGTTCAATATACGATTAGTTTTATTTCGGGACCAGTGAAGCTCTGGCGTATAGTTAGTTTTAGAAACAACTTCGGGATGTTATGTGTAGTCGTCAGTTATAAGACGAAAACTGCCAACTAACATCGAGAGTCTCGCATGTAATGTGAGGTTTGGCCAGACAAACTACTGCATAGGATCCCTAGTGTATAGTTAGTGCTTGAAACACAAGCCAAGGCTATAATAGTCTCTCGTTATGGCCTTATGTGAAGTAATCACGGGAGACTTTCTTGACATTCCACGTTAGTCTCTGAAGACTTCAAATTGTTGAAGTAGAGTCAGATTTCCCACAAATTGAAAATCTTCATTTCACCTCATTCATGAAAGGTTGAAAGTATATCACAATGCACAAAAAAAACTATATTGCAATAAATTCAAATTAATGTCCTCCAGCTTCACCTTTTTATACTATCTTAACATTCCACAAAACATTATAATCATAGCATAAAAGCATATTTACAATGTATTACATGTGACTTTCAGTGCTACATTATTTGATGGGCGTCATAACTGATGAATTATATCTCTTGTGGTTTTAATGTAAATTATTCGCTCATAAAGAAAACAATATTGGGATTATAATAATTACGTACATGTTCATGAATCAGGCATGCATTCGGGAGGTTTTAACTCAATACATTTAATTTCTTCAAAAGAACCTTTAGACTTGTGTAATGAAATAAAGCATATATTTGATTCTTTAGCGCAACATGTTGACGAACAGTCTTTACATCATGATTTATAACAAATGATGACAACCATTTACTGTAATACAAACCCTTTCCCCTTCATTTAGGTGAGGTGAATTAGGGTTTGAGTGAGTGAGTGAGTTATTGTTTAACGCCGCTTCGGCAGTATTGCAGCCATTAGCGGCGAGATATTTAATTTATTTGCCTAATTTAAAAAAGAAAATTGCAATTGAAAAACAGAACACGACACGAAGGCCGCAAAAACATCAGAGTATTTAACAAGTTGAATCACAAGTCTGAAATGAGTGAGTGAGTGAGTTGGGGTTTAACGCCGCTTTCAAGAGTATTTCACTTATATCGCGGCTGCTAGTATTATGGCAGGGAGAAAGCCCGCAACGCCAGGTGGCTATGCACTGCGGTGAAACCTGCGAGCAGCTGCTGGAACTAGCGAACCATGGGTGTTACTACGCTGAAATTCAGTGTAGTGTAGCATTGCACCCAAACCTTACTGCGTGTAGAACAGTTCTCTACTGCAGACAAAGTTGCCGTGCCCCTGGCGGGATTCGAACCCCGGACCTCTTGATCCGAAGCCGAACGCGCTAACCACTGCGCTATCCCGCCCCCAGTCTGAAATGAAGCTTACAATGTACAGTGAAATCTAAAAATAAATGTAATATTAAATTCATGTTTAACAAGATGGGTTTGTTAAACACGGATGCCCCCGGATATACCAAAGTTATGGCCAAGGTTAACGTTTTCTAAATATTGTCCACTGCGGCAAGGTCAAGGTTACAAGGTCAAATATGATGACCTCATCTGAAGGTCTCATCATTAGGTATGCACATGCCAAGTATGAAAGCCGTAGCTCTGAGCAATCTAAAATTATGGCCAAGGTTAAAGTTTACTGAAGATGTCCACTGCGGCAAGGTCAAGGTCACAAGGTCAAATATGATGACCTCATCTGAATCTGTCATTACCAACCCACTCGATCCAAAAGTGGTAAAGCTTTACAAATTGCTTACAATACTTTGGGATTTTTCATCTCGGATGTTAAGCTCATAAGCATAATAACATTTTCAAAACGGATGTCAACTTCAATGGGGAAATTAAACAAAAGAGCTTTTATCAGATCTTGAATAAATTGTGGGTTGTTTCATTTACCTGTGATTTAGTTTTATAGGTTGGTAGGGTGAAAAACATTGGTAGAAAAGGGTCTGCAAAACGGTACATATTTCTCAAAGAACCACTGTCGAGTATGTGATATTGACAACCATTATATCACCGATTGTATACAACAGCATGTCCGGATATTGCAAAGAAGTTTAAACTGTGCTTCACTTGCCAGTCTGCTTGAAAACCACCGTCTTCCGAGGAATAAAAGTTGTAAAATAGTGCATCTACCGGGATACGAACGATAGGAGGAACCTACAGAACCTGTTCGTATCCCGCTAGATTAGCATTATCTGGCAATGTTCATTCGTCGGAATAAGGTACATTTTTAATCAGACTGCTTCACTTGCTTAGTCTAAATCATTTAGGCAAAGAGTGCTCATATCATAAGAAGTGTAGTGTTGAGAATTGTTCTTCACTGCACAACCTTCTTCTTCTTCTTCACAGTAAGCACAACACATCTACAACAGCTGATCAAATCAGAGAGAATCACATGAAAAGTAATCGATAGGCAGTGTGGAAGGCAGACTCTTTGATACAGTCGCAATGTCATCAAAGTGTTAGATTCGTCCTTATCTTATTACTATTTAGTAATTTTTTGTCATTAGATGATAGATCTAAATCTATCATAATATGGACAGAAGGACTGTTTCGCCAAAACGCACCCCTAAACAGTTCGAACAAAACACGGGCTCGAGTCCATATGTAGCACGTGCGAGGAAGGTGGTGCGAGTCTTAGTGGGAATTGACATTTGACTTTCGTGGCGTGCAGACACATTTTTGGTGTCTCTCGCTATTGATAGATATTTGGAAATGATTTGAATTTGTTTATATTTGATCTTGAACATTTGTCATAATTTTTACATTTAATACGGTCATAATTTGACATTGCTTATCGTCATACTTGGACACAAATAGAAATACACGAATGTCATATTTGGACAACAACATTTGTGTAACATAATTACAGAATAAAGTTTGTTTAATTTTATTGAGTGTTTACTTGCATTTTATCAGACAATGTTTTCACTGCACAACTTTGTCTGCAGTAGAGAACTGTTCTACACGCAGTAAGGTTTGGGTACACACTGAATTTCAGCGTAGTACAACCCATGGTTCGCTAGTTCCAGGGGGCGGGATAGCGCAGTGGTTAGCGCGTTCGGCTTCGGATCAAGAGGTCCGGGGTTCGAATCCCGCCAGGGGCACGGCAACTTTGTCTGCAGTAGAGAACTGTTCTACACGCAGTCAGGTTTGGGTGCAATGCTACACTGAATTTCAGTGCAGTACCACCCATGGTTCGCTAGTTCCAGCCGTTGCTCGCAGGTTTCACCGCAATGCATAGCCACATGGCGTTGCGGGCTTTCTCCCTGCCATAATACTAGCAGCCGCGATATAAGTGAAATACTCTTGAAAGCGGCGTTAAACCCCAACTCACTCACTCACTCGCTAGTTCCAGCCGATGCTCACAGGTTTCACTGCAATCCATAGCCACGTGGCGTTGCGGGCTTTCTCCCTGCCATAATACTAGAAACCGCGATATAAGTGAAATACTCTTGATAGCGGCGTTAAACCCCACCTCTACGGAATTATTTATTGTTCGAATGTCCTCGTATAACGTTAATCTAAACCATATAAATGAAATTAATAATTATGAGAAACAATCGATAAAATTTTTAAAAGTCTTTACTTCCGTGAGAACAACACTATTCAATTCTCTCAAACTTAGGGAAACATATGCTGCCACACATGATTGTCTCTGGATGTTCGAGGTGAGCAGCCACGTCGACGAGACCCAACCGCCATGTCCTCGCTTGAACAGTTCGTCCGGAGTCCCTTCTGCTTTGACGTCTTCAGGAAATGGACGTTTATTGTACCATCGTTGACTAATTCAATCTGAAATAAAAGTAGTCATGCGAGTTAAATGAGTTCTCCCCCATAATATTTCGTAACATCCTGTAAAGTGACGATTTATCGAAACTAATATTAAGGTAGAAACTGGCCTACTGTTAAATACACAACTAGATTAAAGTTTTCAAATAATAAATCGCCGCTAATGGCTGCAATACTGCCGAAGCGGCGTTAAACAATAACTCACTCACTCAAATAATAAAATCAATAGCTTCTATATAATGAAGCCAGTTATCTTTGGAACAAGGGACGGGCCTGTGTGAACGTGTATGGACATTCACATACGCGAAGTTGCCTGGCTTGATTCTGAAATGATAGTGAAAAAATTAATAAATATCCTTCACAACAAGCAGTAATACTAGTTTTATTACTTTACAAACGAGCGAAGTTTTAATTGAAAAAAATCTATTTAATCATTTTAGGGGAGGAACTGAGTGTATGAATGTCATCGCCGCTAATGACTGCAATACTGCCGAAGCGGCGTTAAACAATAACTCACTCACTCGATTAAGACATGCGAGACCCTCTAACGTAACATTATATTGTATCAAATTTAATTATAAAATGTCAAACTTCAGAAAAATAATATACAAAAAAATGATAGTGACTTTTTAAAAGTTAAAAAATACTTCATATACATATACAGAAAATAAGTCAAGCAACAGTATAAATACACACACATACGAATCCCCTGTCCTCCGTCTACTCTCTCATTCCGATCAGGGGGCGGGATAGCGCAGTGGTTAGCGCGTTCGGCTTCGGATCAAGAGGTCCGGGGTTCGAATCTGCAGTAGAGAACTGTTCTACACGCAGTAAGGTTTTGTTCGCTAATTCTAGCCGATGCTCGCAGGTTTTACAGCAATGCATAGCCACATGGCGTTGCGGGCTTTCTCCCTGCCGTAATACTAGCAGCCGCGATATAAGTGAAATACTCTTGAAAGCGGCGTTAAACCCCAACTCACCTCACCTCACCTCTTCCTTGCATTGTATCCTGTATCTTTGGCAATGGTTAAAGTTTCAAGGAAATCCTCTTGTTCGGCTGCTGTGAGTCTTCTCTCGTTCGCTCCTGGGGTGAACGGCCGATGTCATCTCCTGCACAGTAGGCAAATTTGTCCGTATCAACTACCTTAAGTGTAGTATCAGAATAATTCCCTTTGGATAGCTGTGGCTGATCGTCGGTCAGCGATTTTCCTGCGGCAATCTTTTTCTAAAAGTCCCCCTGTGCCGTTATACCGTAAACCATTGTATTCCTGGTCAATAAACACTAAAAGCACATCCCCGTTCTGTCGACGCTTGAGTCCTTCATGCACAGGATTTCATTGCACTACGAGCTAGTTCCAGCCGTTGCTCGCAGGTTTCACCGCAATGCATAACCACATGGCGTTGCGGGCTTTCTCCCTGCCATAATACTAGCAGCCGCGATATAAGTGAAATACTCTTGAAAGCGGCGTTAAACCCCAACTCACTCACTCACTCACTCGCTCATTGCACTACGCCATAATCTTGACTTCGAATTCTACTCTTCTCACGTTGAGCCTGAACTTCAGGACCTCCTGACGGCTTCAATGTTTCTGGCAAGTGATTCCCCTTCTTCGATGCCATAATTACTTTACAAAAAGATGAGAATCATTCAGGGGAATGGGTACCAGTCTACGGAAACAAATAACCTATTTAAAATTTTCAGAATCGGATCATAGTCGAATCGAACAACTTCAACTTGACATTCACGTGATTCATTGATTTATACTTCTGCGCTGGACCATCACTGTGTATGAGTAACTATTTTCTACAGATGGGGTGATATACACAACCATTCCATATGCAAATGTGTATGACTACTAAATAAGATTACCGCTATGTATGTATACATTTGTCATTGAGTCTTAATCATTGGTCGCCGCTAATGGCTGCATTACTGCCGAAGCGGCGTTAAACAATAACTCACTCACTCACTGGGGGCGGGATAGCGCAGTGGTTAGCGCGTTCGGCTTCGGATCAAGAGGTCCGGGGTTCGAATCCCGCCAGGGGCACGGCAACTTTGTCTGCAGTAGAGAACTGTTCTACACGCAGTCAGGTTTGGGTGCAATGCTACACTGAATGTCAGTGCAGCACCACCCATGCTTCGCTAGTTCCAGCCAATGCTCGCAGGTTTCACCACAATGCATAGCAATATGGCGTTGCGGGCTTTCTCCCTGCCATAATACTAGCAGCCGCGATATAAGTGAAATACTCTTGAAAGCGGCGTTAAAACCCAAACTCACCTCACCTCACCAGTGATGGTTACTGCACACTGGTATGAAGATATTCTCATATACGTGGATGTTAACCTGTAAAGTGATCATTAGAATAATATAATTTTCTACTTATTATGAACGAGGTAAAAGATGCACGTTTAAATTGTTAGGGTTTTAAATTTTAAGAGCACATGTATGTTAAATATATTAATGGAATTTTGGATCTCGGCATTGGCAAGACCGGATGCACCATGGTACTTACGTTTTGGTATAGCCAGCTCTGGAAGTCGCGGCGTTCCCACTTCAGAGCAAGGAAGCTTGGTAGGACGTACATTGACTTGCTGGCACGTTCATTTACAGTCCGCATTAACAGCCCCAGGTATGTGTTCACAGACTGTAAGAAGAATGCATCAGTTTAGTAATTTAGCAATTACGGCAATTAAGCAATTTAGTACGGAGTTAGCTTGTTTAAACCGTTTTTCTGAAAGTTCATTGACATCACCTACCTGGTCGTTAAGCCACTGTGAACCAGTAAGAGATTGCAGGTCCTCTACAGTCACTTGGTTGTTGGCTACACACATTTTGGTAGCGGGAATGGGTGAGGGGGCCGTGATATCTACTGTAGGTTGGCTGGGGATTTCATCGAGGGATGGCAGGATGTCCATAGGGGACGATCTGAAACATATTATTTCATGAAATATAGACAGCAACAGTGGCAGAAGTAATTAAAAGAACGACTTGGCTGGCACTGGCTCTTTAGTTGATTCACTTACCCAATTCTGTGAGAATCTACAAGCACAGCCGCTCCATATAAGGATGCATTACACTGTGATGGGATGGATTGCGCAGTTATCCTATCAAGGAGTTGTTGGAAAACCTCCTCCACGAGGGCAAGATTCGATGACTGGACATCAGAGAAATATGAAGCGGCGGGATGGGTTTGGGTCAGACTGGAGAACACCTGTTACCGATTGATATCTGGGAGGGACTTTTTCATGAGGGCATTGAGCAAGGTCTTTAGATCATGGTCCGACTGGTGAGGGGGGTCTCCTCGGAAGTAAGCCCCCGAAAGGAGCTTGGGGGCACTGGTTTTTGGCGGGGGAACTCCTCGGATTTAATCCTCCGACAGGAGCTGAGGTGAGCGGGGCTGGGGTAGTAGGTGAGGAAGGGTCGGGCGTTTCTGCATGCTGGCTAGGCTCAGTTGGGCTTGGTCCGGACAAGTAGGGTCTTACACTGGCAAGGTTGTATGACTTTGAGAGCCCTTCAAGCCGCAAGTTGCCATTAGGAAGAACCTCTGTTACAAGGTATTCCACCAATCTAATTTGGACCTGCCGACATCTTATTTAACTTACGTCCGATCGTCACCGCAATGCATAGCCACATGGCATTGCGGGCTTTCTCCCTGCCATAATACTAGCAGCAGCGATATAAGTGAAATACTCTTGAAAGCGGCGTTAAACCCAAACTCACCTCACCTCACGTCCGATCGTTCCGTATCAGGACGCGACTGCCAAACTTTAGCGGCCTCTTCAGTCCAAGAGTCTTCACAAAATCAGACTTCATCTTCTCCTGACGGTTGGAGATGTTGTTCATCACCTTGTCGTCAATGGCCTGCCGAGCTTCGTTAAAGGCAGTCATGATGGCTTGCATGAAGTCTGAGTCGATGTCAGTGGTCTCTTGGAATGAATGGTCGACAGGCATGGTTGGCTCCCTACCGAAGACTACCCGATAGGGGCTGAATCCCGTTGTCGTCTGTTTCATGGATCTGGAGACGAACAGGTAGTTCGGAAGCTTCACGTCCCAGTCAGAGTTGTCTTCGTTCGTTATCTTCGTCGGGATTCTGTAATAAAGAAAATGAAAATGTTACGTACTTGTTATGAAAATTGGGGGTATAGTTCATTTGAGTGGAATAGCATGTCTTTAACTTGCATGGCCCTTTCCTGGAGTCCATTCGTCTGTTGATGATAGGCAGGAGCACCCCGGTGCTCCACACGGAACTTCTCACCAACGGCTTCCACTAACTGAAATCAGCTGGCGTGTGTTTTCATGACGTTTAATAAAAGGAGTTTCTGTCACTTTCTGTTACTATCACTTTTTATCAGGCAACAGACATGCTGGCCGCTGTATACACTAACGTTTTGTAGAGGGGTCGATTATAGTTATAAAATGCCACAGTTAAAATCCTACCTCATTGACAAATTCTCGACCTCAGTCGGAGATGATGACATGTCCGGCACCATATCGGGCGAACAGGCCGAGGAGGAACTCCGCTACTCCTGATGACTCCTTGGTGGGTAGGGCCACAGCCTCTGTCCACTTGCTGAAAGATGGAATCATGCACTGAATACAATGATCAAATGACGTAGACTTAGTTAGAAGACGTTGATGACAATAAAAAGGCAAAGTTAATTCAGTAGTGTGTCCGTTATTGCGTACGTCAGGCATTGAACCAAAGAAGTCGAAGTTAACTTATTTTCAATTAAACAGTTTTCATTGTAACCCAATAACTGAAGTAGCAAGTAGCAGCCAAGATGTACTTGTTGCCTCTTGGGGTTTTCTTCAGAGGGCCCACCATGTCTATTCCCCATTGCAGAAATGGGCCCCTCTTTACCGGAATCAGTTTCAGAGAACCAGCCTTGAGGGAAGGATTGATATGTTGAGACTTGTCGTCACAGCACTTTATCTGAAATGTGATACTGTACATGAGTTTCCATGGACAATGATATGTACGACACAACTGAGAGAAGGGGTGTCTTTCGCCGTTATATTTTGCATGCCTTACACCATTAGCTTTCTTCAATAGATATATATATTATAAAGTGAGGACATAGTGTGAAGTTTATGAGAACAAGACTTGTCATATATAGGTTATATACACGATATATAATATTTCTAATGTTTGTAAACCGATTTTAGCGGTCCACGTATGGCAAATGTTTGTATAGAATATGGTCTTAAGGTATGTAAAACAAAAGTTGTTTTTAAGAAAGGTGAATTCTATAAAAACGAGAATGGTGGTTTCATAACTGTAGAAAATGGAAAATTGTAATCGATGTATTCATATAAGTATTACGGGAGGTTTGCCTTGGTCTAATCATTGTTCTGACGCAGCTCTACAAGCTAAAATTGCCGAAGCGGCGTTAAACAATAACTCACTCACTACAAGCTAAAAAGGATTTATTTAATATTTAAGTATTATTTAAGTATTGACTAAACTAGGTATTATATAGCTCATGAACGATATCTTTAAATACTTGAACTGAAAATAGATTCTGTTATACTGTTTCCGATGTTTCTGGGGATCCTGTCAGTATGGTTGTATGGAATCGATTGGTAGGCGTTAACATTTCCATCAACATTTCTAGCTCGTGGTGTATGCGGGAGGTACCGCAAATATTGGTTATTAAGTATGTCCGACTTACGAAGTTATTATGTTAAAGGGTATAGTTTATATTAATTGGGCCTCGAGGTGTCCAGATTTTACAGATGGTCTTTGGGGTTTGTCTGGGACCGACTATCTGTTTTCTTCATACTTCGTTTTTCTCTGATTTGTGACTAAAATGTATTCATGAACAGAATCGTTACAGTTCACTTCAATTCATATCAATTCTTATTATAAAATATCACTATATCTAAATGTGGTTGTTCCCACATTAACCCATTTCAACATTTAAGGTGTTTATCACATTATTTAAGAATTGAACAGGTCGGGTTTCCTAATATAGATGGAAATGAGATATATTGCTGATGAATACTACTTCCTTCTTGTGTGTCCCAAATCAAATCAGTTCATGTAAAAATCTAAACAAAACTAAATTTAAAATCCTCATGTCAACATTGAATTGTAAACTCCTCAATAATCAAGCTTTATTTTCCATGCTAAGTATAAAAGAGTTTCTAAATGCCTAGATTCTAGATAATGACTAAGTTATAATGTGTTCTCCGAAAGGGATGTATAACGTACGCATATCTACGTGCAAATGAAGATGTAAGAATTTGCCTGTAGAAATTCTTACCTGGGCACGTCTTCTGATACCGCGCTTCGTAGCATTCGATGAACCCTCTGGGTTTGTCCTCTCCTTGAGGTAGGTGAAGACTTGCTCTAGGGGAACAGTGTTTCTGGAGGCCATATTGCAAGGTAGAGATTTTCTGGTGTAGTAGCTATCGGTAACTCAGTCAGAGCGAGTGTGATGTGCAGTTGATGATGATGATTACGGAGATTTTACGAGCGATTTTCAGGGGAGCTGTTCTCTCACTCGGGCCAATAGGGCCATTAATAAAAGTTCCCAAATGTTTCCAAAAAGGATAATTTTGATGCCACGGCCGAAAGGGTTGGAGGCTAATTTGGAAATTTGGAAAAGTGCCTAGGTTAGGTTAAGCCGGGTTTGGGAGAGGAAGGGGAGGAGGGGGATGGTTTATTTGTTAATTTTGGAGGGTTTTAGATTGTTTATGTGTTAAGATTCGGTCCAAAAGTCCCGAATCTTTTAGGTAAGTGCCGACCGCTTGGAGGGTACTATGGTTATTGTTTGGATTTAGGATTTGTTATATATTATGTGTTGAGATATTGTTGGCCCTTAGGGTTAGGTTAAGTATTTGGCGGAAGGCCGCATACTGTGGGCATTCGGTTAGAATGTGTTGTATTGTTTCTGCTTGTGGGCATGCAGGGGAAGTATTTTTGTAGTTTTGTTTGCCCCGTTTGGAGCTTAATTATTGCCCTATCGATGTTTTTATTTTTGGAATAGATTTTTTGTTTGCCTAGGGGTTAAGGGATCATTTGTTTGAGGTGGGTTGCTCTATTGGAGTGTTCATATTGCAGGTGCCATGCTCGCTTTACATGAGATTTTGATAGGCTTTTGGCCTCTTGTTTCGAATGAAAAAGGGGGAGAAAATTAGGAAGTTTAAGACCCTCCTTGGCAGCTTTGTCGGCTCTTTCGTTGCCAAATATGCCGACATGTGCTGGTACCCATAGGAGCTTTACTGCCTTGATTATTTAGGGTTTGGATTGAAGTTAGAATTTTGGAAATTAAATCAGGGCGGTTCTTGGTGGATTTGTTTTGAAGTGCCTGAAGGGCACTGAGAGAGTCTGAAAGGATGAGAATTTTGCCCTGATTTTTAACTTTTGGGTGGGATAAAGCGAGTGCTATGGCCATAAGCTCAGCAGTGTAGACCGATTGGTCGTTTGGGAGCCTATTGGAGTAAGATAAGGGTTTGGAATGTTGCATGTGTATGCCTACACCTGTTGTGCGTGCCTCGGGGTCCCGGGACCCGTCTGAGTATATGTGACACCAGTCGGACCAGTGTTCTTGTATGTAGTTGAGTGCGGTGGTTTGCGCGAGTTTGGGGTTTTGTTTAGAAGGTATTTTGCTAAAATGGAGGTTTATTTTGGGGGTGGGTAGTGTGGCGATAGGGTGATGCACCGTATTTTTGGGAGGGAGTTGGATATGGCCCATCTTAGCTTGGGATAGTAGTGTTTGGATACGGTGGGAAATGGGAGCGCGAAGTGGATGTTTATTAAAAATTGCTGTGTTACGTTTAGAGGTACCGCTAGTAAGTGGGTCCTCCGAAGATCCAGCCCAGAAGTTTAAGGTGAGTTGGTCCCTTCTCAGTGAGAGGGGAATTTCACCAGTTAGGGCTTGGAGAGTGAGGTACCTTTTTGGGTGCGGGTAGCTACCTTAAGTGCCTGACATTGGATTTAGGGTATTTATTTGGGTTGGATTTTAGGTATTGTAAATGGGTGCGCCATAGTCCAGTTTGGACCTTATTAGGGATGAGTAAAGATTGAGAAGGGTTTGCCTATTTGCTACCCAGCCTGTGCCGGAGATTGCGCTCATGACATTAAGGTGTTTCGAGCATCTAAGTTTAAGTTTTTTATCCCCCGCCGCGCGTTTAGCGCGAAGCGGGGGATATAGTATTCGGCTGCGTCCGTACGTACGTACGTCCGTACGAAATGGAATAACTCATATATTATTCACTGGATTCTTTTCATATTTTGCATATGGGTTCATCATGGGAAGAGTAATGTTCCTACAGAGGTTTGTGACCTTGACCTTCATTTCAAGGTCACAACGAGACTTTGTCATTTTACCCTTGTCAGCGGGATATCTCAATAACCAATCGCTGGATTCTCTTCATATATTACACATAGCTTCTCCAAGGAAAGACGACGGGCTGATTAGATTTTGGTGACCTTGACATTATTTTCAAGGTCACAGCGGAACTTTGAATTTTTCGACATGTTAATGTACATGTAAAGCTTGTCAGCGGGATATCTCAACAACCATTCACCGGAATTCCATCATTTCTTACACAAAGCACCTTCTAGGGAAGACGACGGGCTGATTAGATTTTGGTGACCTTGACATTATTTTCAAGGTCACAGCGGAACTTTGAATTGTTTGACATGTTAATGTACATGTAAAGGTTGTCAGAAGAATATCTCAAGAACCATGCATTCACCGGAATTCCATCATATCTTAAATATTGCACCTCCTAGGAAAGACAAAGGGCTGATTAGATTTTGGTAACCTTGACATTTTTCTCAAGGTCACAGTGGAGCTTTGACTTTTTCGACATGTTTGACAGTCGATTTTGCTGATCTTGACATTATTTTTAAATTTTGAAGTATAAATTTGCGGCGGGGGATCATGTCACCTTAGTGACAACTACTTGTTTTACATGAGCTTCCCATGTGAGATGCTCGTCAAATATTAGCCCTAGAAATTTAGTTTGTTTTTGAAATTTAATTAGGTTATTTTTTAGATAAAGGTTGGGGGAGATAGGGCACGAATTTTTATTTTTGAATACTACCCCTATGGTTTTTTCCGCATTTAGTTTAAAGCCCCATCTATCGGCCCAGCGGCCGATTTTATTTAGTGCGGTTTGTAGTAAGGAGGTAGCGTTACTTGGGTTTTTACAACTTCCCCATAGGGCACCGTCATCTGCAAATTGGGAGGTGTTTATTTTTTTGTTGATACCCTCGAAAAGGCTTGAATGCCTGTTCAGAACTTGTTTACAGATAAACTTAGCATCCTAATTTGACATTTACAGTAATATACATTGGTTTGTATTATAATTTAATGCATATAAGTTTCACATAGTAGGCCTACTCTTAATTAATGCAATAAAAGCTAGGACTGATGTATTGCTGAAATTATCGGTAACTTATCAGTAACTACAGGAATGTCTAGTCAACAGTCGGCAGATTCAACTAGCCTTACAGTCTCATGAGTCATACTCATTGGTGTTGTCTCCTCTTGTGGCCCAACTCGGCAGATCATGAGGAGGATGATGAGTCTCTGAGCGTCTAACTGCCTCTTGTACCCGGCAAGTTTCCCACTCTCCCAGGTAAGCTTTTTTGCCAAAAGCAAGTTGTCGTCATCCTCGTCTGAGACGACAGGCGAAGTACAGTCTACTCTCATAAGAGAGAGAACCTTCAGCTTCCTCTTCTCCGGCCAGTCAATGGTCTTCAGGCATTTCTTTCTGCTCTCCAGCTTCTGAAAATGTAGAACATCAACCAGTCAGTAAACTTTTCCCAAAATATAACCAGTGGAAATCTAAAAAGAGTAAAATCAACAAGAACACAGAAGTAGCTTTTGATGAAAGTTACATGAAAAAGTAAAATAAATCACAACACAGAAGTAGCTTCATTCATTCTAGCTATGAAAGTAAAAAAATGTAGAAAATCGCCAAAAATTAAAAAATTCACCAAATCGTGTTACATTTGCAATGTATCACTCCTAGGGGTGCAGAAGACATGTGTCAAATTTGAAAAGGATGAGATGAATTGTTTTTCTGAAATCGATCGGACAAAAAATTGCTCAGAATTTGACTAAGTTTTTTTTTTAAAATAAACCGAATAGGTGAAAGTTCACACTGCACTTCTCCTAGTGGTGAAGAAGACATTACCAAATTTGAAAAGGATGAGATGAATAGTTCTGTTATCGATCGGACAAAAGTTTTCGCCTGTGGGCTTCTGCCTTTCCAGTCTCTTTTCTTTTAAGGTCATCCCTCTTGTTCGTCCAGACCCGCCAAAAAGCCTCTGAAAGGAGCAATATAATCAGATAAAGTAAAAAGATTTGAATCTGTTCTTTCCAACTATCTCCCTTTTGGTAAATGTCACTACAAACAACCCAGTTATGACAGATTGCAAGAGTGAAATGTATTTTTGAATCAACCACTTTTTACAAAATGTCTGGTTTGAAGATGAATATTGACAAAACAAAAGCAGTTTGGATCGGCTCAATGGCCGGCAGTGATATTACATTTTCTAATGATATTAAACTTGATTGGCATAAAGGCAACTTCGAAGTGCTGGGACTTCAACTCAACGCCCATCTTGAAAACCTATGGGTCATCAATACAAAAAAGGGACTTGAAAATATTAAAAGAATCCTTTCGAACTGGAAAAAAAGAAACTTAACTCTAATTGGCAAAATAACCGTCATTAAAAGCTTAGCATTATCTACTATTGTTCATATCTTAACGTCTCTTCCCAATCCTCCAAATGATTTTATAGCAAAACTAAATAACTTATTTTTCAGATTCATCTGGAACGATAAACCAGACAAGATAAAAAGAATAAATATCATGCGAAAATATGAGGAGGGGGGCTTAAGAATGATGGATATAAAAACTTTCATTTATTCTTTAAAACTTTCATGTTTATGTTAATAACCAAAACGGTTACAGTTTAGCCGGGTTCCCAATAAAAGAAATTCTTTGTTTAGGCTCAAATATTACTGGGAAATACAAACTTGAAAATCCATTCTGGAAAGACACTCTAAATGCGTGGTCAAGATATAGTAGGTGTTTTAACTGCAATAATGATATTAACGATATCCTAATGCAACCTATTTGGTTAAATCACTTAAGTAATCAACCAGACTTAATCATTTACGATTGGTTTAAAAAAGGAATAGTCCATATCAAAGACATTTGTAATAACCATGGCTTCCGAACATTTTCAGAACTTAAATCAATTTTCCAAATAAAAGGTACAGTGTTGGATCTCAACCGTGTTCTAATTAGTATCCCGAAATTATGGAGAAACGAAATTCAAATTACAAATCGTCCGAATTTAACAAATGTCTTGATATGCTCACCGTGTAACGATTTATTGAAGCCAACTAAAGGCTCTAGAATATTTTATGACAAATTGAAATCAGAAAATAACTTTCCAAAAGTTTGTGACAAATGGGAGAGCGAACTCAATGTCAGCATCGACTGGGAGTCTACATTTTTACAATATAGACAATGTTGCAAAGATACAAAACTTCTAGAGTTTCAATATAAATTTATACACAGAACCATATACACCAAAAAAGAGTTGCTCAAAATGAAACTGATTGATAACGACCTATGTACATCATGTGGTTCAGTTAGTGAGAACATCTTCCATGTATACATTGAATGTCCAACTGTAAAACTGTTTTGGAAAGACTTTAATGATTTCATCAATATTTCATGCAACATTCCCTATCAATCTTCCACGTTAGGTATCCTATTTTGTAACAGTAATAACCACATATTTAACCACATGATATTATTAGCGAAACGCCACATTTTTTTTATGAACCTGAAAGGTATTAAGCCATGTTTTGCTAATTATAAATCAGTTTTAAAGGATGTTTACCAAATCGAAAGATTTATCGCCACCAAGAACATCTGTTTAAATTCTTTCATGAGAAAATGGAAAGCCATTTCATGTGCGTTGTGATGTTTTATGCATGTTTTAATATATTACTTGCTCCCACTCAGGTAACACTTATATGTATGCCTCTTATGCATTTATCCCTGATTATATCAATGTTTGAATGTACGTATATCCCATTGGGTTTTGTTATTCCTCTGATACGTGACCCTCGGTGACATTTATCCACCTGGGTGAGGGTGAATATGGTTATTTGTTCAGGGTCACGTGGACCAATCATAGATCGATATTCTTACATGAGGTAGGATAATATTAGTGTCCAGAGTTATAACTGTGATGAATAGCATAGTTTCACTTCTGGTTGTTATTCTCCATGCTCTGGCTTTCTGTTCAATTTTTATATTTTCAATTATTGCCAGCTGTCAAAAGAAGACTTACATTAACACAATAATAATGTGGTTGATCATTTCATGGTTAATATTTAAGTGAGTCTATTCTGGAATGTTTATATTTTTCATTTCACCCCGTGGGGTGCCCGGGCTAGAATAGGCCCTCAGTTCCTCCTGCTTGTCGTAAGAGGCGACTAAAAGGAGGCAGTCTGTTTGCCGTGGAGGAAGGATGCCTGGTGGTTGAGGGTTGTTTGTAGCTGAATGCTACCACTGACCAATACACTGCTTCGACCCCGACTTCATCTAGACAGGTGGCCAGATTGGTCTGGTCTGGTCAATCGGCTGGTCATGCCAAGCACTTGGTTGCGCACATCTTTGCTATCCTTCTTCTTACACTGCTACCTCTCTTTACAATTATTTTCTTTACTTTTTTGGTGCTCTCTTGCATACCTTCACCACCTTTCCACAATGCTTTCCTTCCTGATGATGTACTATCCCTACTCTCTGCACTCTTTCTTAGTGCTCTCTTGCACACATTCATCAACTTTACTCGGCTTCCAAGATAGCGGTGGCCCTTCGGCCAATCCAGTGAAACATTGGCAACGTTTTAGTGGAGTATATCATCCTGGTATCCCCGGTGCAGTCAGCAGGAAACCCGCTGACATACAGCATTGCCCTTTTTGGTGCTCCGTGGTGGGTGGGGATCCAGGTTGACGAAATGCTTACCAACCGAACATGAACTGTTCAGTTAAAAACAAGCGAAATTTGTCAACAGATGATTGTCCCTCTTCTGAGGAAGAGGCAACATCATCAAAATCAACTAAACATGCAAAATCATCCAAATCAAAACCTTCAACTTCAATTTCAATTTCTAATACAAATTCAATCACCTTTCCTCGATTTCTGGTCATATCATCCACTGATGACAAACCTCTCTGTCTTAATCCTTTCGCCACCGCCAAGACCATTCAAGGTCTAGCCGGTGATGTAAAGGATGTAAAGAAGATAAGGAATGGGTACCTTCTTGTGGAGGTAAAATCAAAACAACAGGCAACTTCTCACCTTGGAGAAAATTATTGATAAACCTGTTAAGTCTCTCCCCATACATCACTAAACAGCAGCAAAGCCATCATCACGGATAAGGATCACTGTCTCGATGATTCCTCCGAACAGGAGCTCCTTGACAACCTGGGGAGCCAGGCAGTGACTGCTGTCAAGCGGTTCACTATCAAGAAGGAGGACAACATCATCAAGACGCGCACCTATCTCTTAACATTTTCAACTCCACAAGCTCCAAAAACAGTTTATGCAGGGTATTACAAACTCCCCACAGAACTGTATATCCCTAACCCCCTCCGTTGCTACCGGTGCCAGAAGTTTGGCCATGGAAGCAACTCTTGCAAAGCGGATGAGCGTGTTTGTCCACAGTGTGGCAAACTCAACGATGAAAGCCATCCAGAGAAGTGCAAGGAGTTGCCGAAATGCGCCAACTGTGCTGGTGAACACTTGGCTTCCTCCAAGGAGTGCCCACGGTGGCAACAGGAATCTAAAATACTCAAAGTTAAATTCACTCAAAATATCTCTTTTCCCGAAGCCAAACGCCTGGTTCTTGAGGGTCCTAAACCCTCATACTCAACCATGGTATCATCAGCAACTGCCACTAAACGCTCTGTATCAACTCAGACAGACATTCAGTGGGTGAGTGATCCCCCAACTCAATACAAACTCCGCGATTCAACTTCTTCCACAATAGGTATCATGACATTCCCTCTTCTGTCCCTTACAGAGCTTGTCAAACCGACAGGATCTAAAATACCTCCAACTGCAAGCAAAAATTCAAAACCATCATCCTCAAAACAAAATTCTAAAAATTCCAAATCCAAATCAGCAAACCGCACTCCCAAAGGCCAGAGAAGTGCGGTAGAGATCTACAACAAATATGGATCTCTTGACCATGAGTCTGATGACGTCCTTATGGATGCATCAGACACAGCATCTCTTAACAACTCCCCCAAAAAGGGGCACAGGGCTCGGTCCAAGGACCGTCGTCTTTCTCCTGTAAAACCTCCATCATGAGGCTTTTAATATTTTATTTCATCCTAGCATCCATGGCGATTCTCCAGTGGAATTGTCGAGGCTTTAAGGTCAATTTTAATGAATTGGGCTTGTTGGCCCAACAATACAATCCCCAAGATATTTGCCTTCAAGAAACTCATCTTAAAGAATCTGATACAGTTGCAATGAGACCATTCACTTTTTATAATTATTCCCCTTCTGCTGATAGGGCTAAGGGGGGTGCATCAAGTTTAGTACGTGATGGAATTATCCACAGATTAATTCCATTAAAAACACAATTACAAGCTGTAGCTGTCAGCTTATCATTATTCAAAACCTTAACTCTTTGTTCTTTATATATTCCACCATCTCAAGATCTTACTATAAAAGATATTGATCAACTTGTTACCCAATTACCTAAACCTTTTATTATCATGGGTGACTTCAACGGTCACAATCCCCTCTGGGGTAGTAATACCCTAGACTCTAGGGGTAAAATTATCGAAAGTTTCCTCACCCAAAATGATTTATGTTTATTCAATGATGGTTCAAACACATATCTACATCCTGCTACAGGATCATATACAGCTATAGATTTATCAGTAACTGATGCATCCCTTTTACATGACTTTTCATGGTCAGTCCATGAGGATACATGTGGGAGCGACCACTTCCCCATTGTATTAGAACCCTCATCACCTATTCCCGAGGAGCACAATCCTCGTTGGAAATTTTCCAAGGCTGATTGGGATACATTTTCTACCCTCTGCCGTGAACATATTATATATGATGAAATAATCAATGCAACTGATCCTGTTGAGGCCTTTTCTAAAGGTCTCATTGATAAAGCAACTGAAACTATTCCTTAAACCTCGGCAAATCCACGCATTCACAAGCCATGGTTTAATGAAACCTGCGATACTGCCATTAGGCACGTAAAAAAGCTGAACGCAAGCTCAGTAAACGACCTACAAGAATTAACTTAGATAACTGTCGCAAGGCACGAGCTAAAGCTCGACGCACAGTCAACCAACAAAAACGCGAATCTTGGAGAGGCTATGTCTCTAAGATCAATTCCAGAACACCTATCAGCAAAGTCTGAAATATAATTAGTAGAATTAAAGGTAAAGGTTCCAAATCTACAATAAAACATCTTAAGGTCAATGATGACCTTCTTACATCAAAATCTGACATTGCCAATAAGTTGGCTGAAACAATTTCTAAAAATTCTTCATCTGCAAATTATGTCCCTGCTTTCCAAAAGTACCAAAAGGTACAGGAAAAACGACCACTTAATTTCAAATCTGACAATGGAGAAGATTATAATGAACACTTCTCCTTGTCAGAGCTGAAAACTGCACTTTCTAAAGCTCATGAT
Source organism: Gibbula magus (assembly GCA_936450465.1). NCBI lineage: Eukaryota > Metazoa > Mollusca > Gastropoda > Trochida > Trochidae > Gibbula > Gibbula magus. Next base: position 1,327,500 of record OW388294.1, read on the forward strand.
ACAGCAACTGGCCCTGATGAAATCCATTATCAGCTTTTAAAACATTTACCGGAACCTTGCCTTGAGGTTCTACTTCAGGTATTTAATCATATATGGGAAACAGGTGAATTTCCATCTTGTTGGCACAATGCTACTATTGTGCCAATCCCAAAACCTGGGAAGGATCATACAGACCCTTCCAACTACCGTCCTATAGCCTTAACAAGTTGTGTATGTAAAACTATGGAACGGATGATCAATGATCGTCTAGTTTGGTACTTGGAAACTAATAAATTACTAACTGATATTCAATGTGGTTTCCGCAAACAACGTAGTACCACTGATCATCTTGTTCGTTTAAAATCATTTATTCGTGATGCATTTATTAACAAACAACATGCTGTGTCTATCTTTTTCGACTTAGAAAAAGCTTACGACACTACATGGAAGCATGGCATCCTAAAAGATTTATTTGAATTTGGCTTGCGAGGTCGTATGCCTCATTTTATTTCCAATTTTTTACATGATCGCCAATTTAAAGTGCGCGTGGGCTCCACCCTTTCTGATTTCTTTGATCAAGAAATGGGTGTCCCACAAGGTAGCATTTTATCTGTCACATTATTTAGCATCAAAATCAACAGCTTGGCTACATATGGTTCACTTTTTGTTGACGATTTTGGAGTTACCTGCAGAGGTAAAAATATGCCATCAATCGAGCGCCAATTGCAACTCTGCCTCAATAAAATCCATCAATGGTCGTTGGAAAACGGCTTCTAATTTTCCAAAGCTAAAACATCTTGTGTGCATTTTTGCAATATGCGCAAAATGCACAAAGATCCAGAACTCTTTCTGGATAAAACTCCAATCAAAGTCGTTCCTGAGGCCAAGTTTCTTGGTCTCACATTTGATAGTAAATTATCATTTATCCCACACATTAAAAACCTTAAAGCTAAATGCTTAAAGGCATTAGACCTTTTAAAGGTCGTTTCAAATAATAAATGGGGTGGAGATGAAGAAACTCTTCTTCATCTCTATCGATCACTCATCCGCTCCAAACTAGATTATGGATCCATAATATATGGATCTGCTCGCCCCTCTTATATTAAAATGCTAGACACAATCCATCACCAGGGTCTCAGGCTTTGTCTTGGGGCCTTCAGAACTTCACCTGTTGAAAGCCTTTACGTTGAAGCTGATGAGCCATCTCTTGAAGATCGGCGCATCAAGCTAGCACTTCAATATATAACCAAACTAAAATCAAACCCTCCAAATCCTGCGTACAACTGCGTATTCAATCCTGAATACCAGCAGTTGTATAACTCAAAACCTAAAGCAATTCCACCACTCGGTATCAGACTTCAACAACATGTTGAAGATTCTGATATCGACCTCTCAACAATAGCAGAGCACGGTTTGCTTGCCACTCCGCCATGGCAGGTGGTCAGGCCCCGTGTCAACCTCTCACTATCTACTCATAAAAAAGCAAATACAGACCAATTAATATTTCAACAGGCATTTTTTGAACTACGTGATTTTTTCGCAGATTATAAACCAATTTACACAGACGGCTCTAAGGATGGACCCACAGTTGCAGCAGCAACTGTGACTCCTTCAACAACATATGTTTCAAGGCTGCATGATGGCAGCAGCATCTTTACTGCCGAAGCTAAGGCCATCCTTAAGGCCGTCCATCACATTAAAAATTCAACTCCAAATAATTACATTATTTTTTCTGATTCACTTTCTTGCCTACAAGCAATTAAAAACTGTAAGAGTGATCACCCAATTATCAGGGATATTTTATTACTTCATAATTCTTGTCTGCAATGCGACATCGTCTTCTGCTGGCTTCCTAGCCATATGGGCATAAGAGGTAATAACAAAGCTGACTCAGCTGCTAAATCCGCATTAAACCTCAAAAATATTTCTCCTACCAAAGTTCCATATACGGATTCCAAACCTGCTATTAAATCTTACATTAAACAACGTTGGAAGTCCCAATGGGACCAACAACATCATAACAAACTTCACACTATTCAACCTCATTTAGGTTACAAATCTCTATCCTCTTTTACCCGGCAGGAAGCTTGTGTCCTACGACGATGTCGTATTGGACACTCTCATCTTACTCACTCATATCTTTTAAAGGGGGAAGATCCCCCAGTATGTATACCCTGTCAGTGTCCTCTCACAATCAAACACATTCTATGTGAGTGTTGGGACACTGCACATATCAGGGAAACTTTTTATCCTTCTATTTCAATCAATCAAGTTTTTACTCATTTCGGTGAGCATCGTGTTTTAGATTTTTTGAAGGCTATACACCTTATCGACAAATTGTAAATTTTAACTTTTCATTATCAGCTTTTATTCAACTTGTGATAATACGCTGATGTTTTTACGGCCTTCGTGTCGTGTTCTGTTTTTCAATTGCAATTTTCATTTTGAAATTAGGCAAATAAATTAAATATCTCGCCGCTAATGGCTGCAATACTGCCGAAGCGGCGTTAAACAATAACTCACTCACTCACTCACTTCATAATTCTTGTCTCCAATGCGACATCGTCTTCTGCTGGCTTCCTAGCCATATGGGTATAAGAGGTAATAACAAAGCTGACTCAGCTGCTAAATCAGCATTTAACCTCAAACATATTTCTCCTACCAAAGTTCCATATACGGATTCCAAACCTGCTATTAAATCTTACATTAAACAACGTTGGAAGTCTCAATGGGACCAACAACATCATAACAAACTTCACACTATTCAACCTCATTTAGGTTACAAATCTCTATCCTCTTTTACCCGGCAGGAAGCTTGTGTCCTACGACGATGTCGTATTGGACACTCTCATCTTACTCACTCATATCTTTTAAAGGGGGAAGATCCCCCAGTATGTATACCCTGTCAGTGTCCTCTCACAATCAAACACATTCTATGTGAGTGTTGGGACACTGCACATATCAGGGAAACTTTTTATCCTTCTATTTCAATCAATCAAGTTTTTACTCATTTCGGTGAGCATCGTGTTTTAGATTTTCTAAAGGCTATACACCTTATTGACAAATTGTAAATTTTAACTTTTCATTATCAGCTTTTATTCAACTTGTGATAATTTGCTGATGTTTTTGCGGCCTTCGTGCCGTGTTCCGTTTTTCAATTGCAATTTTCTTTTTGAAATTAGGCAAATAAATTAAATATCTCGCCGCTAATGGCTGCAATACTGCCGAAGCGGCGTTAAACAATAACTCACTATGTTAAGATGAGCTTGGAGGCGATGTTTTACCATTGCCTCCATTATTTTACATAGGTTAGAGGTAAGGGAGATGGGCCTATAGGAGTTTGGGTCCCCTGGGGGTTTACTAAAGCTTCCTTCCAGTTGGAGGGGAGCTTTCCTACTTGCCAAATGGTATTATATAAGTTTAAGATGATAGTGAGGGTGGAGGTGGGTAGCTTTTTAGGAGCTTGGTAGGAGGTAAGGTCAAGCCCTGGGGCTGTTCCCTTTTTTCCTATTATTTAATACAAATTGAAGCTCCTCCATTGTGAATGCTTTGTTGATTGGTTTGTTATCTGGGGGTTGTTGGGGCGGGATAGCGCAGTGGTTAGTGCGGTCGGCTTCGGATCAAGAGGTCCGGGGTTCGAATCCCGCCAGGGGCACGGCAATTTTGTCTGCAGTAGAGTACTGTTCTACACGCAGTAAGGTTTGGGTGCAATGCTACACTGAATTTCAGCGTAGTATCACCCATGGTTCGCTAGTTCCAGCCGATTGCTCGCAGGTTTCACCGCAATGCATAACCACATGGCGTTGCGGGCTTTCTCCCTGCACATCTCTTCGCCCGCCTGCAGTTGGTACTTGTGTACGTTTTATATGTGAGGCAGTTGGTGCAATATGTAACTGGTTTGTGTACCGTTTCAACTATGCGTGCACTGGCGCCGAAAATGATCGTTTTTGGAAGTGTAGGGGTTTCGAAAGTGAGTATAACCTTGGGCGTGTTTATTTGATTACCAGAGGGAAGCGTTTTTTGGATGCGTCGGGCCGAAAGGATTTTTGGCTGGTTTTTCGAAAAGTTTGCTTCCTCTATGTAATTTGTCAAGTCGTTCTCGTTTTTCGAGAAACTGATAACGCCTCTAGACTCCGAAAACCAAATTGGAGTTTTATATACTACTTTGTGGCCAGCAATTTTGAGGAGTGTGTTTTTTGCAGCTTGGGCCAATTTTGCAGTTTTAAATTTAACCAAAAGGCCGCTGCCTAATTGTTTAAATAAAGGAAAAGCCTTGACTGTTGAGGACTGAGCCGATCCTTTCACGACTCAGCACCTTGGAAAGGTGCTGTCCTACAGTTGCAGCCAGGATTACAAAAGTTACCATAATAGGTGTTGTTGCGGGGGTTCATTACCTTAATGTCGACATCGTGAAACAACAAAAATGCAATATTGTGGACCTGGAGTGATTGAGTTATTGTTTAACGCCGCTTCGGCAGTATTGCAGCCATTAGCGGCGAGTGTGGACCTGGACGATGTGAGTGAGTGGCTAGATACGATTAATATGTTGTTACAGTCTCCGAGTTGTACTGGAATCATATTCCTTCTCATTTACATGTAAAATAAATAGCTTTATAGTGACAGTTTATATAGGCGTCAGTTTTCTTCATACCTTCATACACTGTTAAGTTGGGGCGGGATAGCGCAGTGGTTAGCGCGTTCGGCTTCGGATCAAGAGGTCCGGGGTTCGAATCCCGCCAGGGGCACGGCAACTTTGTCTGCAGTAGAGAACTGTTCTACACGCAGTAAGGTTTGGGTGCAATGCTACACTGAATTTCAGAGTAGTACCACCCATGGTTCGCTAGTTCCAGCCGTTGCTCGCAGGTTTCACCGCAATGCATAGCCACATGGCGTTGCGGGCTTTCTCCCTGCCGTAATACTAGCAGCCGCGATATAAGTGAAATACTCTTGAAAGCGGCGTTAAACCCAAACTCACCTCACCTCACTGTTAAGTTATATTTTGTGATATGATTTTTGTTTATATATACCTGAATTTTCATTTCAGTAGCTTCATGGTTGTGTGGTGACGGTAGCTTCGAAATGAGATCATTGGTCGAACTGTACTCAGCTTTTTGACATTGCCAGGAAATACACATATAACCACCCATTCATAGATATATGCTCCCCCTAGAAGTTGGAAGAAAGTAGTGATCTATCTGTACATTTGCAATGATGGAAATGATGTTGGACACTCAAAGACATCTAGCTTATATGTGGTTAATGGTTGGATTAATTAGTTGTTTTGAGAGAACTCACTAATCATTACATGAACAGGTGAGCACATTTCACATATATCTTGTCACAGGGTGCACACATTTCACATCCGGTCAGGAGGTTTAGGTTTAGCTGTTCGAAATACTTATAATGATTACATCACTGTTTTAGATGATAGAGATACATTTTCTTTGTGGTTCAAAATATCAAAAGATCTGTTTAACATCAATAATGACCTTATTTTAGGTGTGATCTACATTCCTCCTGAGGGATCAAAATACTCTACTGAAAATTTCTTTACTGAACTTGAACAAACAGTTTATAATCATGCCATTGACACTGAATATTTAGTATTGCTTGGAGATTTCAACGCACGAACAAGTAACTTGAAAGACTATTGTTTACTTGACAAACATATTATTGACGAATTTGATCTTGACATTGATGAATTGAGAAATGAACTTGATCCTGAACATGTACTTTTGAGTTTAGATTTGCCGTTCACGAGACATACAGAAGACGCTGGAAAGGTGAATAATTACGGTAACAAGCTACTAGGTTTATGCAAAGACTTGAACATGTTTATTTGTAACGGTCGTGTTGGAGACGACGGACTCAGAGGTAAAACGACATGTAGAGACAAGAGCGTTGTTGATTATGTTATAGCTTCCCCTCCTAGTCTACAACTCTTCGGTAATTTTAGTATTGATGACTTTAATACGTTATTCTCAGACGTACACGGTCCCATACATTTCTTGCTGAAAATTGAAAACCGTAAAACTGACACTTCTAACGACATTACCTCTGATTATGAAAATCCATGCAAATCCATCGGTAACCCATCTTCCTTGCAAACTCCTCGTAGATTTACAGCAGATAAAAGTGATATGTTCCGTAAAAACATAGACACAAAGCCAATAGTCGATCTTCTTGATCAAAATGTATCCACTAACACAGACTGTAACACACCAGAATTCATAAACACGCTTACAAACAGCATAGCGCACGTGCTCACGGACTCTGCATGCACTACGTTTGGAGTAAGATCAGCACACAATAACACACGCGTTAGCTCAGAGGATAAGCCGTGGTTTGACTCTGAATGTGAAAGACAGAGAAAGGAATATAAGAAAGCCAAAAACCGTTTAAGAGGCTTAAAACTGAAACATCTAAAATTAATTTCCAACATAACGCCAAGATATACAAACGATGTATAAAGCGAACTGCGCGTAAATATAGAAATGCGACTGGCCAGAAACTACGACAAATGAGCTCAAAATCGCCGAAAGATTTCTGGTAGATTCTTAACCCGAAAACGAAAAGTGACGTTAATGTTGACTTAAAACAGCTTTTATACCTTTTTAAAGATATAAACAATAAAACACACCCAGATGCAGACCCATCAGACGACTTTGACATGCAAGACGAATTTGACGACACTTTTTTAAATCAGGAAATCACGCTGAATGAAATAGAAAATGCTTTAAAAAGGTTAAAAAGAAATAAAACTGCAGGTACGGATCAAATCATTAATGAATATTTAATCGAGTCATTTGAAAAGCTTGGGCAAGTCTACGTGAGGTTGTTTAACCTTGTTTTAGACACAGGTTGTGTCCCTGAATCATGGGTATGCGGTGTTATTAAGCCTATTTATAAGAAAAAAGGAGTGCAGAGCGATCCCAATAACTACCGACCCATAACGTTACTTAGTTGTTTTGGAAAACTTTTCACTAGTATTTTGAATGATCGTTTGACGAAGTTTACAGAAAGTAATAACATAATATCACCATCCCAAGCAGGTTTCCGAAAAGGATTTTTAAAAATAGACAATTTATTCGTTATGAACACGCTTATTCAACTTTTTAAATCGGCAAAAAAGAAATTGTATTGTACTTTTATTGACTTCTCTAAAGCGTTTGACAATGTTTGGAGAATTGGTTTGTGGCATAAATTGCGGATTTGTGGCGTAAAGGGTAAATTTCTCAATGTTGTCGAAAACATCTATGAAAACGTTAAATCTTGTATCAGTATTAATAATACACAATCAGAATACTTTCCCTGTTACTCTGGTGTAAGGCAAGGTGAAAACTTATCACCCCTCTTATTTTCACTATTTATCAATGACCTGGAGATTCAGCTCTCTAAAGCAGGTTCCAAGGGAGCTCAAATTGAGTGTATATATGATGAAATGTCTTACATGCTACAGGTTCTAGTTTTGCTCTATGCAGATGACACTGTTCTATTTGGTGATGACCCCGTTTCTATGCAGCACTCGTTAGATGTATTTAACGAATACTGTAAGCGTTGGAAGCTGGAAGTTAATATTTCAAAAACCAAGGTTGTTGTATTCGGAGGAGGACCTATCAAAAATTATAAAACATGTTTTCTATTAGGTGATCAAGAAATTTCGTTCCAAGACTCATATACTTATCTTGGTATATCAGTACACCGAAACAGAAAATTTGTCTCTGCCATTAAACAGCTGTCGCATAATGCATCCAAAGCTATGTTCTGTCTTCTGCGTAGAGCAAAGAATAACCATTTACCCTTAGATACTCTTTTTAAAGCTTTTGATGTCATGATTTTACCTATTTTGTTATATGGTTGTGAATTATGGGGTTACGAAAATACTGAAATCCTTGAAAGACTCCATCTTAAATTTCTCAAACTGTCAACAAACTTAAGAAATTCTACCGCTAATTTCTTTGTATATGGTGAACTTGGTAGAGAACCATTGAGCATTAAAATAGCAAAGAGAACGATTATGTTCTGGCATAACACACTTATCACTGAAAAAAGTAAAATATCTAAAACAATTCTAGATTATTTGATGCATGATAGAATCATTAAAGGTAAAGAACATGTTTGGCTTAAAAATGTGGAGCATATTCTGAATAGATGCGGACTGAGTGATGTATTTAGAAATCCATATAATTATCCCCCAAAATGGGTCGCATCTCAAGTAGAAATGACATTGAGAGATCATTTCTAACAATCCTGGCGAAGTTCTGTTCTCAACAGCTCTAAAGGAATGTATTACACTTTTATTAAAGATACCCCTTCTTTCGAACATTTTCTGCTTCTCTCAAAACCATTACATATCCCGATTCTCAAACTAAGAACAAGTAATCATAATTTCCCAGTAGAAACCGGCAGATGGCGTGGTTTATCCCGCGAGGATAGAACATGCCCTCTGTGCGATTCCCCAGCAATTGCAGATGAAATGCATTATATATTTAAATGTAAAGCCTTTGATACTGAACGACGTCTTTATATTAATGAAGCTTATTTTAAATGGCCAAGTTTACACAAATATAAAAGTCTTATCTGCGCCAGAAAATTGTCCGAAATTAAAAAGCTATCGAAATATTTATGTATTGTCTATAATAAGCTGAAGTGATCTTTACATTGTATTACACCATTCTTGTCTGTTTATGTAATATATATATACTTGTATTCTCTTGTACCACCGTGGGTGGTTTTTGAGAAAATAAACTTGATTGATTGATTGACATTTAAATTGGTGATCACTTTTCGCTCATGAGTGCAACTTTTAGTGACTCACCGGCGTTAATCCCTTGTAACAACAACACAAAAACAACATACCACATCAAAGGATTTTTCAGGGTCGACAAAAAGGTAACCCCCCGTAGTTTAACCTCACTGTGCCCCTTGGCTGACTTTTAAGGTGAGAAGCAGTCACCCGTAGTTAACTAGGTAACAATGGGATTTGGTCTTAATTTTATTGCAGCATATCTTATTTTCAATACATTCATTGACACAATATTTCATTTGCATTTACATCACATATAAACAATAAATGTACATTGTATTTAAACATTTTAATTTCCAAATATTTACACAGACAATATTCTTCATTTACACATTGGATGAATTTACATTCCATCAATTTGTGATACAGCATCTGCGTACTGGACTGCACTGATTCTTCCCTGAAGGAGATTGTCTTTTTCAGCATTCAGGATGCTGTCAAGGTGGCGATACTTTTGCCGTTTGGGTCTCAGTCGTCCACCCCCAGTCAACTGCAGAATAATGATCTCTGAAGAACATTGTTCATTCTGGATCCTTTCAATGAACTTGAAGATATTTGGGTGGCAGGGTCCCAGCTTCTTCAACTTGGAATGCCACCCTTCAAGAAGGTTCGTGGTCCGAAACCTATCAGTTCTTCCTGATACAAAGACGGGGCAGGTTTGGAATCTGTCTTCACCATGTCCTTCAGTCCAGACAGATATTCTTGTCTCTTGATGTCATCGTCATCAGCTGGATGGTTATGGATATTACGATAGGTGGTAACAAGGTTGTTACATGTGTTGATGGTAGACGACCAAAAATTAAAGATATATCATTAAAAGACATATTTTGGTCGAGAATGCTAAAATTACAACACAGACGCATAAGGACTACTGCTATTGCGATGACAACTCGAGCGGTGCTATATGGTTGATGAAATCCAAACGCGAGAGGAGGTCCGGCCTCAAGTCAGTTTCTAACATTAGATTTTGACATCAGTCAGAAATTCACGGATGTAAAAAAAACCACGGGACACCGGCCTCAAACTTCAAAACTATTCACTATATTTTGCTGAAACTTACAGGTACAGGTATACAGGTATCAACCAAGTAGTCTAGATGTGCCTTTTGCTATATAGAAAGTAAATGCATTATATATTCAAAATTCCTACATGGAAATACATTACTTATACATGGTATTAAAATACTACTGCATTAACATGAATTATTCTTTATATCATATGCCACATAATGTTGCACATGCTTCTACATTATAATTCATTATGCAGTCTATTAAAACACTTAAATATATGACAACCACATCTTAGATGATTAATACACAGTGCTCAATAACATAATAAACATATACAATAAAAGGCAAGGATGAGCACGTAATACAACGGCATACATTTACATATGGTATACATTTACATTAGCAATACATACACTCACTGAAGCCTGAAATAAAATACCGTAAATAACATGCTAAACATAAAACTATATACAAAATCTACTGCTGCTACATTAGGTCGAAGTGGGTTTGAGGTTCTCTGGGGCCAATCAATTGCTGGTCCTATGAGGTCCTGAATATCCCTCCATAACTGATGTACTTTATGATTATGAGAAGACATTTTTAATGTGTGAAAATGTGAGTGAGTTGGGGTTTAACGCCGCTTTCAAGAGTATTTCACTTACATCGCGGCTGCTAGTATTATGGCAGGGAGAAAGCCCGCAACGCCATGTGGCTATGCATTTCGGTGAAACCTGCGAGCATCGGCTGGAACTAGCGAACCATGGGATGTACTACACTGAAATTCAATGTAGCATTGCACGTGAAAATGTGACTCGACAGTTTGAGCGTAAGTATTACTTCGCATAGCATGTAGACACCACAGTGGGGAGAAATAAAGTGAATATCACGTGCTTCAACACCCCCACCCATCCCGTAACTCGTGCGTCACACATTTCATGGCTGTATGCTGTGGTCCTTCTTATTCATGCTAAACACAAGTTCTTATGTTCGATTGTAAATATCATGGTGTGTATTTGTGAACTGTACAATGTACCCTATTAATAAGGATATAAAAGGAAGTTTTAACGTGTACCTAGTCACTTGTCTGTTTCTTCCTTGGACCGTCAAGATTGAAGCCTACAGTAGGCCATTGAAAAACACCACATCCGAGGTATTAGTACAGCCCAAGTAAACATTGCATTTCTTAAAAAACTGATATAATGCAATGGGGCTCGGAAGTTTTGGTGGCACATTCTAAAAAGAGTATTCGAAGATATGCAATGTTTAGTAGGGCTGTACTAATACCTCGGCAGTGGTGGTGTCCAATGGTCTTGAGAATATTTATACAACCGATTTCACTATAAACATTCTGCAACTGCCTTGAAAAGGGTTTTCTTTGGGGGACTGATATAGTTATATTGATTGCACCAAGTGAAGATTCTTTACATAGAATATTTGATGCAGTGAATAAGTGGTGTTTTAAGTGGCAATTGCAATTAAATGTTGATAAATCAAAAGTGATTCACTTTCGAAGTGACAGAATACCAAAATCTACCTTCATATTCACTTATGGGTCAAAGGAAACAGAAATTGTGAATAAATATAAATATTTAGGTCTGTGGTTCCATGAACACCTTGATATCAATTTTACTGTGAAAGAAATAGCTAAATCTGCCAGCATAGCTCTATCAAGTCTACAAGAACACTATTTCAGTGCTGGAGGAATGACATATGATACCTTCACCCAGCTTTATAATTCACTGGTTCAGCCAATATTGAATTATGGTGCATCAATCTGGTGATTTAATGAATTTAGTGTGATCAACTCTGTACAAAACAGAGCATGCAGAAAATGTTTCTTGGAATGAACAGAAATACATCAAACTGTGCTAGGAGAGCTAGGGTGGAAAAGCTGCATTGCAAGACAGAGGATTGAAATATGTCGCCTTTACTCTAGAATCATCAATAACAACAGAATCATTTTAGATTCTTTGACTAGCTGGTCAAAGAGAAGAAAATCATCTTGTGGTCAAGAGTTATCTCCCTTTGGGAAAAAAATGGACATTAATCTAAATGAAGCAGCAACTCTATCATCTTCATCTCTAGAGATAAATAATGAGTGAGTGAGTGAATTATTGTTTAAACGCCGCTTCGGCTCTAGAGTTAAAGAGAGACTTCATATATTAGACAGTGAAATGTGGTTTTGTCCTTTTTTGGAATGATAAAAATAAACTTAATGGAAATAAACTGCATAAGAAAGATCTCCTCCCGAACATTCCTTGGTACAAGAGAAAATATTTAGCTAAGCTCAGATGTGGTTGGGCCTATCGATTGTAACAGGACGCTATACACGGCCAGTTACACCTTTAAAGAGCCATCACGGATGTTGATGAAAATATCAAAAACTTCCCAAAAATCCATCTCCCTGAAATAAATACATTTAATTTTTCCAACTTAAAATAAGCCGAGAAATTGCATTAATTAGTAAAGGTGTTTTCCAGTCTAAATATAGATCCAGTCTATTATTTTCAAGCGCAAAGCATTATGGTCTAGCTCCCACACAGTAAACAAAGACACGAACGAATAACAAAAAATATGAGCAATGAAAGATATCGAAATATATATTTTTTTGGCGGTGATTTATTTACTTTTTCATTTAATTATGTATTTGCTACAGATATTGGAATAAGTGTTTAACCCAACTAGGTATTTTACTTGAATTTTATAATTAATGAGAGTAACAATTTGTCATAATTAGCTGGTCTTATCTCAATAAAAAGAACATTTAACAGGAAATAATTTGTATATTCTCAGGACATTTAGAAACATTGTTTGTAAAGCAATCGTCCCATTCAGTAATATGTGACAAGGGTAACTTGCAAGAGAGACACGTGAAGCACGTGCATCATATGGCGACTTGCGCTAGAGAGAAGCCTTCACGCTTCGGAAGCGCTTGCTGTTTGTGTAGTACGTATGACGCAAAAAAGGGGATTCTGTTTATATACGTCAGATACCCTAAGCGCGCGCTAGTCGAAGTGGTACTTCTCTTTGAAACCAAATTGCAATACATTGTCGTGATATGAAAATTATTTAACATATTCCATGTTGTAGATAAAAGGTTTCTCTGGCGAATGACGTTATAAGTATATTTTCCAAAAAATTGAAATACTAACATCCGTGATGGCTCTTTAAACCAACGTAAATGCAGCTTCTGTGACGAAATACATTGAAATACATTTTCTCATTGACTGTCCTACATATGATGACATTAGATATCCCCTGTTTGTAAACCTCTCTTCTGCTGAGAAAAACATAATATTAATGCATTGTGATAACATTCAATATTTATTGTCTGAATGTGCTTTTAATATGTACATGCGTAGAAATAATGTTATTAAATGCCAAAACTTTAACAAAAATGAATGACTGATTTGTGACTGACGAATGTGGTTGAATAAGATATTGTACACTTTTGTTTGAAGTGAATGTTATGTACAGTTGAACTATATGGATGTGTATATATCTGTGTGGCTGATATATATGTATGTATGCAATAAATGTATGTATGAAAACATGTTTGAATGCTATATATGTATGCCATGTATGTATGTACGGCTTGACACATTCCACCTGATGAAGGAGTAAGCATATACTCCGAAACGTCGTGTATTTTCACATTAAAGAAGTTGATATCCAGAAAATCTTCCTGTTCTTATGTATACCACTTATAAATGCCCTTCAAAGACCTGTATGTGTATATCAATTTATTTATTTATTTTATTGTTTTATTCTTATATTTTAAATGGATATATTTTAGTGTCTCATAGGCCGGGTGCTGTTTTTATATTTTTGTATATGTACTATGTCCGTGACACTTTAATAAATATTTCTCTCTAAAATTAATATATATATTATTATTAAAATGGAGCTCGGAAGTTTTGGGGGTGCATTCTAAAAAGAGTATTTGAAGAAATGCAATGTTTAGTAGGGCTGTACAAATACCGCGGAAATGGTCTTTTTCAATGGTCATTTTGTTATAATTCACTATAAAAAAAATAGTAATGTTTAATCACCTCCATTCAGGATGAATGAGCGAGGTGAGGTGAGTTGGGGTTTAACGCCGCTTTCAAGATTATTTCACTTATATCGCGGCTGCTAGTATTATGGCAGGGAGAAAGCCCGCAACGCCATGTGGCTATGCATTGCGGTGAAACCTGCGAGCATCGGCTGGAACTAGCGAACCATGGGTGGTACTGCACTGAAATTCAGTGAAGCGTTGCACCCAAACCTGACTGCGTGCAGAATAGTTCTCTACTGCAGACAAAGTTGCCGTGCCCCTGGCGGGATTCGAACGCCGGACCTCTTGATCCGAAGCCGAACGCGCTAACCATGAATGAGCGAAAAAAATGGTTCATTTGGAACTCGGAAGACAAATGTCAGGGACATTACTCTAGCTGTACTGGATATGCCCTAGAATTTCTTCCAATTGATGATCCTTTCACCACTCTCCTTGATAAAATGGTTAATGACTGGAGGTTTCCTGATTTAGCACGTGACTTGTCCCAAGTGTGCTCATCCACGTTCACTGGTGGAGGCTACCACTATTGATGGGTATCATTGGCGGTGTACTAAAAATGACATACTAAAACAATTAGGACATTCTCCCTTTTTCATAAAAGTAAACTCCATTTGCAAGACATTATGCTGTTCCTCCATGGATTCTGTCAAGGGTTGCCATTATACAAGTTAGCTAGAAACTGTGGCATCAATTATAAAACTACCCCACTAAATTGGGCATCATATATTCGAGAAGTGATTATCCAATGGGTGTATGATAACCTGCTTGAAATGAAATTTAAACGGGAGGTGGAATTCGACGAATCACTTTTTGGGAGAAGATGCAAGTACCACAAAGGTAAACAAAGGGCGACGAGAGTCTGGATTCTCGGGATGGTAGAGAGATCGTCGAACTTATTACTCCTGTTTCCGGTAGAGGATCGATCTTCCCAAACCTTAATTGAGATCATCCAGAACCATGTTGAGATAGGAAGTACCATTTTCACAGATCACTGGCCAGGCTATTCTCAACTAGATGCCCTAGGGTACAACCACTTCAGTGTATGTCATAAGTATACGTTCCGGCAGGACTATATCAATCAAGAAACAAATGAAAACTTGCCATAAAAGCAAATTGAAGGGCGTGGTCGCAATCGGTTGTATTCGGAAAATTCACGGAACATCTTTAAACAACGTTTAACTTTGAAGGACATTTAAGCGAAATTTTATTCAGAAACCATTGCAGAACCCATTACGTCCTAGCTAAACTACTGCAAGTCATAAAGGATTTGTATACGTTACCGAGAGAGGTTCAGAACACGTACAATAAGCCGTTATTCAAAACGTGGAAACCACACTTGAATGACACCATAGTCAGTAACAGCCACAGCGATGAGGACGAACTTGAAGAGGTGCAGTACATATGTGTTAATCCATCCCCCTTGATATGTTTGAATGATTACATTTTATACTTCCTTAATAACTTTAGCTTACATCATTACCGCAAAGGCACATTTCACTCCCATATGTCTTAACATCTTACAGGTGGAGCAACAATCTGGGGCATCTTCATCTCCTAGGACATCCCTAGAAAACAATTCTTCCCTTGCATTGTTATTCAATGAGGACGTATGATGTACATTTATCCCTATTTGTCATTTCATATTGAACCACCCTTGATGGCAAGGGTCTGAGCTAAAAGCAGACATTGCCCAACGTGCTACTGGATGTCGTCACGTACATTTCATATTGGTGTATGAAATGTGTGTTCCATGACATGAAATGTAAATACTGATTGTGTAACTTTTGACTATAAAACGCATTGCTTATAAGGTTTTAGTGTTTAGTGTTTTAGTTCTTAACCAATGATTTTAACACTTCCTAACCCTTCATACAACTGCTTAATAAATTGCTAATTGGTATATCAATGCATTTCTTCCCTGTCCCTTGGAGTAGGCTACATTTTATCATTTTGGGCATATACTATTATGTCAGGTTTATCAATCATCTTGTGTGCTAATTCATTCTAACAAAGTGGTAGGGACAGGGAAGTAATGCAGTGATATGACGTACCACATTGTATTTATCAAGTGGATGAAGGGGTACATACACTAGAAATCATGAAACAATTAGCTGGGAAATAGCTAGATTTCATGGTCGCCGTATGGGAAAAATCACCTTTCCCGACAAGCGAGAGTGTATATAGGGATTTTTTTCACTATTAAACATAATGAAATACCGCCTGGGACAGGGTTTCCTTTTCCTCATGATCGGCGTAAGGGAAATATAGCCATTCCCCATTTAAAGCGGGAGTATATACATGTAGGCAACGGCACGTTGTAGTATTTACGTTTGATCACTCACCTGGTGTGATATTTATATTCTAACTAAGTGGTAGAGACAAAGAAGAAATGCAGTGATATAAAGGACAAGGACACCAAAGCCACTAAGTGGGCCAGTCTGTCTGGCTATGGCAAGAAAAAGGTCACCGACCCTCTTACGAGTCAAAGGATGTAGTCATCAAGATCAAGACAGATTTCGGTATAATTTACAACGTCCTTTGTCATGAATCCGGATTGACTGGTCAGGATATATTCACTGCTGCAAAATCCTGGTTAAAATTGATCCTGAGCCTCAAAGCAAAGTCGAAAGGTTGCCAAGCACAGAACGTCACTCCCTACATGCACTGTCTTGTCTACCACGCTCCAGTGATGGTGTCTCGACACGGCCCGCGGAGTCAGGCTATGGAGAAGCTTAACGATTATCCATCAAAAGAAGTGGATGGACATCAAAAGAAGACTCAGAAGTCGGACACCGACATGGTCCGTTAGAAAAACGGATTGAGGAGACAGCCAGCAACGCCAGAGACAAGTGATCCTACATACACAAAAAGAAAAATTAGAATACTGGGATTCGAATCTCTATGGCCTGAGAAAGGAGAAAACACAGAAAATTAAAGAAGCCATCAGAAGTGAGCAATCCAACAGTGAGCCAGTACTTGAGGAAATGAGGTGAGGTGAGTTGGGGTTTAACGCCACTTTCAAGAGTATTTCACTTTTATCGCGGCTGCTAGTATTATGGCAGGGAGAAAGCCAGCAACACCGTGTGGCTATGCATTGCTGTGAAACCTGTGAGCATCGGCTGGAACTAGCGAACCATGGGTCCTTATCAAAACCTACTAAATTGGTTAAAGAGGTGAGGTGAGTTGGGGTTTAACGCCGCTTTCAAGATTATTTCACTTATATCGCGGCTGCTAGTATTATGGCAGGAAGAAAGCCCGCAACGCCATGTGGCTATGCATTGCGGTGAAACCTGCGAGCATCGGCTGGAACTAGCTAACCATGGGTGGTACTACGCTGACATTCAGTGTAGCATTGCACCCAAACCTTACTGCGTGTAGAACAGTTCTCTACTGCAGACAAAGTTACCGTGCCCCTGAGGTGAGGTGAGGTTAGTTAGGGTTAACGCCGCTTTCAAGAGTATTTCACTTATATCGCGGCTGCTAGTATTATGGCAGGGAGAAAGCCCGCAACGCCATGTGGCTATGCATTGCGGTGAAACCTGCGAGAATCGGCTGGAACTAGCGAACCATGGGTGGTACTGCACTGAAATTCAGTGTAGCATTGCACCCAAACCTTACTGCGTGTAGAACAGTTCTCTACTGCAGACAAAGTTGCCGTGCCCCTGGCGGGATTTGTTAAAGAAAGGAACTGACACTGGCCTACCAAATCCGGGCAATAGCAACTTTCCAAGGCCCGCACCACACCGGCCCCAGGGGGAAGAAGTGCTTTAATGATAAGAAACAACGTACAAAGAGCTACAGTGAAAGAGTTAAGACGCTACCGAAGGGAGTGCTGGAGTGTAGAAGCTAACAAACGATATTTGCATGTTGAAAAATATATTACAAAAGGCGTATTCCCTTCGAAAAATGAATGGCGACGAATTATAAATACAATGTACTATCTGTACATAGCTACGAGGAACATTCATTGATTATGAGAACACCATGTGGCTGTGCATTGCGGTGAAACCTGCGAGCATTGGCTGGAACTAGCGAACCATGGGTGGTACTACGCTGAGATTCAGTGTAGCATTGCACCAAAACCTTACTGCGTGCAGAACAGTTCTCTACTGCAGACAAAGTTGCCCCGGCGGGATTCGAACCCCGGACCTCTTGATCCGAAGCCAAACGCGCTAACCCGCCCCCCTTGAGGAAATGACTGTCAGACATGAGGGACCATCTCGCCCTCCACGGGACACTCACCAAATCGACATCCAACGCCAAACTGGCTTCATTAATGAAAAATTAAAGCTAAAACTGTGATTAACAATGTGTGTAAGATAGTAACTTAATTAAGTGTGAATTTGAAATACATTGCAACAGACACAATCGGTTGCGCCATTTATATTGTGTTCTGTTCTTTTGTACAAACGTATGTCAATCTAAAGCCAGTGAATCCATTTCTTATGAAAACAATTCCTAGTCAAAACAACTCTCTACTCAATTTCCTTTACAATTACTAGTTACACTCACCCCAAGAAGTCTGCCGTTGTGCAATCAAATCCGCCTAAATTTATGAAGTTACAAATTTTCGACATAAGGGACTTCATATATAAAGAAGATATTAGGCCCTCAAGGCAAAACATTGACATCTATTATATTGAATATATGAGTGTCATTTGTACATTTACTATTTGCTATTTTTTCACTTAAACCAATGGTCCCAAATGTATACTTAAAATTATATTCTCAAACTTATACGGCGTGTACATCTTTATAATGATACCTAACGTGTGAAGATGCGTCGATTAGAACAAAAGTTATTAGACATGCAAGAAATAGACGTTGAAATGTATCACCAGTTGAGTCGGTATGAACACGGCTGTGCACAGCGTCAATGGGACTTATAGTTGCCTATGATTACAATTGGTCAGGATATATTCACTGCTGCAAAATCCTGGTTAAAATTGATCCTGAGCCTCAAAGCAAATTCGAAAGGCTGCCAAGCACGTCACGTCACTGTCTTGTCTACCACGCTCCAGTGATGGTGTCTCGACACGGCCCGCGGAGTCAGGCTATGGAGATTATCAATCAAAAGAAGTGGATGGACATAAAAGGAGACTCAGAAGTCGGACACCGACATTGTCCGTTAGAAAAACGGATTGAGGAGACAGCCAGCAACGCCAGAGACAAGCGATCCTACATACACAAAAAGAAAATTAGAATACTGGGATTCGAATCTCTATGGCCTGAGAAAGGAGAAAACACAGAATATTGAAGAAGCCATCAGAAGTGAGCAATCCAACAGTGAGCCAGTACTTGAGGAAATGAGGTGAGGTGAGTTGGGGTTTAACGCCACTTTCAAGAGTATTTCACTTTTATCGCGGCTGCTAGTATTATGGCAGGGAGAAAGCCCGCAACACCAAATGGCTATGCATTGCGGTGAAACCTGTGAGCATCGGCTGGAACTAGCGAGGTGAGGTGAGGTGAGTTAGGGTTTAACGCCGCTTTCAAGAGTATTTCACTTATATCGCGGCTGCTAGTATTACGGCAGGGAGAAAGCCCGCAACGCCATGTGGTTATGCATTGCGGTGAAACCTGCGAGCATCGGCTGGAACTAGCGAACCATGGGTGGTACTGCACTGAAATTCAGTATAGCATTGCACCTAAACCTGACTGCGTGTAGAACAGTTCTCTACTGCAGACAAAGTTGCCGTGCCCCTGGCGGGATTCGAACCCCGGACCTCTTGATCCGAAGCCGAACGCGCTAACCACTGCGCTATCCCGCCCCCTGGAACTAGCGAACCATAGGTGGTACTTCGCTGAGATTCAGTGTAGCATTGTACCCAAACCTTACTGCGTGTAGAACAGAACTTTCTCTACTGCAGACAAAGTTGCCGTGCCCCTGGCGGGATTCGAACCCCGGACATCTTGATCCGAAATCGAACGCGGGTTACAAGAGGACAATGTGTATTGCACGTGCCATCGAAATGTACTTTTGTTCTAGTCTGAACATTGTGACACCTTTTTCTTTTGCTATTTCAGTATTTAATTACTTCCTTTCGGGTAGGATATCTGCGGTCCTTATCAAAACCTACTAAATTGGTTAAAGAGGTGAGGTGAGTTGGGGTTTAACGCCGCTTTCAAGATTATTTTACTTATATCGCGGCTGCTAGTATTATGGCAGGAAGAAAGCCCGCAACGCCATGTGGCTATGCATTGCGGTGAAACCTGCGAGCATCGGCTGGAACTAGCTAACCATTGGTGGTACTACGCTGACATCCAGTGTAGCATTGCACCCAAACCTTACTGCGTGTAGAACAGTTCTCTACTGCAGACAAAGTTACCGTGCCCCTGAGGTGAGGTGAGTTAGGGTTTAACGCCGCTTTCAAGAGTATTTCACTTATATCGCGGCTGCTAGTATTATGGCAGGGAGAAAGCCCGCAACGCCATGTGGCTATGCATTGCGGTGAAACCTGCGAGAATCGGCTGGAACTAGCGAACCATGGGTGTTCCCCCTAACCTAACAACCTCCTATTTAATGAAAATGTAAAATATCTATAGGTCCCGAGAGATGCGCCCAACCCCGTGTGACCAATCCCAATATAAGGGCCGACCTGTGAAGAAGGTTTAGAGCATACTTTTCACTGTGTTTCCTCATGTAAAAGTAACCTCACGTTGAACACCATCCAACTTTACACTTACTAAACGAAATCTTCAGAGTAAGACGAGCATTCCGCACTTCGTCCCGCTGACTACACAGAGGTGGAGGACGACAGTGTCCGGGAGGAAGAAGTCCCCAACCGGCAACCCCTGAAGCCCCCTGCCTACCAAGTCTTAAAGTGGCCGAATTATGACAAAACAAAGGAAATCGTTCGTGGCCTGGAGCTGGCTGCACACGAGAGTGACACGAGGGTCGTTCGATTCGGATTTTGATTGCACGTGCGTCACACTTTGTTCTAAACGAACGCAGCCAGGATGATCCCACCACTTCCACGTGCACAACACTTCGTGTGCACTCCCATCGTAACCGTATTTACCCCAGAGTATCTCCCATACACATAACTGAGGGTTTGTGATATTTGTCCTTTGCGACAAAAGTAGGGAAACATGATTCCTCCCATTTACACTGAAACCTCACACTTTCCAGTTGGACTTTATATGGCAATCATTGTTTCAATGGCGGAACACTGAAGCAGTAAACACGGTCTATATAAGTAGATGTAACTATTCAAATGACATCGATTTATTAATTATTGATATAGCTAATACATCGTTTTTCACTAATGTAAAGTTAAAAACTTGTTTTCGTAATTGAACACATGCAGATTTGTAAGAAAATACTGCTTGGAACTCTTTGTTACTTCTAATAGTGGAAATCTAATCTCCAAATGTTTCCAGGACTTGATTTCTTTTATAAATTGTAAACGACTTATCATATGAGCTTTTATATAATGTAACCTATCTGCCATAAAATAAAAAATAATCACAAACTGATGTAGTATTTATAAGCACGGTAAAACAAACCATATTTTAAATTTAATTCTATGACCATTTTGTAAAGAATAAACTAAATCAATGTTAAAATCCTACCGACTGGCGAGGTGAGGTGAGTTGGGGTTTAACGCCGCTTTCAAGACTATTTCACTTGTATCGCGGCTGCTTGTGTCATGGAAGGGAGAAAGCCCCCAACGTCATGTGGCTATGAATTACAGTGAAACCTGCGAGCATCGACTGGAACAAGCGAACCATACTACGCTGTAGCATTGCATCAAAATCTTACTGGGTGTAGAACAGTTCTCTACTGCAGACAAAGTTGCCGTGCCTCTGGTGAGAAACGAACTCCGCACTTCTTGATCCGAAGCCGAACACGCTAACCACTGCGCTATCCCGTCCCCGAGAAGGTGTTTGAGACACCCTGATAGAACAAGATCATTTCGCATTTCATTATGACTTATAGATAACAACTTTAACGTGATTACATTTGGGATAACATTACCTTCAATAGTACAAATTATTGCACTCTTCTGGCCGGGTCCCTTGTGGGATTCGATCCCAGAGAAAGGCAACTATCTCCAGCACTGACCGTACCAGCAGTTGTCAAGTCCTGAAACCTACTCCGTTTCTCGAAATTCATGTGAAACTTTCATGTTGACATCGCTTACTCTCGAGTGAGTTTCCCGAACATTTTGTTGATTTCAGATAATGTTATATGGTGACACCTTTAAGTCGGGGTTATTTTACGAACGCTTTAACCACTAAAGCACTTTAGCGGCTGAAGCAAGGGATGTCACCACAAATTGAGCTTGTAACACTGTGAAACGAAGAGTAAACTGCTGAGAAAACACTTGTGTTTTTGCCATAACTTGCATGAAGATATTGGAAAAGGTATACAATGCAACTGCACACACTCACAATAGACATTCAAAACATTTCGTGTGAGAATTTTACCCGAGTTTCACGAAATTGTAGAGTAACCTGTACATGCAGATATATCACACGTGTGCAGTTTTCATTGGTTTAACTGGGTATACTATAAACTGTTTACAAGGTATTCTAGAATACTCTTGTCTTTCCAGGGGTTAATGTAAACTTTACACTGAGAGTTGGTCTATCACCTATTATTCTGGAGGTAACAAGCAAGCAATGGATGGAATTTAATAGTATTTAAACCATAAAGTAGTACTAGTTGATAAAAAAAAATGAACTATACACATAGAATTGCCGCTTCCTTCATTTGTACGATTATAAATGCCTCTTAACAAAAAATAGATTCAAGAAATGCATTTTAATTTTCCTCTGATTTGAGAAGGATAAAGATAAATTGTGATAAATATTCTTCCACAAGTAGAAGTATTATATTTTGTTTAGATTTGAATCGATATCAGTAACACTAACGATAGGACATTCTACATCTAATGTGATGTTTCGGTATATACCGAATATACAACTTATTTAATCAACTATGTATTATTAACTCAGATGCAATTATATTTTGTACTTATGAATACAACATGTGATTTGTTATGGTTTAGTTTATATATTGAAAGACATTCTTGGCGTTGTACCGAACCGAAAATTATCAAACTGTAAACTGTAATACGAACCGACGCGAAGATCAAGCGTACCGTTTCACCCCTAAAACGTACATAAACTGAATCAATGTATACACAAAAATTTAGACCACCTTAGAAATGTGACAGAACAGAATACAGAATGGTATTTTCAAAGGAACAAATGGCAACCATATACAGACACATGGTATGTTTACAGTAAGCTGAAGCTGTAATAGGGAACACCATTTCATCTAAAAATGTGCTATAAGAAACATGCAGTCCTTCCATATTTCGAATGGAATAACAGAGACGTAGTTGGGTACATCTAAGCATAAATTACGTCGTCATCGTTAGACCACCAGTCAATAAACATATTAATGACATCACACAGTCTATAAAATAGGGCAGAACATAAATATGTACTTAACAAAGTCATTCGCTACCCTTCCACGCTCACATCCACCAGATTTGATTTAAGTAACATCGAGTTTTGCTATTGTTAAATCTTTAAATCTTTTATTCAACCTGGAGTCTGAACAGCCACTTTCCATATGATATGTTTATAATCTTCCTCACATGTCATCTGTGATCGTTCAAGTGAGGCTTTCTGGCTGTGTATATATATGTGCTCCCGCATATATATGTCATACTTGAAAAGACCGATATACTGGTCGAAATGAGCTCATCGTATTAAAGAAGATTGATCCAGTCAAACCCATCTGATGTTTACTCTTTTCTATATATAACCTTACTTCACGTGAGAAACGACTCATTTTTATATATATGTGAGTCTTTATGGGGATGTTCATCCTCTCCGCTAAATACAAGTGGATGTAGGTAATGATGACACGGTTAAAACGTCAACAGTGAATTTTAACTAACACAGTAGAGTTGCTACTTGCAAACAACACTGCGACGAGTGCTTGAGGATGTGTTGTAGACTGTTTGGTGAACTGCTTGCAGTAGTAGTGTCATCTGTAAGTAGTTGTCCTTGGCAACGGCCCCATGGTAGCGGGAGTCCAAGTCCAGAGTATTTAAGGTCATTAATAAGGTTCTGATAGACACCCTGAGCGTGTGACCTATGACTGCATAGACGAGTACATACCATATGTCATGTTATGTCGATATCATGTAGCTTAATAAATAATCCATTTATCCATATATATATAGTAGTTTTCTACTAATCAATTGCGTAGACGAAGTCCCCCATCAGCATACAGAAGTTCTCCTGTAACAAACGAGGCGAGGTCTGAAGCAAGGAACGCTGTTACCTGGGCAATCTCTTCAGGTGTTCCTGCTCGCTGTAGTGACGAGCGTTCTGACAAAATCAGAGCCACCTGAAACGTGTGAACAAAGAGACTTTAAGCAAACACAAGTTCCAGAATTATTATTGATAATTGGTAACAGCAATGGTATACATCAATGCTTCACATTGTTGTTAGTGATGTCGCGGTAGAGACCCAACTACTAGGAAAGAGGGGGTATCTACATCCGAATGACGGATTTACCCCTTGTCGTATTTCAAGCAGTAGCCTTTCCCTCGACCCTATACTTTAATGAACCCTCGTAGCAAAAGCTGCTTAAAGCAAAAGCTCACGGGAAGATATGTCATATGGAGGGAATAGTTTATTCAAAGTTTATTAAATTTATTTTTGTATAAAAGCAATCTGGCACAGGTAGGATAAATAGTAAGATATGATAAATGTATTTGGATCGAGGACTGACAGATGTCTACTTGTAAATAGTTCTTGGCCGGTAATGTGAACCGAGGTGGTTATATATCATTAGAAAAGGACGGTCGATGTCATTACGATACGAAATATAACCTGAGAAGTCGTATCAATTAGAAAGAACAGGGTAGGAATTATGGCATACGATGGACATTAGTTTGACAGGGTCGTATGTCATGTAGAATCATGATTATCTGCCAGAAGGAAGGTGGAACTGCAGCTTAAAGGTCAGAATGAGAGTATTTGATTTGGGAACACGGTTCGGAGCCAGACCGGAGTCCAGAGTACAAAGAAGTCTCATTTGAACGCTAGAGATCCAGTGTTGGAACTCAAGTCAGAACCGAGGTGGTAATGTATTTAGGGTTAGGATGGTTATTCTTTGTATTGGATAGGATGGTTGTTCTGATATTTGATGTAACATGCTTCTAAGTGTATAATAAAAAGTGGAAAACGTTTCGTATCTTATAATTGAATAGTGATATTTTGAGTTTTCTGGATTACATGGTACCTTCGCATTAAGCCAAGCGAGTAAGATACAACTACATGTATGTATCCCAGGCGTGGACATACTTTATGATATGGGCACGTACAGCCCACGTTATAACATATATTGAAATCTGACCAATCAAAATACTTCGTGTGTCGGTCCGTTTTCTTACCCTTGAAACAATAAAAGTCGATTGTGATATCTTGAATTGTTTACACAATATCAAATAGTCAGAACATATATATGTGTATCAGTTGATTAATGTAGCTACTCAAATAATTCATTGTGTTGCTTTTACACGGCAAATTGTAACCTTACTGTGCTTGTGTGGATTAAAAGAAAGTTACATTTGAGTGGACTATTTGTTTAACCGATATCCAAGCTAGAGCCATTAATTTGTGGGGCTGGACTCTATATTTCTATTTGTTTAAGAAATAGATTTGATAATGTGTTTGTTCACTGGCTTATAAAATGTTTGAAAGGTGCAAGTTAAACTGGTATAAATGCCGGAGCTTGTCGCAGCATTTATACTACAGTTTAACTTGAACTTTCAAACCGTTTATAAGCCAGTGAACAAACACATTAAATCTATTTCTTATAAATTCAAACTTTGAAATTTAAGCGATTTCTAATCAGTAAATAAACTTTTGAATATAAAAAAATATCTGTAAAAAGCGTACAGTGCATGATAAAACAAATGTTAAGTATTGTCTTAGATCATGCGCTAAGCTCCGCCCACAACAATACTGCATCACTTATGTGTCACCACGCGCAAAACGTAGTTCACAGGAAATATGATTAAATTATTTAAGTTTTGGTTCTAATATGCTGTTTTAATCAAACTTTCAAATCAAACTACAATTAGAATTCACGTTGTAAGGTTTTTAAAAAGTTTAATCAAGAAAAGAGCATGTGATAGCAGTGTAATAATTGCGCAATGATACAGTGATAAAGTAGTACCTCAGGTTATTATTTGTAAACGTCAGGTTATGAAGTTATCCTTTTCAGCTGTCAGTCTTGTGTTTATGAGAATGTATACCGGTCACATGACCTTGTTTAATCCAATCAGCAGAGAGCATATCGCTTAAATTTCAAAGTCTGAATTTATTAAAAAATGTCTGCAAAATATTTACATTGGAGGATAAAACAAATGTTTAGTAATGTCTTAGAGCAGGCGTTAAGCTCCGCCCACAATAATACCTCATCACGTATTTGTCACCACGCGCAAAACGTAGTTCACAGAAAATATTAATTATTAAATATTATAAAATATTATTAAAGTATTTAATTTTTGGTTCTAACATGCTGTTTTGATCAAACTTTCAATCAAACTACAATTAGAAGTTGTAGTTTCTTCTTTTTTGATAACTACTATAAATATAAAAACTTACTCATCCATATGTCCAAAGCTTAGGAAATGAAAGCAAGTGTAAGATGTGTTCATGATCGAGAGCTTGACATTTAATGTCATTTAATGTACCTCGAATCAATATAGTTCACTTATTACATATTATATGTTCCATCTAGACGAACCTTTTCCGGATGATTTACATTGCTTCCTTTCAACACGTTGGAGGGTACATAGCCGGAACTGTAATTGTAAACACACTTGATGTAATCAATGGAGTCTATGTTATCACGATGACTAAAACTGTTTAATACTAATTCAACATGTGACCAATCCTTTTCATGTCTTTAAAAGTTAAATTTCCATGTGTATTTTTTACACATTGATGAAACACTTTAAATTTATTTTTTGTATTTGAGATATCCTATGTGTTTTTTACAGTTTGTTCTGCATAACATATATTAGACAAATTCACCACTTACTTCACAGCGTTCACTCGTACTCCTCTCGGTCCCAACTCTGCGAGAAATATAAGCAGAAAGCAAGGAATTCAGATTTCAAAATGATGGGGTTTTTGTTCGGAAAAATGATACACATTTCCTGCCCAATGAAAATGAAACCGAGGAAGACAGTCCAGCATTTAATAAAATATAAACTATCTAGAAAATACTCAAATTTCCTCTAGAGAGTGTATAAATAGTTACAGTTGAGTTTCACGGGTAACAATTGGCATGGTTTGTTGTGTGTTGATAAACTTCTTCCCGCAAGACATCACTCGCGCCAGTCTCCATCACTCCCTAATCTAGAATTGCTATATTTCCTTTACTTTTCTTACGAAGTTCAGGTGCAGTGTGCCGATACGCTAGCACAGAAAAGTAAAGGAAATGCTAAGTATTTTTTAAAACCCATTTGATCCTCTCATAAGACCTATAATCTAAAATGTGACTACAATGGTAGCGGGTGTAGCTGCAGGGCAACTTATAAAGTAATACCGACAACGTTCACACACGGATACACCATTTGAAAGAGTTCAAACGACCGTGCACTCAACCAATCAACGTTTAAACTTTAAAGTATTAGTTGGTAGCTTTTCCCTCGATTTCAACTAAACTATGAAACAATAGAGGAGGTCCTACCCGCTGCCAGCACTTTGGTGTATGCGTCCAGGCCGATCTTCGTCATGCTGTAGGCTCCGTATGCCCGAGCCTGTAGCGAGGGGTGAACAGACATACAGAGTTTTTATTTACGTCTCACCATATAAATATATAGAACACATATAACATAACACATAAAAGGCAAAAGCATATATGCCACTCCTATGGAGATATGAGAGACGATGGGAGGGATGAAGGTCAACTCGAGGGACATTATGACTTAGAACAAAGGCTCCACAATTATAGCTGAGACTCGTTTTGGTGACTGTACTAGACATCATTTTTCATCCGTCCGAAACGTATTTTCAAATATCATTCAATAATTCGTTTATTCTCTCCTTTTTTTTCAAAAAGTAGACATGTACGTATAACTATTTTCTCGTACAGTGTACGTTTAACAAAATGAGGGAAAGTTAGATATAATATCACTGAGAACTCGTAAACTGTGTGTCAGTCAAAGAGTCAGATTGTTGCATCTAGTTTGCATTATAACAAAACGTCGCTATCCGAGTACATAGGACAACGTTACGACCCGTGCTGGTACTCACCAGCATACTGGAGGAAGCGCTCGATATGTTGACGATGTTTCCTGTAAGCAAACAACGTTGTACAAATACTGTAAATACACACTGTAGTTGTATTTGGTGAATGAAATACAATGTTCTCATAGCATGTGTCTTATGCCATGTGTACATGTATATATCAATTTTATTTCATATCCCGATAATTTGAATCATGAAAATGTCAAAGAAATTGATAATGTCATATTGTAATTATATTCTATAACCACGGCTTTACCAAACACCCGTATCCGGAAAAACATTCACATTAGAATCGTGTATTGACCTCATATGCAAACACTAGCACACGAAGAATATATTATTATCTTATGGGTATTTACAATTTTAGATATCACTTTGAAGACCAACTACAAACACTGTTCTTACCTTTGGTTAATATGAGATGAGGTATGGCCAGTTTGGATAAAAACACGTGGGCTTTAAGGTTGATATTGAATATCTCGTCATAAGAATCTTCAGTGATCATATCTCGTCATAAGAATCTTCAGTGATTTCATCTAACAAAGAAGACTGAAATATCCCACCATTATTTATCTGCAACGAAACAGGTTATATAACATTCCATCTGGTAAAGGAGAGAGCGTGTATCTTGAAGAAGTTGTTATGCGGACAATATTGTTTAATATCTTCTGGCGCTTAAAATATTACAAATGGGCATATGGCAAAGGTCACACTGTTTAAATGATAACTAATTACTTCATATGTCAAACTAAACAGTTTTGGTGCACTGAGCTATGTCGTCAGTCATGATATAGAATTGTGTTGCTTTCATAACACGCCAATCTTATCAATGATCAGATAAACAGTTTTTGCCATTACTAATATCAAACGAGCTTCCATGTAATATTTGATTACAAAAGGAGTTAATGATTTGGTATCAAACGATTGATATCACCACACCTTCTTTATTGAAATCAATCAGATTGCTTTTTGAAGCCATTGTATAAATGTATGACCGGTTGTTATTTTGTATTTATACATGTATGTTCTTTTTTTAACCAGGATGTCGAGCTTGCCAAACTTGTTTATAGTCCTGTTCATCAGACAGACCCGGTCTTCTTCTCTTACAATGTCCCCAACAGTCGTCACTATCTGTTTAGAAATGCAAAGTTCAGAGTTCATTTTGAAAACGTGTCTACCGCTGAGTAAAAACCTGGATTGGTGTATATATACTGAACAACAAAAGAAACGAGTTTTTATGATTATAGTTTCTGTTTGCATATCAGCCCATGGTTTGGCAATCAAGTCCTGGATGAGTTCACATTATTTGAAGCTGAATGGGGATAAAACAGAGCTTCTTGTTATCACACCCAGTCGGATATCGAAATCGCTTTCAGTTCCCAACTCGATGTTGTTCGATACAACAGTGTCATTTGAGTCACATACAGTGTATCAAGGCAGGCATATTTTCACATACCGAATATCAGTATGATCAGGACATACATCACTGAAGAAGTAGCAATGACATTAATCAATGCCTATATGGTATCGCGAATGGACTAGTGTAATGGTCTTCTGTATGGTCTACCATCCCACTGCTTCCAATCCCTGCAGAGAGTTCAGAACTGTGCGGCTCGCGTAGTGTCTCGAACCAAGCGCCATGACCATATCACACCCATTCTGCAGAAATTACATTGGCTTCCTGTTCAAAATCGAATTCAGTTCAAACTCTTGCTCTTAGTTTTTAAATGTCTAAATCAACAAGCTCCAGAATATCTACAAGCCCTGATTCACACCTATCAACCCGCACGATGCCTGAGATCTTCCGACAGTAACCTCCTAAAAATTCCTTCATCCAGAACTCATACATTTGGTGATCGCGCATTTCAAGTTGCCGGCCCTTCTCTCTGGAATCAGCTTCCTCAAAACCTTAGAGACTTAGATGAACTCCCTTGATTTAAATCTGGACTTAAGACACATTTATTCTCAACTGCGTTTGATTGACTACCTGACATTTTCATGTGTTCATCACGGCGCTTCAGGGAAGTTTTCTGGTTTTAGCGCTATATAAGTATTTTTATGATGATGATGATGATGATATTTTTAGTCATTGTCAGAGAACATGTTGAGCTATTGGTACTGTAGAGTACAGATGGTTACCAAATGCAAAGTCAAATGGTATCAGTTCATATATTACATTTTCACTATTTACAAGTTCAGTAATGATTGCTTTCGTTGAAGGCTATTAGATATATATTTACATAAATTAAACATTAGTGTATCATTGACAGTCATCATGAGCCATTTAAACTTCAACATAGTTGGGTTCTTACAAAAATACACCGGGAAATACTGCTCTCTTATGTCATTGTAGTAGTGACATGTA
Source organism: Gibbula magus (assembly GCA_936450465.1). Taxonomy (NCBI): domain Eukaryota; kingdom Metazoa; phylum Mollusca; class Gastropoda; order Trochida; family Trochidae; genus Gibbula; species Gibbula magus. The sequence continues at coordinate 1,358,013 of OW388294.1, forward strand.
AGTAAAAAATGATATTTATTTTCCACGTCTTATTTACAAAGTGGACATATTCTTAAACAATAATCTTTTTTTATTATTGGAAACCAATAATCAATAAAGAAGTTGACTATCCATAGAACTTGTTCTCATTCAAGTAATGCTTGGCACAAAAAAACGTGAAACTTTTAGAAACTGGGATATCGGCAGATTGCATGCTGAACAGTTTGCAAGGACTGTAATTGTGCTCGTGGAACACTTTGGTACAGAACAAGAATACAATACCTTAAAGTTTTACCAAAATGAGACCTATGGAACGTCATAACGTCAAATCAACATCAGCAAAGACAGGAATTTTGCATCAAACAACTTCATAGGAGTGTTTGCACAAGTTCCAATTGCATTTAAAAGCACATTCGGCCCTTCATCATCTGAACTGGAATGTGGCTGTTTTCTCAGAGAATGACTATGGCACAAGATAATGAATGCTCTGCAGAAGTTCTACACCAGTATTAGCTTTTCATTATGTATTCATGCTGTTCAACAAGTTATTAACATCATGTCAACAAAATTTGAATGCTCTGAATAAATTTGCTGAATACACCGTAATCAGTAAGTACGAAATTGTTACAGTGGACTTGCGTTTCTTTTGCCGTTCAGTATACATAATATGTAGTGCCTTATCGTAAGAAGTAGTCGACTTTATGAATTTGAAATAAACGTACACATATTCTGATCATTATCTCAATTATGTATCCCACAACATCCCACAAGGATCCAATATAATTATTCTCTCAAGATACTGCTTGTCCGTTTTGCATGAAGTTTCCTTCGTTTTCTAGTTATCAAAGCTTATATTAAAGGTGCTTCCATTGTTTTATTGGTGGTCATACACGCCAAACGTTATAAACGACGTTATAAACGATGTTACTGTATCGACAATTCCTTACTGTTGCCGAACATTACCATGTTTATGATGGTCGATTCAGGACAGTGACGATATTAGGGTAAAAGTTGTGATTTCTGATCTAAAACCGGACAATGCACTGCGGTTGACGCGCGTTCATTAATTAGTAAAACGTAATTTGGGGAATGTGTTTACAACAGACAAAAAACAAATTTAGGTTTATAATGTCATATTTATAACAGGTCATGAAACTACTAAATGTAAATGGGACGTGTAGTTCGGTTTCTGTACATATATAATGATGTTTTTCGATTTTGAGTGGAAACAAAAAATTATGATATATTTGGCCATTGGGAGGGGGTGAATATGCATGTTTAGTGAACTTACTTGAACTGAAATATATATTAGGGCGTATTAAGGCCGCATTGAATATTATGAAACACAACGGAGTACCTTTAAGGTGCATCCATTGTGTTTCATAACATTTTATTTGGCTTTAATACGTTCCAACTCACCACATATGATGTCTACAATACAAATAAATTCACTCAGCTTGCATATTTATCCCCAATCGTTAAATATATCATAATTACTAGTTTCCGATTAAAATTGAGTAACATCATTATGCATGTGCAGAAACCGAAACTGCACGTCCCATTTACATGCACAGTAGTTATGTGACCTATTAAACATTATTAACTCAAATCTGTCTTTTTGTCTGTTATAAATAAGATTCCAAAATTACGTTTGACTCATTGGCTCGCGTCGATCAGAAATCACTACTTTAATCTTTATATCGTCAACATGCTAAGTCTACTATCGTCAAAATGGTAGTTTTCGGTAACAGTCGGTACGTCTCGATAAAGTAACACCATTTATAACGTTTGCAACAACACAACGGGTGTACCTTTAACAAGACTTAATGAAAAATAATAATTATTTTATAGTACATAGCAATCTAGAACCTACATCACTCTCTGTCAGTCGGGTGCGTGCAGCCACACCAAGCAGATTGTCCGGTTTTCGACCAGCAAGGGACAGTCGTGCTCCATGCCTAGCGAAGTAATGGGCGATTTCTGCTCCAATACCCGAACTAGCACCTGCAAACAGTGAGTAGAACTGAGATTTATAATTCTAGCATTTTCGTGAAAACCTCCCTGAAACATTTAATTTCTGTAAAAAATAAATTGTAATTCATTAAACAATTGGGTGAATTAGGGCTCCGTTCCATAACAGCGAGCGCTTATAATCGCTCATTGGTCGCTCAATGTAGCGCTCAATGTAGCGCTCAATGTAGCGCTCAATGTAGCGCATTATCTCATGAACGACACGGTGCGATTCCTCGAAGTTTGTTCGCCTTGCTACGTAGCGCTACAATGAGCAAACGCGTTCAGGGGAGGTTTAAAAGAAATCGCTCATTGAGTGATTACTTTGAAACCTCTCTTGAACATGGCCCAAGTCTATAATATACAATTGACATCTAGCTATCGTTTCGTTTTATAGCTATGTCTATGTAAACAGTCAAAGTATGGTATAACTTATAAAGAGCTACTAGGTACACAGTTTGTCATGGTTCTTTTTGATGGATATTGATCATGTTTTACGCTTTGAAATATAATCTAGAGGGTTTTTTTCATATAAAGTCAAAGGGTAACGACATAAATTGCTGTGCAGTAAAATACGATACTTATGAGCTTGGTTCTGTAACACAATGAACCTGGAGTATATGCTCGTATACCGAAATCGGTCGACACACACCAGCAGGTTTACATACACCTTTAGTACTGTGCCAACAATCTCTTTTGTGGAGTGGGTGTTCTGGACACAGTCAGCATCAATGCTTGTTCTATGTGTAGAGTCATCTCTATCACATGTTCATACCTTAAATCAATCATCAGTGAAACTCAGTTTGAGTGAGTGAGTGAGTGAGTGAATGAGTGAGTGAGTTGGGGTTTAACGCCGCTTTCAAGAATATTTCACTTATATCGCGGCTGCTAGTATTATGGTAGGGAGAAAGCCCGCAACGCCATGTGGCTATGCTTTGCGGTGAAACCTGCGAGCATCGGCTGGAAACTCAGTTTGACTCTAAAGGATGCGACTTACTTTCAGTCTGAATAAACGTGCACTTGTAATGTTTGAGAAAGTTTATATTCATACCACAGGACATTGTACGGCCATATTCCTATATTATGTTTAGTAAAATAATTTGTACAGTCCAGTCAAATTAGTTGCTAATTAGTTGTGCTGTTGCTTTTAACTAACAGATTTGTCAGTCAACCCAGAGTAACTGACAGTATGTGCTATTCTAACTTTAGAATATGTTTTGTAATTACGTCACAGTCGCAGCCTCTATGCAAAACTGACGTACAGTACATGAATACATTCAAATATCAAATGCTTCTAATTCACATGTTTCACACGTATGTATGTTACTTTCAAAAGCATTTTTTTCAAATGACGAATACTATTCATATATTACTAATCATATATTACTAGTCAAGTCTGTACAAGCCAAGCACACACATTAACCAGAAATAAGCTATCAATCTGTCAATTATTCTATCTGGTTTATATAGGAGACTAAAGTCCAAGCAAACTTTAGTCAGCAGAAGATTAGTATCGCCTGTTACACTGTGTTGAAGCCGTTTGTGGTTGTGTCTCATTGATGTGGTCGATGTGGCCATGCATTATGGTGGCATAAAGTTTATCAAGTTTACCTTCATACAAGGGAAAATATAGTACAACAGTTTCCTGTTGTTTCATTTCCCTTCTTTTGTAATGTCTGCCTAAGGACCTAATATAACGGTTGATAATATGTAATTATATTAGCCATCTCCATATATATGTTTATATAGGGAATGTATAACCCATGCTGTTGCAACAAAGATGATTAAGATGGTCAGGTTTTGACGTCTTTCCTCAAGTCGTTGTGATTTATACTAATGCGTTGGAAGCAAGGTACGAATACTAATTAGACATGCATATTTTGTTTCTTTTGTGTGAATAAAGTTCAAGCATCATCATATCAGAAAAGTACCATTGGTTTCTCGAAATTTATTACGCTTCACATGCAGTTATCTTAAAATAACCATCTACACTGGAATACACTTCACTACACTATATGAAGAAAGGCGCTCTCCACTTTGTTTATCCAAAATTAAAGATTTTATTTGAAATGAATATAATGTACTTGTTACTTTTTAGGCCTAGAGTTTTTCGCGAAATACACCTATTAGGTAATACAGTAATGCTAACTTTCAACATAAATTTAATTCTAATAATGATACCATATATAAGTTTTTCATATTTTCTTTTGGAGCTCGATAAATAAGGAAGAAATTATATGTCTACGTGTATATATCATGTATTTAAATTGTTGTTGTGCTATTATGTTAATACTATTTATGGACAGGTGTAATTTTGTATTAGCCAACATTTCATTTCAAATACAGTACACATTTGGACTAAAATTCATCGTTATTCACCCAGAAGGGTGTAATCTGTGTTTCCATACTGATAGGGATGGTTTGTCATGTTCTAGTCATGAATATGCAGCCGGTAAATAGTGAATATTGAGGCGTCTGTAAAATATCGAGTAACTCAATGGTGTCTGTTTTGTCAAAAGATACTGATGGCAAACATTCAGCAAGCGAGGTGTAATCAGTGTTTCTCTACATAGAGACACTCAGACATTGAGATTGACCATGGAAAGTGTAGTCTTCGAGCAATTCACCTCAACAATTCACCTAAACCATTCACTTAAACCATTCACTTAAACCATCTGTTTCAACCATTCACTTAAACCATTCGTTTCAACCATACGTTTCAACCATTCACGTAAACCATCTGTTTCAACCATTCGTTTCAAACATTCATGTAAACCATTTTTAACCATTCATTGTCACCACTCACTACATCCATTTTTGTCAACCATTCATGTCAACCATTCATGTCAACCATTCACTACAACCATTCACTACAACCATTCATTTCAACCATTCATTTAAAGCATACATTTCAAACATTCACTGCAACCATTTATTTCAACCATTTGTTTCAACCATTCATGTCAACCACTCATTTCAACCATGCATTTCAACCATTCATTTCAACCATTCACTTTAACTCATCTTTCGCGTCAAAGGCGATAGGCGTTTGATGTTGATTCTCAACGGAGAGGTGTACAGCACCATGTTGTTTCATGACGGTTCGAGAGTACACTAGAAACAGTAGACATGTCCCAACAACTCTACATTGTCAGCAACCCCAGGTCTGAATTAGCCTTACAAACTGACGACTAATGATGACATAAGATAAGATAAGATAATTCTTTAATGTCCATTGGAAATTTGTTGTACACTGTTTTCAGGCAAAACAAAATATGTATATATTACATAGAGATAAATATATATACAATACACACATATATAAACCAAGTTTCATCACTCACAATTAGATGGCTATCAAGTTACATCAATTCACCCACCACCCCACCACCCCACCACCCCACACCCCAATATATAGACATTTTGGGTGTATGGACTCCGTAGAACATTCTGCAGTAGGGAGAAATTCAACTATTAAATGGTAGACAGTGAACGTTGCGCGACAATCATGCTTTTTCATAAACTAGTTACCAAAAAAAGGGGAGGGGGGACATTGTAATTTGTAATCCTTTAAAATAATCGTGTTATCAACTATTGCAAATGAGCCTATGAGAAATTGGAAACTCAGTAGTGCATGCCTAGACCCAGACTTGTTAGTCTAGAGTGGATCAAACTAGGGGGACGTTAAAGGTGCATCCATTGTGTTTCATAAAATTTTATTTGGCTTTGATACATGCCAACATGCGATATGTGCTGACTCATCAGTTCAATTAATTTCACTCAACTTGCATATTAATTAATCCCCAATCGCCAACTATATAAAAAATACTCGTTTCCAATCAAAATAGAGTAACATCATTATACTTGTGCATGTTGATATGTGATTATAAAATGCACAGTCACATTTGAGTCGTTTTCAAAATATGCCAAGATTGGTGCTCATGAAATGACAAAATAAAATGTTTGAAAAGTTTTATATTTATCAATATATGACATCATATATTAGTACTCTTTCTAAATATATCAGAACTGAACCTTAATTGCAATTATTTTTTGGCTAAAAAAACATGTTTTCTTGAATATAACATTTTTCATTTCTTTCTCGTAACGACACTCTAATGATGTTATATATTATTAAAAATCATGATTCTTAAAATATTTTATGACTGACATGAAGAGCAGTTTAGATTTAAACTAAAACCATATATATATTTGAAGTTGCATTGTTTTATTTCGGTCAAATAGAATTGTATGCGACCTCCCTTTAAAACTACACACAGAAGAAAGTTTCCATATTGTAAATTTTAGAAAAACATAAGCGAAAAATACTTTTTATTTCATAAATGTATATGGTTACATTCCTACTTCTGTCAACAATGTTTTTATAAGACCATGTGTCCTAGAAATCTTTAAACAACACACAAATATTGCTGTTATGGGAAAGAAATGTTTGTATCAGGAAAGACAAAACTTGTTACAGTAAAGATAGTGCCCCTCTTGATTCACCAATAAAGGACACAGTTAGAGGAAACACATTAAATAAATTTTATCTTCAAATGGTTTTAAACTTTGAATCTAGATGAACTATACTTGGGAAGTTATTAAACGCTATTATGGGCAGCAAATGTTTTGTGCTGTTGACGTGTTACAGTAAAGAATTTAGCAACATTGTAGTCGCAGATAACTTCATAAAATCCAAAAATATAAGAAGGTGACACGTGGTCCTGTGAATAGCTCAGTCGACTACTACCAGTGAAGTTCACCAACAACGGGCGCGGCTGACAGAATGGGTGGTTGACCCGCTTAATTGTTGAATTAGTAGTAGTAGTGTACTGTACGTAGCTTCTGGTGACATTAATAATGTTACAAATCTTTCCTTTTTTATTCAGCAACCTTTACACATTCCTGTTGATTTGTCTTATGTTTTCACATTTTCTCCTCAGTCTTCCTCCCTCTCTGGCTGCTATTTTTTAAATTTCCTCTGTCTGAACGTCCACTGCACTCCTGCATCATTGTGATCCTGTGTGAAGAAAAGACAATTAATTTTGACATCAATTAAAGTACCTTACAGAAATACTAGGCTCGCTCGCTTAGTTAACGGTCATAATTTAAGTGTGTTAAAATCTTCATTAATGGATCTCTACTGTGACCGAATCTGTTTTTTACTGTAATAGAACATGTATTCATCACGGCATGAAACTTTAACAATGCATTTAAGTTGAAGACACATGTACTAGGATATTGTTCCTGTCATGATTACAGCTCCACAAATTCGGTTGTTGGTAAATCATTCAATATAATAATTCCAAGGACAGATATAATTATTCTTTCCTGTAACAATTATCATTCTTTACTGTAACAAGGGGGAATGATGCTTATCAATCTGTTTGACCACATTATGAAACAACCAACTACTGAATCATCTTTCAAATACATTTCATGTCCATACACGAATACACAGTACTTTAAAGTTTTGAAATGTTTGGTCACAATACACATTTTACGTTATTTTATATCTTTACCGTAATGTAATGAATCTTTACTGTAACAGAAGACTGTCTTTATTGTAACGATAATATTCATTGTGAGTTCACAAGTATATACATCTAACAATACTTAAAGTTAAACACACTTGCAGTATGATATATAGTATTGATGAAATGATTACACCGACAAAGAGTCAGATATTTGTTAAACATTCAATATAATAATAACAAAAACATGGATAAATTCTTTCCCATAACAATCACCAGTCTTTACTGAAACAGTTCAAGAATAAATGTTCCATATTGATCTTCTTTTCACAACAAAGGTAATGAACTAATATCTAAAGTAGTACATATTTAAACCTACAAATATATTAATATGTAAAAGCTCATTTTGATCATTTATCCTCTTTAAAGTTCCGAAATTTCTTTACTGTAACAAATTTATTCTTTCCAGTAACAAATTTATTGTTACAGAAAATAATGTTATGGAAAAGAAATACATCAACACAATTTACATTATCGGAAAATTAATGCTCCCTTACAAAGTTTGCACCGTTTAAGATTCAAAGGTTCCAACATTCAAATGCTATCATGAAAACAAAAGTTTGCCATATTGGACATCTAAAGGTGAAAAAACTGTTACAGGAAATATGCTAAATAAAAATATGGTCTTAATTCTCACCTCTCACTCAATGAATCAGCATGAGCACTGTAGTATCAAATGGAAAGGAAACTGCCAAAGAACATGGCAGAAAGTTTGAGTATCCAAGAAACAGGGACCGTACATTACTTCAAATTTCAAGTTGCCGTTACGGGAAAGAAAAAAAGCTGAGAGACAACAACAAAACATGATTTATTTCAGAATAATGCAATCAAACAAGTTTCAATCGTTATGTCAGTCAACTACACAGTGTATATATATATATATAGACATACACCATTTTTGGCATTTGGAAATAAAGTAGGAAGAAATACAATTATATATGTCAATAAATAACCATGAATATTACTAGATAATAACACAATGTCCTTAATAAAGCACACAAAAAATAAATAATTTTTTAAGGATTAATATTTTATAAGAAAAAGACAAGAATTCCTGCATTCCTGCAAAAGATTCATTTACTAGACGCGCATGTGTGTGTTGAAGGTAAAATCCATGTTCATTTACACCAAGTAATTGTCACAAACGTGACCATTTCCCCCGCCGCAATTAAGAAATGAGCTAAAAGGATGGACTCACAGCTTGTACACAGTGATGACCTTTACATGTTTGATTCACTTGTTATTATATCGGGCTAAGAACTTTTTAAAAACTGGTCAAAGACTCATAGTGACTTTAAAATGACTGGTGTCTGCGTATTCCCCAAATGAAGGCTGGTACTAAATTTGAAGATTCTAGGTGCAGCGGTTCATGAGATATCGCGAGAACAAATTTTTATCCCCAAAATTCTCAAAGTTTCGTATTGACCTTGTAAATGTGATCAATGTCATCCTAATCGACTGCGTATTCCCCTATTGAATACTGATACCAAATTTGAAGACTCCAGGTGCAGCGGTTCATGAGATATCGCGCTAACTAGAAACGGGCCGTACGGACGGATGGACGGACGGACGTATGGAGCTGAATACTACTTGTATGTCCTCCGCTCCGCGCTTTGCGGCGGCGGGGGACAAAAACAAGTGCACAGTGTTGGAAGGTAAAAGCAACAATGTGTTGTATACTTAATAGGATGTTACTTCTTGATTAATCAAACCATTAATGAAAATGTATTATTGTCATTAGCTATAAAATAAATCCAGTTTTTCTTACATTTTCCTCACTTAATATATTAATAATTTAAACTGACTAATGTATTGTTTGTTAAATTTTCTACAAATTTCCCTTAGCTCAACAAAACTTCAAGATTAAGAACACACCCGGTTCACCTCGCTGTCATTACACCATATGTCTTATCCAATAGCATCATCATAAACAAACATATGATTGGCTCCTGAAGCACAATATAAGTGTCAGTGTGCTCTCGAGAAACAATTAGTTAAGAGAAGTATTTACTGCTCACTGGGAGGATACAGGTTTGGTAAACCGGGCCACGTGCTGGACCTGCCATATCTCGAGTAGACTCTGTCTGAACACGTTAACCCTATCACTGACTTAGATTACAACTCAACAGCATTGTTCAATTGATAATGTCATTTAATTTATGTAATTATGTTACATTTAATTTATGTAATTATGTTATATTTAAATTATTTACTAAGCAATTCCATCAAAACTGATATTAACATTTGGGCCGGTTTCCAACAACCAATATGCAAACTTGCTATCAACATATAGTTAATGGGGCTCACAATTCCATGACTATTCTACTGACGTACCTTGATCATATTAAATTGCAAAACGTACACGTTTTAGGCGTGTCACCATTTGGGTCATTGAGTCTAGGACGCGTGAGCTATATGTACTATTTAATATTTCAGCACCTTCTAAAATGAATCTGCGAGTGAGTGGTTTTCACGAGAGCGACTAAAGGGTTAAGCTGTAAGTTGATAGGGGGTCGCCCCCATATGCCAGTTTCTAATCCCTGACTAGTTAACGAATATCGGATTATAATTAACAACACTGATTGGCTTAATTAAGTGTGCCAGTTGGTGCCAGGTGATATGTGAACTGTGTTCATCATATGGCGAGCCGGCGTGGACATATCAATGATCGAGATAGAGCGGTATGATAGTGAGAGACACGAGAGATAGTGTACAGCACGAGATACACTACACTACACGACATGTCGACATCGGAGATACGCTGGCCTGAACTTGTGGGCAAGGTAGGAACATTTACATGTATATAGTTACAGTGATAGTGTTTGGAGGTTTCTACAGACATATCTTCAATCTGTATGTAAATGATCTCCAAGACTATCTGGGTTCAGATAAGGCCGACTCCCCTCAACTTGATGACACGCCCCTTTCTCATCTACTTTTTGCCGATGATCTTGTATTGCTTTCAAATTCGAGAGAAGGCATTCAACATACCATCAACAACTTAATGCAATATACTTTGGACTGGAAACTAAAAGTGAATTTGGAAAAAAAAACTAAGATTGTCATTTTTGGTGGATGTGCCAGAGATAAAAAGTGCATATTTAACCTTGATCAGGACTGTATTGGAATCAGTGATTCATACACTTATCTGGGAGTAGTTTTCAACAAAAATGGATCTTTTAAAACAGCAATATCAGCTCTCAAAGGAAAAGCGATGCGGGCTCGTATAAACTAAAAAATAGTCTTATGTCATCATCTAAAGTTCCAGTGGAAATTTTACTTCGCTTATATAATGCTTTTGTAGTACCCATTGCTAATTACAGTGCATCAAAGTAATGTGTTTCATAACTGGTCAAAAATGTTATGTAACATCACATGTATCAAAACTGCAAAGCAAATACTACAAGTGCCAAAAAATACTAGTAATATTTGAACAATGAGTGATCTTGGCCTTTATCCTCGATTAGTACCAATACTTTTCCAAATGTTCAAATATTATATGCGACTATCTCACATCAATCCGGACAGATTACTACATGCAGCCTATCTTGAAGATCAAAACCTAGCTGCTGTGTCGCCCATATCATCCTGGACATCAAAGGTCAAAAATGTAGCAACAGGTCTATGTCAGGTTTCTGAGGCATACAGTGTAACACCATCATACATTGAATGTGCTCTAAAATCAAGATTTCAACATCTATTTTTTTTATCGAAACTGACCAAATATTATCCAACCAACAACATAAACTTAGGCATTTGGGACTTATTAACGACACGTTTGAGTGAAAATCGTATCTATCAGTAGTTACGAACCTTGACCACCGTAGAGCGATAACTAAATTACGACTCAGCTGCCACATGCTTGAAATTGAGAGGGGCCGTTACAAAAATCTACCAACTGAACAGAGACTTTGTAAATATTGCAATTCTGGACAAATTGAGGATGAATCCCACTTTTTGCTGTCATGCCCTCTCTATGAAAATGTAAGAAATGTTATGTTTTATCATCTACAATGTAACAATCCAGGACAAATTTTTATTTGCGCTCTGTGTTGAACCCTTGTCCCCATTCATCAAAAGTAATTGCTTGCTGTGTTTGGAAGATGTTTGGTCTTAGATCATCTTCAAACCCCATTTCCTAAATGTAAAAATATGTTCTACATGCCTACTCAATGGTTTGTATGTATTCTTTTTAATGGATGTATATATTTGTACTTATGAAACTTGCTATTGTGTATTATTAGACATAGTTGTACTCAGCCCCATGAGGGTGTTCGTGCAATAAAATTCTATTCTATTCTATTCTATTCTATTCTATTCTATTCTATTCTATTCTATTCTATTCACACAAAGCCAATTCATAAAATGTGTGTGCAGGTATTCTTACCCAAGCGGGCACAGATATGCCGGGTATTAAAGTTTTCATAATGGTCATGGGAACTACAGTTTTTCTAAATATAACTTGCCTTTGGATTGGTTGACGGAACTACTTTGCGCTCATTCATGAATTGCTTAGCTATCCTGTTTAAGCTAAATCACATAATTGAACAATTTCGAGCATACCTAATTGAAGTCCCACGTCAGTAAAACATATTAAATATAAAATCATGTTCAACCTAAGTTTCCGAGACCGTAATTACAGTACTAAACTTGCAAGGCGAAGCAGAATGCACGAGTCGCCGGCTGCACTGCCGTGACGTTATTGCTTTGTGACGTCATTTGGTGACGTAATTACACTTCATAATTGCATTCCAACAGTGCGATTGTTAGTTCAAGGTTTCACTCATTTTCTATCTTTCTGCGACATATTTTACAATATAAACGAGTTGTTTACTATGTCAGTAAACCGTTTTGGCAATAAAATTCAACAATTATACTTTAGAATAGTTCTGAAAAAATAGAGCAAGTTGCAAACTATTTAGATATGCGCATCTTGAAGGTGTGAAAGAGTTTATGAATGGCGTATGACTACAATTTGTATTTTACAGTCTAATCAAAGATCGTGAATTGTGGTCTTGTTTTTCGATTTTTACGCATTAAAATGATCTTGGGTAAGAAAAAGAATAACAAACTCGGTGCTTGGAATTATGTATTATCCATCCCTCGTGAATTATTATGTCAAACTCGTCGCTAAAGCTCGGAGTTTATCACAATAATGAACTCGGGACAGATGATCCGTAATTCCTCGCGACTCGTTGATTATTCTTATAGTAACGTATCAGTGGCAACTCATAGGCTATTCTTAGAATCGACCTGCATGTAGATCGAGTGGACGGGTTTATTTCATTTATATATATATATATATATATATATATATATATCTTTAATACGATGAGCTCATTTCGACCAGTATATCGGTCTTTTCAAGTATGATACTTTATTTTCCATACTTGAAAAGACCGATATACTGGTCGAAATGAGCTCATCGTATTAAAGAAGATTGATCCAGTCAAACCCATCTGATGTTTACTCTTTTCTATATATAACCTTACTTCACGTGAGAAACGACTCATTTTTATTTTTATTTATATATATATATATATATATATATATATATATATATCTGTAGAAAATGCCATATTAGCTATCAATAACGTTTAAACATTCAGTATTTCATCAACGGCTGCAAAGTAAGTATGAGCATCCCATCACAATGTTGAGACAGAGAAGAGGTCTAATTCTGGTGGTTGATTTCAGTTTTGTTTTATCCTTGCAGACCGGCGAGGAGGCGAAACAAGTCATAGAAGCAGAGAACTCCACATTGCAGGTAGTACATCTGTAACTACGAACAATTGTTATTTTAATTTTATAAATTAGTTTTAAATACAACTTCAATAAACTTTGCTTTTGTTCCCTTTTAATTATGTGTTGTCCAAGAATGACCACTGTTATATAGAGAATCTCACCCAAGTGTCTTCTGATATCAAATATGTCAACACGAGTTGATTAAAGTCACAAGTATCCGAGGCTTGCCGAGGATATCTTTACTTTTATCAACGAGTGTTGATATATTTGATATCAGAAGAAACGAGGATGAGATTCTATTTATCATCCAAAATCATTCTTTAAAAGTTTTCAATGAAAAATGAAAATATCTGAACCTAAAACTGCTATTTGGCTTCCAGTGCTGTGATGTCATAGCATTGTGATGTCATTTAGCTGACGCCAACAGGGCATCGTTCAAAATCTACTGTCAAAACGATATCTCCTAGGAGATATTGCTTGATCTCATACAAGCGATATCTCCTGTGGAACCCAGGTTTGGATGATAAATAACTTGCCCCTGCTGTTAAACTGAAAATAAGTAGAATCTTATCTTCTATTGAGAGTACAGAATCAACAACGCACTGTATAACGTCATGCTATCAATTGTTATGAAGCACTATATAACGCCATGTTTTCAATTGTTATGTAATTACATTTTTTTTTCTGATTCACTTTCTTGCCTACAAGCAATTAAAAACTGTAAGAGTGATCACCCAATTATCAGGGATATTTTATTACTTCATAATTCTTGTCTCCAATGCGACATCGTCTTCTGCTGGCTTCCTAGCCATATGGGTATAAGAGGTAATAACAAAGCTGACTCGGTAGCTAAATCATCATTAAACCTCAAACATATTTCTCCCACTAAAGTTCCATATACGGATTCTAAACCTGCTATTAAATCTTATGTTAAACAACGTTGGAAGTCCCAATGGGACCAACAACATCATAACAAACTTCACACTATTCAACCTCATTTAGGATACAAATCCCTATCATCTTTTACCCGGCAGGAAGCTTGTGTCCTACGACGATGTCGTATTGGACACTCTCATCTTACACACTCATATCTTTGATAGGGGGAAGATCCCCCGGTATGTATACCCTGTCAGTGTCCTCTCACAATCAAACACATTCTATGTGAGTGTTGGGACACTGAACATATCAGGCAAACTTTTTATCCTTCTATTTCAATCAATCAAGTTTTTACTCACTTCGGTGAGCATCGTGTTTTAGATTTTATAAAGGCTATACACCTTATTGACAAATTTTAACTTTTCATTATCAGCTTTTATTCAACTTGTGATAATACACTGATGTTTTTGCGGCCTTCGTGCCGTGTTTTGTTTTTCAATTGCAATTTTCTTTTTTTAATTAGGCAAATAAATTAAATATCTCGCCGCTAATGGCTGCAATACTGCCGAAGCGGCGTTAAACAATAACTCACTAACTCACTCACTCACTCACTCACTCACTCACTCAATTGTTATGAAGCACTATATATGTACAAATATGTCTCAATAAACTCAATAAAAGTTACATAATGATATATAGTTTGGAAGGTTTTAATGTGCCCTCTTTGTACAGGTTGTAATTCTACCCGAGAACTCCATGGTAACGATGGACATGCGCTTTGACCGAGTGCGCATCTTCGTCAAAGAGGATGGGACGGTCGCCAAGCCGCCAATGACGGGATAGATGGGTCGCGTCTTTGCATTATACTGTCTGTGAACATGAACTTTGATTCGTAACCATTATGATAATATGTCTGACCAATCAATTAAACACATTGACCGTCCTCCAGGATCAGTGCTGGTTCATCGCCACTGTTTGCAATGTACATCTGTATTCGCCAACGAATTAAAACCATGTCTGATCTAACAACCTGTAAGTGAAATCAATTTATAATGTATTGTGAAGGCTCATCGTTTATCTCTCTATTCATATTAAACGTTTCAAAAAAGAGTTTTTCTTCTTTTTTTAATCGTTTTAGTAGCCTAATAGTTGTGTGGGTGAAACGTTGGTGCATGGAAAAAACCTTCAGAATCTTCATTTGGTATCCATCCTCGTAACGTTTTCTTAGGAATATAAACCTGAACATGAAGAGGTTTACCATTCAAATAAAATATTGTTATCTTTTGCTTCAAGTAAGTTTTCCTTAAACGATATAAATATAGCAAATACCAGTTAATATTGAATATACTCAACACAGCTCTTTATTCAAACACAAATAGTCATTGAGAACATAGAACATGAGAATAGGGTGTTGAATACATGCCTGCTTCATGGAGGTCTGCTCATCTTATATTGTTCGACTACATGTAAATTGGCACATGCAACAAGCTTTTGAGTCTAATTATTGACTGTTTGAAGGTGACAATCTTCAGGATCGCCACTCTAACTCTGTTGAGTAACTTTTGAATGAATTAATAATAATAATGATAAAATCCATTTCTTCAGCGCCATATCCGTCTACATGTAGTCGCTCATAGCGCCTCCTCACACAGAGCCATAGTCACATCTAAAGAGGTAAGTCTTCAGTTGTGACTTGTAATTGTCCAGAGAAGGAGATTGCCGGATTTCCATTGGTAGAGCATTCCACTGCACAGATGCAGAGTGAGCAAAGGATCTGTTGCCGAATGATTTACGAGAACTCATAGGGACAGTAAGCTGAAGTCTATATGCTGATCTAAGATCTCGTGCTGGGTGATGTTTGACAAGAAGTTCACTCAGGTAAGAGGGTGCTGTACCATAATAACATTGGTATGCAATGCATAAAACTTTGTATATAACCCTTGATCTTATTGGAAGCCAGTGTAATGACTTTAACAAGGACGTGACATGTGCACGCTTGTTACGTCTGCATATCATTCTGATGGCAGCATTCTGCACACGTTGCAGTTTGGCACAAAGGTCCTGCCTGATGTTGATCAACAAACTGTTGGCTTAGTCTAACCTGGATAAGATGAGTGATCTGACGAGTTGATGTGCAGCATCACGTGTCAACATGGGTCTTATTTGACTGATATTTCTGATGTGAAAATAGCAAATTTTGCAGATATTGTTCACTTGACACTCCATGCTCAGGTTTTGGTTAATGAGGACTCCGATATCTTTGATCTTTGTTGAAAATGGGATATCAACACCACCGGCAACCAATGATGATTCTGATACCGTCGCAACAGATCGGCTGCTTCCGGTGAGTAAAACCTCAGTCTTATCTGGATTGAGCTTCAAGCGGTTCCCTGTCATCCATGTCTGGACCGTCTGTCAGTTATCTCCCGTGCTGATTCAGCAGGAGTGAAGGTCTTAACGAGTTGTTTGTCGTCAGCGTAGCCATAGCGACAAGTGTCAAAAGTGTCTATCATTTTGCCTAACTGTGAAATATAGATCTCAAACAACAGGGGTCCCAAGACAGAACCCTGAGGGACTCCGTAATGAAGGATTGTATAATTGGATGACTCGCCATCAATGGAGACTGCCTGTTTTCTGTTAGACAAATATGAGGTGAACCAGGCAAGTGCAACACCTGTTACAGCTAGTTCAGACTCAAGACGGAGTAGCAGCCTGTTATGGTCAATAGTATCGAATGCTGCCGACAGATCAAGGAGAACAAGAAGTCCTACCTTGCCCTTGTCAGCAGCAGTCAACAGATCGTTCATGACTCTAAGAAGACACGTCTCTGTGGAGTGTCCAGGCCTGTATGCCGATTGGTACTTATCAAATAACACATGCTGTTCCATGTGAGCTATTAGCCTAACTTTCACGGCCTTTTCCAGGATTTTGGAATAAACGCCAAGTTAGACACAGGTCTATAATTCTTAAGAAGGTTCGAATCCAAAGTCTTCTTCTTCAACAGTGGTCGAACAAGAACCCTTCTTTACTGTTCTGGTACCTTTCTAGACTCAAGACTAAGGTTCACAATCATGGTCACTACAGGGAGCAGGATATCAACATAGTTTAGAACAACTTTGGTGGGGATGGGATCCACACCTGGACAGGAAGTTGGCTTTGAGGATTTGATGATTTTCAAAACGTCCGCTTCGGTGAAAGTGTTCAATTGGCTGAGGCAGTAAGGCAATTCGTTTTCTGAGGAAATAGATTCATCATCATCATCTGCAATGTCATCCAGATAGGACCGGATATCCTCAATCTTCTTCACAAAGTAGTTGTTGAAACTGCTCACCAGAGTGGTGACATCATCAGATGGAAGCACTGTACTGTTGTCTCTACCCAACAGCGAAAACATATAGTCATATAAGGCCTTGTTTGAAATAGCAGACTCTACCCTTTTAAGGCAGTATTCAGACTTGAGCTTCCGTAGCAATTTGGATACCAAGTTGCATTTTGTTCTAAAAATCTGCCTGTCTATCTCTAACTTTTGTCTCCGCCACTTCCGTTCAGCTTTTCTCCGTGAACTTTTGGCTACAGTAACTTCCTCACAATACCATGGTGCTGCTTTTCGTGATGGCACAACTTTGACACGTGATGGGGCGTGCTTATCAAGGAGGGATTTGAGTGTAGAATCATAACACTGACACAGAGCATCAAGCTGAGCAGGAGGATTACATATTAGGTCACTGTTTAATAGATCATGTCTGAATTCATCAATGTTGATGCCTTTGATGTTGCGACAAGATATATGTTTGACAGGTTTTTTGGGTTTATCCAGTGACAGAGACATTTTGATGATTTTGTGATCTGACACATAAGAGTCTTGGACATTCACACTTGACACAATATCCATTGACTGCCTGTCTCAAAACATGATCCAACATTGAAAAGCAAGTCTTTGGTTGGATCGAATTTGAACTACCTTTATTACTCGCCCATGTAAGATACTGCAGTGTAATATCTATACGGCAATATAAGATACCCACGGCGATAAAACACAGGCGGTCAATGGGACCGACAGCATGCTTTATGTGGCAATAAAACATGCTCGTGATTGTTGACGTCAGTTAGAGCGTCGCTTAGAAAATGATGTCATATGTTACGTCACTTCGATTGTTCAATGCTAATGAATGTGTTCTACGATGGGAGGCATTAATATGTTCAAATTATAGTTTATACAAACAACATAATATCTCAACGTTTTTTATATAAAAGCGAGTAAATATTTTAAGGGCATCTAATATAAGAAATAGAAGACTCGTTGTTGTGCTTTATCGTAGAGTAAAACATAGCAGAGAGCATAAAACACTCAGGGCTGCGCCCTTCGTGTTTTTATGCTCCCTGCTATTTTTTATTCAACGATAAAGCACGCCAACTCGTCTTCTATTTCTTAAATATTAAACTACCGCCGCATATATGACGTCACAATAGTTCGAGGTTATGACGTCACAATGGGGGTAACGTCGTCACAGTGGTATCGAACTTGCGGAATCATAGTTTCAGAGCTATGTCGGCTATTTCGCTGGATTATTGGTGGGCAAGTAAGAAACAGAATACTAAACTCCCTTCTATTTGTTACCATTTTTATTGAACTCGTGAATGATTGCTATCAAACTCGCTTTAGCCCGTTTTATACAAAATCATTAACTCGTTTAATATAAATGGTATTAAATAGAAGGTCGTTTATGAATTTCCCATTTCTCACAGGCTCCTATTAAATATTTAATGAAATGGAGATATATTGAGGAATAAATAGCCATTTTTCTTCATAGCGTAAGTTTTAGACTATCGGTTGTCATTACATGTGTGCACATTGTAAAGGAACCGAGTGTTTAACACGGTATCTCTGAGTGGGCGTTCAGTTCCCTTACCCGGAGTGGCTGTATTTTACTGTAGTCCTATATAACACAGGGAATGTCTGACACTGTTGAAGGAACGTTAACAGACCTTGTATATTAACCCCACCAACGACACATCGAATATTTGGGAATTCTGTTTCGAGTGTCATTAAATGTTTAATGCGTTAGTATTAACTGCACAGAGAACAAAATGAGCAAATTCCAACTTGAAATGTTCAGGGATGGTAATTTCCATGCTGAGAACTCAAGCTTGATCCAGTCCCATGCCTAGTTAGGATTAACTGGGTTAATCTAGAGCGGACGAGACACTTATCCTCTCAGTGTAAATCCAGATCACCAAGGAAAACGTCATGGCAGGGACTATGAGAAAATGGCCTGATCTTGTCGGCAAGGTAATTAGCATAATCTGTAATTGGGAGCTTACATGTTGAAAAATAATTTGTCCATGATAGCAGATAATTTTATTTTATTGATTTTGAGCTTAGTCTTATTAAGAGTACTTCACTTTCTTGTGTACCTGTCGGATGGCGGTGTACTGCTTACCAGGGTGATTGTTGTACTGAAACCACATGCATGTTTATATAGAGAGAGTTCCAACAAGAGGTCTAATGTAGAATACGTGTATGTTATGACAATACACTCATCTGATTTATACAAACATACGTTAGTTATGATCTGCTTAATCAAAATATTAAAGGCTAAATAAATATAGAAAAGATTACTATGCCTTTGATAACATTTATTTATGTGTAAGTGTTAATAGTGATATTGGCCATGGGCACCGCCAGTTATTTTAATTTAGAATTTAGTCTGTCGTGAAGGAATAGATCATACAGAGAGACATTGAACACGTTTGTCTGTGTAAGTGTATGTATCCTTGATATAGAGTTGTAGTGTATGTTAAGGGTGTTACAGTTCAACAGTTTTGACATTTCAGACAGGAGAAGGTTAGAGTTAGGCTTTATCCATTTCAGGTGAGATTGATTCAAAGAATTATGTTAAGGATGTTACACCTCAAACGTGTTTTTGACATTACAGACCGGCGAGGAGGCCAAGAAAACAATAGAGGAGGAAGATTCCAACCTGGAGGTATGTGAATCATATTCATCGTCTAATCGATGGATGGGTTGTAACTTGACTTGTCTTTGTTATCTGGGTCATATTCACCAATGCTTGTTCTTCACCCAAAAATTATGTACGTTCACCACTAACAGTCATTTTTTTGTGAGATGGCGCTTTTCTTTTAAAAAAACGGTTCATGGTATAAAATCGGCAATATGTAGCATCATACCTTTCTCGAGAAATATCATATTTAAAAAATCTTTTGAAGACGTGTCGTCAGTAAATCTCATGCGTGCTAATATGACAGTGTTTGATCTTAATCTGTTAAAACTCTTGCTTTGTTTCGCAGGTCATCATATTGCCTGAAAACTCAATGGTGACACGAGACCTGCGCATTGATCGAGTGCGCATCTTCATAAACGACGCCGGACTCGTAGCAGTTGCCCCCATGACTGGTTGACGAGACATCTGAATGTCGGGATACATATCAGATGTTGGAGTAGTCTTGCTTAGGAGACAGATACTTGTATTTGAAAAGTGTCGAGTTTTTTTATGGACACTTGATGTCTGTTCAAACTTGCTTTCAAGAAGAAGTGAATATTGTCAAGCCTACATATCTGCTCACTCTTACTTCATTCGAATTTTTAAATAAAACCCCGTTAAATAAATACGAACACCAATATCGTCAGTTGTTCTTATTTCTTAATTTGTCATAGCTTCTCAGTATAGTTCCATCCCGAAAGTTTGTTCGCCTACGTGTGTTTTTCAGTGTAAATATCATGTAAAATATATAATGATGTATTTAACACATCGTATTAACGTGAAAACAAAACCGATCATTTTGCATTTTCTTGATACTTGATCGTTCCATACTCATTTTTAATTTTATACCTCATAGTTTACCGTAAACGTTTCGGCACTTCTTAGAAGTGACCATGGGTCAAAATTGCCCACGAGAGAGAACGATCATACTGTTCAGCTATTCATGTCATCACTTGTCTCGTGAGGTTGTGGTTTAGCTGCTGTAACAACGATATAAACAAAGTTAACAAACCCAACTGTAAACTATCATAGGAGCACTTGGGAACAACATTATATAACTTATGATGTTAATGTACTTCCTGAAGAGATAATAACAATATCAGGCGAAACTATGTCGTATATTACATACCTAATTAATAACGCTCATCCAAATGACAATATCGACTCTCTAATCTTATCTAGGATATTTATAGTTTGCGATGTAGGATATTCTTATTTAATCATACAAGTATTACCTTAATTAAATTGAACTATACATTCAAAAACATAAAAATTACTTTTAAAATTCGTTTGATTACAAATTCGTGTATGAAATTGACATTTTGAACGTGGACCTCTTCATTGAAGTTCCAGTGTATATTACTTTTTGTTATCGTTTTGTAATGCAGTATTTACATGCACAGTAGTTATAACACCTATTAAACATTATCAAGCTACATTTTTTTTCTTTTAGTCGGTTGTAAATAAGTGTCCAAAATTACGTTTAACTAATTGACGCGCGCCACACGAGCCGAATAATTGTCCGTTTTACGACCAGATATGGATAATTTTACCTTTGAATCGTCCGTATACTGAGTCGACTAAGATCAAAATGACAATTATCGGCAACAGTCAGTACTTCTCGATAACATAACACAATTTATAACGTTTAGCATGTGAGCCAAAACAACACAATGGATGTACCTTTAACGTTAAACTAAAGGAGTAACTATGAGTAATACCGCACTCTCATTTTCATGCAGAGTCGGCATTATAAGTTATAACATTCAGTGGAGGTTTACATCGTGAATTATAAGACCCGCATTATTTTTTATTCTACGAGCCGGAGGCGAGTAGAATAAAAAATAATAAGGGTCTTATAATTCACGATGTAAACCTCCACTGAATGTTATAACGTTTTTATCCTACCGAATGTCTCAAAATATTATTAAAAACAAACAGAAATGCTCGAACATCGTTTATTCAAAGAAGCAACAAATCTGGGTCAGAGTCAAAATAAACTGTATCACGTGACATGGACGTGGACGCACGCTTTATTTCGGTAGCGGGGTATAAGGTTTTTATCACCCTCGGTGACATTTATCCACCTGGGTGAGGGTGAATATGGTTATTTGTTCAGGGTCACGTGGACCAATCATAGATCGACATTCTTACATGAGGTAGGATAATATCATTTGTATGAATGTTCATATGTGATTATCAAATACAGTCACATTTACTAGACGCGAATGTGTGTGTGTGTTGAAGGTAAAATCTATGTTCATTTACAACAAGTAATTGTCACAAACGTGACCATGTCCCCCGCCGCAATTAAGAAATGAGCTAAAAGGATGGACACACAACCTGTACCGAGTGATGAGCGTTACATGTTTGATTCAGTTGTTATTATATCGGGCTAAGAACTTTTTAAAGGTTAGATAAAATATCATAAGGTCACATTCGTATTCGTTTAAAAGGGGTTTCAATTTGACAATTGCTCGATTTTAAATTTCTGAAATCGACCCATAAATTACTTATTTACGGCTTTTTAAAAAAGTGCCTAATTAAGCCCAGTCGACCAGAATGAAAGTGGGCGGGGGTGGTCGCTGAAGCGTATCGTGTTTTGACGTACGTAGAGGAGCCTCATCATGGCCGCTAATCATAATTTAACTTGTTTTCCCAACTTTTAAACTGCTCATATAAGACAGAAAACTTCATCAAAAAACCCCAATTTTCGATAAACGGATTACTTAACTATTCAACTAGCGATTTCATATGGTTACAACAACTGGGGCGTGCTTAATTAGAGTGCATTTTGCGCTTTTGTATAGTATGTTTGTAGCAATCAATCGCGGAACTAGAAGGGAAGGTAATTCAAGTGACACTGAAACAAGGGAAGAAAATTTTCGCGGGAATCGGGTGAAGAGAGATTAAGTAGCATCAATTAATCAAATTATGTTGAATAATCGGCATGTTAATTTTGTTTTGTATGTATTAATAAATAAATATATATGGTAGGTATAATTTCATATACACTGAACGATTGACTGTTCAAACAAGCGAGACAACATTGCATATTTATAAATAACATTGTGTATTTAATATAAAAGATTACTGTATTTTAAGTTTGTCAATTAAAATATTCTATATATGATGTAATGCAATGCAAACCATTTTCACTTCACTTTCATGAATAAATAAATGAACTGGATTGGTCAACAAGCTCAATGAAATTTACATGAAGAATGCTCTATTGTACACGCTAAACATATACATTATGATTACACAGATTGATATAGACAACGAACATTATCGAATAAAAGAATTATGTTACCAGAAGCATTTAAATGCACATCTCGTTCATGAAAACGAAATGGTTTAATTAATAATCTGATAGCTTTTATGTGTCACTTCTGCACATAAACACACACTTCTCAGTTTAGCGGACCATATAGATGTTTCTTCCAGATCAAAGTGGAGTAGTGTTGTTACAGCAAATTAGTTTATGCAATTAAAAAGCTGAGTATGTGAGAAGGAAGGAGTGTAATTATGTTTGTACAGATAACAAGTTTGGACCGATTCAATTATATAACAAATGGCAAGTCGGTGACCATCATGTCATACATGTTTATTGTCAAACGTCCTGTCTTGGTGACACAAAGGAAATACGAAATAAACATTAACGCGACATTCAGTCTAGATGTTGTCAGCCAATGAAATTATTTTAAGTGTAAAATCGTCATAATAATTTGGTTTTCTATCTTGCCATTTGCAAAAAGACTTTTGCTGAAAGAGGGTTATTATTTGACCATTTCTGTTTCCAAGTACTGTCATTGATGGAATTATAGATTTCCATTTTGTGTCTAATGTGCATTTGGATATTCATATTGTCCATTTGGATACGTTTATAAGGTAAGTTTCTTACATTAATTGACACTCTTGATGAATTGTCAATTTAATACGATGTTTATTTGATTATATTTGATTAACCACACATTTTATTGAAAACATTATCTTATTATTTATTATATTCTGAATGTTTTAATGTGTAATAAGTGATAACTAAATCATAAAATGTAACATTGGGATGGGATGTTTTCGTAGGTGGATTCGTAGACGTATTATTATCGTTGCTAATGAAATTCTTTTGATGTTTTAAAATATGTGGTTACTAGTAGTTACTTTGATTGTTGCAATGTACAGTTAGTAAATTAGGTTGTCGGTTGATTAACGACGTTTAAAAACAGGATGTTGTGAAGTGCTTTTATTGTCGATGGCTTACAATAGGGCCTACTTCGCCGGCGTGCTTATCTCACGTTTGTTGTTTTATTTTAAACACAAACATTCTCTAACAAAAAATAACAACAACACCGACTATCTTATTTCGTTGTCGCAACTATGCTTCGTCCATATTATCATATATTGGTTTTCATTTTGTCATCTTATATATCATTACTGACATTAGCATTGATTTATCCTATGTCTACGAACGTCTATGAATCCACTGTCTCTCACTAGTTATATCAATTATATTTGATATATATAACGATATTATGGGACATTTGTAAAGTGAAACTTGATAACTAACATTACTCGACTGTTTACAGCAGAACAGCGCTGTGGCATTATTGCAAAGCGTAGATATAACAGATTAACTGACCGATTCCCCAGAGTTTGCCATTGTAAATAGTAAGCGCATGTTTACACCCCGTCCCTTCACGTACGTCACTTCCGGTATCTTCCAACTCTCTAAGCCCCGCCCCATTTTTGGTTTGTTGGTCACGGGTGAAAAGCAGACGATGTTTTTCGGTGTTTTTAAATCGCTCTAGTTTAATATAGGAACAACATATGGATTTTTGTTTTGGTCTCGTTTTCACAAAATAGTCTAATGAACGAATTGCAGTTAAGAATTCAATAGAAAATAATTTATTTCAGCCTTCCTTTAAAAACTGGTCAAAGACTCATAGTTACTTTAAAATGACTGGTGTCTGCGTATTCCCCAAATGAAGACCGGTACCAAATTTGAAGACTGGTTGCAGCAGTTCATGAGATATCGTGCTAACAACATTTGACAAACAATCAAAATCTCGTAGTGACCTTGATATTAATGTCAAGGTCACCCACATCGACTGGTGTCTGCGTATTCCCCAAATGAAGACTGGTACCAATTTTGAAGCCTATAGCTGCAGAGATTCATGAGGAATCGCATTAACAACATTTTAAAAAATGGTCAAAGTCTCGTTTTGACCTTGGAAATGAGGTCATGGTCACCCAATTCGACTGGTGTCTGCGTATTCCCCTATTGAATACTGGTACCAAATTTGAAGGCTCCAGGTGCAGCGGTTCATGAGATATCGCGCTAACTATAACTAGAAACGGGCCGTACGGACGTATGGAGCTGAATACTACTTGTATGTCCTCCGCTCCGCGCTTTGCGGCGGCGGGGGACAAAAACAAGTGCACAGTATTGGAAGGTGAAAGAAGATCAATGACAACAATGTTTTGTATACTAAATAGGATGTTACTTCTTGATTAATCAAATCATCAATGAAAATGTATTATTGTTATTACCTATCAAAATACATCCAGTTTTTCTTACATTTTCCTCATTTAATATATTAATAATTTTAACTCAATAATTAATTGTTTGTTAGATTTTCTACAAATTTTCCTTGGCTCAACAAAACTTCAAGATTAAGAACACACCTGGTTCACCTCGCTGTCATTACACCATATGTCTTATCCAATAGCATCGTCATAAACAAACATATGATTGGCTCCCGAAGCACAATATAAGTGTCAGTGTGCTCTCGAGAAACAATGTGTTAAGGGAAGTATTTACTGTACACTGGGAAGATACAGGTGTAGTAAACCCACGTGGTGGACCTGCAATACCTCGAGTAGCGTCTGTCTGAACACGTTAACCCTAGCACGGACTTAGATTACACCTCAACAGCATTGTGGAATTGATATGTTACATTTAATTTATGTAATTATGTTACATTTAAATTATTTACTCAGCAGTTCCATCAAAACTGATATTAACATTTGCGCCCGTTTCCATCAACCAATATTCAAAATTGCTATCAACATGTAGATAATGGGGCTCACAATTCCACGATGTTCTACTGACGTACCTTGATCATATTAAATTGCAAAACGTGCACGTGTTAGGGCGTGTCACCATTTGGATCATTGAGACTAGGACGCGTGAGCTATATGTACTATTTAATATTTCAGCACCTTCTTAAATGAATCTGCGAGTGAGTGGTTTTCACGAGAGCGACTAAAGGGTTAAGCTGTAAGTTGATAGGGCGAGCCGGCGTGGGCATATTAATGATCGAGATAGAGCGGTGGGATAGTGAGAGAAACGAGAGATACACAACACGGCGTACAGCAGGAGATACACTACACAACATGTCGGCACCGGAGAGACGCTTGCCTGATCTTGTGGGCAAGGTAGGAACACTTACATGTATATATATAGTTACAGTGTTAGTGTTTGGAGGTTTCTACAGACATATACACACAAAGCCAATTCATAAAATGTGTGTGTACATGTAGTAACGTATCAGTGACAACTCACAGGCTATTCTTAGATTCGACCTGCATGTAGAGTGAACTTCCGTACTTTCAAGCTACGTTTGGATGGTTATTTTTACAGAGTATACGTCATTCGTGTAAATATATATATATATATATATATATATATATATATATATATATATATATATATATATATATATATATATATATATATATATATATATATCGACACTGTAGAAAATGCCATATTAGCTATCAATAACGTTTAAACATTCAGTATTTCATCAACGGCTGCAAAGTAAGTATGAGTATCCCATCACAATGTTGAGACAGAGAAGAGGTCTATTTCTGGTGGTTGATTCCAGTTTGTTTTATCCTTGCAGACCGGCGAGGAGGCAAAACAAGTCATAGAAGCAGAGGACTCCAGTTTGCAGGTAATACATCTATATGTACGATACGAACAACTGTTATTTTAATTTTATAATTTAGTGTTTAATACAATTTCAATAAACTTTGCTTTTGTTCCCTTTTAATAATGTGTTGTCCAAGAATGACCACTGTTATATAGAGCATCTCACCCAAGTGTCTTCTGATATCAAATATATCAACACGAGTTGATTAAAGTCACAAATATTTGATATCAGAAGACACGAGGGTGAGATTTTATTTATCATCCAAAAATCAGTCTTTTTAATTTTTTAATGAAAAATGAAAATATCTGAACCTAAAACTGCTATTTGGCGTCCAGTGCTGTGATATCATAGCAGTGTGATGTCATTACTTGATGATTCAAAATCATTATGATGTCATGTAGCTGACACCAACAGGGCATTGTTAAAAATCTACTGTCAAAATGATATCTCCTAGGAGATATCGCTTGATCTCATACAAGCGATATCTCCTGTGGAACCCAGTTTTGGATAATAAATAACTCGCCCTTGCTGTTCATCTGAAAATTTGTAGAATCGTATCTTCTATTGAGAGTACAGAATCAACAAGGCACTATATAACGTCATGCTTTCAATTGTTATGAAGCACTATATATGTACAAATATGTCTCAATAAACTCAATAAAAGTTCCATAATAATATATAGTTTGGAAGGTTTTAATGTGCCTTCTTTGTACAGGTTGATATTCTACCCGAGAACGCCATGGTAACGATGGACATGCGCTTTGACCGAGTGCGCATCTTCGTCAAGGAGGACGGGACGGTCGCCACGCCGCCAATGACGGGATAGATGGGTCGCGTTTTTGTATAATACTGTCTGTGAACATGAACTTTGATTCGTAACCATTTTGATGATATGTCTGACCAATCAATTAAACACATTGACCGCCATCCAGGATCAGTGCTGGTTCATCGCCATTGTTTGCAATGTACATCTGTACTCGTCAACGAATTATAACCATGTCTGATCTAACATGTAAGTGAAATCCATTTATAATGTATTGTGAAGGCTCATCGTTTATCTCTCTATTCATATTAAAAGTTTCAAATTAGAGTTTTTCTTCCTTTTTTATCGTTTTAGTAGCATAATAGTTGTGTGGGTGAAACGTTGGTGCATGGAAAAAAAACCTTCAGAATCTTCATTTGAACATGTCGGATGTTTTGGTATCCATCCTCGTAACGTTTTCTTAAGAATATAAACCGAAACATGAAGAGGTTTACCATTCAAATAAAATATTGTAATCTTGCTTCAAGCAAGTTTTCCTTAAACAATATAAATATAGCAAATATCAGTTAATACTGAATATACTCAACACAGCTCTTTATTCAAATACAAATAGTCATTGAGAACATAGAACATGAGAATAGGGTGTTGAATACATGCCTGCTTCATGGAGGTCTGCTCATCTTATATTGTTCGACTACATGTAAATTGTCACATGCAACAAGCTTATGAGTCTAAATATTGACTGTTTGAAGTTGACAATCCTCAGGATCGCCACTGTAACTCTGTTGAGTAACTTTTGAATGAATTGTAGTTGGTTCGAATCCCGATGGAGACACCAGCGATTTGTGACCAGGGTCTCATACTAAGCTGCCCCGGGAAATGTACTTCATCAACATTACACGATGTTAACCCAGCTGTTTAGATGGGTGCCTGAACATGAGAATAACGGCGCCATAGGGTCGCAAAAAAGTACAGTTCTTTCAGGGAAACAATGCACACTGTGCGTCATGAGCATGTTCATGCATAAAAATAATGTTACATAAAAGGGCTAAAAGTATAAGCATTCCTCTGAACGTTGACCTTAAGCTGGACTTGAGCTAGTGATAGATAACCAGACATGTACGGCCAGTATATCATTGACTAGTATTATGTCAGCATCAACAGGGAAGTGATCAAGTTCAGTAACATTGAACAATAAAAATATATAGAGGATATTATAGTAGTAGTATATACCGACATGTCATTTTGGTAGTGAACAAAATTATCAACACTGTTACACATTCTTGTACTTTTCCTTGTATGCACTCTCAGTTGTTGTACTCACATTACCGGAAGTTGCACTTCGTTTTGTCGAGGTCGAGGTGGCCGATTGGAATCACCCAAGTGACTCCTCCCGGGAAAAACACACTAATTATACAAGTGCAGATAGTGAGATCCCATGTATAACAATGTTACGTTGTACTTATCGGTCTGAAGTTGGTCTTGTACAAGTGTTCCGTTGGAATAAAGAAGAATTACATTCAATCCTAGGAGTAGCTCCAAAATATAAGTTCACTTGATACAGGCCATGCTATAAATCAGATTAGTCATTGGAAATAACATTTGCTGTTCACGCGTTAGTAATCGTACATGAGTAAAATAGAATGCATGTATGTGTTTGGTCTCAGTTGAATTTCACAACAATTTAACACAAATCATTTAAGTATTACGTAATGTTATAGTTTGGTGACTTACGATTTGACAATTTGATAAAGAAATATTATAAACATAAAAACAATGAGAAGTGAAATCATTCAACGGCGCTACGAGTGTGAAAAAAATGGTCACGGCATAACAATACATTGTTGGTCGCCCTAATGATATATTTCTGTCGCTTGGTGGATATTTTATTATTACAAAGTTATAAACTTATTTTTCAAAATGTAGTCCTAAATTAGTATTTCATTAAAATTATCATAAAGACAAACACTGGGCAGAATTGAAGCGTAAAGATCTCGCACAAGGTCGTTAGCCTTACTTACATATTGCAGTTCAATTTGTAGCCGTACATGTAACTTCACCTATCTCAGAACATGATCCACCATTGAAAATCAAGTCTTGGTTGGATTGAAACTACCTGAATTTCCCATTTCTCACAGGCTCCTATGCAATATGTAATGAAATGGAGATATTTTGAGGAATAAATAGCCATTTTTCTTCATAGCGTAAGTTTTATACTATCGGTTGTCATTACATGCGTGCACATTGTAAAGGAACCGAGTGTTTAACACGGTATCTCTGAGTGGAGGTTCAGTTTTCCCTACCCGGAGTGGCTGTATTTTACTGTATTTTACTGCCCTCCAGTTTGATTACTCTATAGTCCTATAAAACACAGGGAATGTCTGACACTGTTATAGGAGCGTTAACATACATTGTGTATTAACCCCTCCAACGGCACATCGAATAATTTCTGTTTCGAGTGTCATTAAATGTTTAATGCGTTAGTATTAACTGCACAGAGAACAAAATGAGCAAATTCCAACTTGCAATATTTAGGGGTGGTCATTTCCATGATTATAAATCAATCTTGATCCACTCCCATGCCAAGTTGGATTAAGTGGGTTAATCTAGAGCGGGCGAGACGCTTATCCTCTCAGTGCAAATCCAGATCACCAAAGAAAACGTCATGGCAGGGACAATGAGAAAATGGCCTGATCTTGTCGGCAAGGTAATTAGCATAATCTGTAATGGGGAGCTTACCTGTACAATACCGTTGGTTGAAAAGATCATTTTATTTTATTGATATTGAGCTCAGTCCTATTAAGAATACTTCACTTTCTTGTGTACCTGTCGGATGGCGGTGTACTGCTTACCAGGGTGATTGTTGTACTGAAACCACATGCATGCACAGTATTAGTTAGCTGCTTAATCACAATCTTAAAGGGTAAAGAAATATAGAAATTACTATAGAAATAAGAAAAATATAGAAATAAGTATTTGATAAGATTGGTTTATTTGCACGTGTTAACAGTGATATTGGCCATTCATTGTAAGGTATTTTAAAAGTAGAATTTAGTCTATCGTTGAGGAATAGATCATACAGAGAGACAATGAACACTTTGTATATGTACATTGATTTGTAGTATTGAGGCTTCTAGCGGGTATTTTTGTTGAAACGAAATTGGAGAGTACATTCCTGTTACTCATATATCGTGTTAAATAGTTAATACATGCTTATTACACAATCCATGTGAAACATATTATTGAGGGTAATGTATTTATGACTTTGATAAAGGCGAACGCTCATTTTTTCAAAAATAAAAACAATGAGAAGTGAAGCCATTCATCGGCGCTACGAATGTGGAAAGCTTTCCAACATGTACGACGAAGTTGATTAGTTTAATGACACAGTACTAGTGTTGTTTTGTGAATATTCCATCAACGCAAACGTTTCATTATTTTGAAAAAATAAAATTAGTGTAAACACAGCGTTTTTCGTTTCACGTTTTGCAAAAAACAGCAAGATGGTGGACAAAGAGCGACAGAAGGGTTAGGTTTTATCCATTCCAGGTGAGGTTAATTAAAGTTTTATGTTTAAGGATTTTAAACTTCATTGATGTTTTTAAATTTCAGACCGGTGAGGAAGCCAAGAAAACAATAGAGATGGAAGATTCCAACCTTGAGGTATGTGAATCATATTCATCGTCTAATTGACTTTCCGTGTTACCTGGCTAATATTTACAAAAACGTGTTCTTCGCTAAACCTCATATAAATCATTCAATCATAAAAAAAATATCTTTAATATCATATTAAAAAAGTCTTTTGAAAGACGTGTCAACAAAAGTGGATCGCAAGATAGGTGATGAGATGTCAGTAAATCTCATGCGCGATAATATGATGGTATTTGATCTTAATGTAAGTAGTGTATGTGAGAGATATACCCATACTTTTCCGAGTGTATCGAATGATACCCTACAATTTTCCCCGTGGGGCCCTTACGAGGCGCAAACCGAGTAAGGCTCCACGGGGAAAAGTGAAGGATATCATTTGATACACGAGGGTATGTCTGTCTTATACTCCACTTACGGTCGAGTGTAAACGAATAACTATTTCATAATATTTCTAAACAAATACAGCTGTGAAACGCACAACCCAAATGGGGCCTCCCGGGTACGCTCAGCCCGTGCTGCGTTGAATGGTTACCCATGTATGGGGCTCGAAATCTAATTGATATGGCCCAATGACAGAATTGTCAACGCAGACGCACGTGCATCTTGCTGAAATGGACAGCTAACGCCATTAACTGCATTGCAAATGTCAACATGGCCAGAAGCATCTTTCAGTATGTTAATACATTTCGCACCCAAACTTAAATAACATTCTTATATAAAAAGAAATACAGAAATTTATTATATCATATCATGCATTATAAGAACTTTATTCATTTGGTCATGAACACATGTACGATGTTTCAACTGGCCCCGTGGTGTAGATCGTTCGGCCAGAAAGCAACATGACACAGGTTCGATCCCAGGTGTCTTATATGTTCATATATAACATTTTATAAAGTATCACCACTTAGATTTGGAAATTTAGAAAATTGACTCCACTGAATTCTCAGTTGTTACAAAGTGTACGTTTATTAGAAAAGTGTAGGTTTATGAGAAAAAATGTAGGTATATCAGAAAAAGTGTAGGTATATCAGAAAAAGTGTAGGTGTACCGGCTAATTAAATACACCTACACTTGTAACAAAAGAAACCATAGCATCGAGACCGGAAGTGGGGTATAACAACTTTTGCTTCGTTTTGAAGGTCATCATATTGCCTGAAAACTCCATGGTGACCCGTGACCTGCGCATTGATCGAGTGCGCATCTTCATAAACGACGCCGGACTCGTAGCAGTGGCCCCCATGACTGGTTGACAAGACCTCTGAATGTCGGGATACATATCAGCTGTTGGAGTAGTCTAGCTTAGGAGACAGATACTTGTATTTGAAAAGTGTCGAGTTTGTTTATGGACACTTGATGTCTGTTCAAACTTGCTTTCAAGAAGAACTGAATATTGTCAAGCCTACATATATGCTCACTCTTACGTTCATTCGAATTTTAAAATAAAACCCCGTTAAATAAATACGAACACCAATATCGTCAGTCTCTTATTTCTTAATGTTGTTATATCTACTCAGAATAGTTCAATCCCGAAAGTTTGTTCACCTACTGTACGTGTGTTTTTCAGTGTAAATATCATGTAAAATATATAATGATGTATTTAACACATCGTATTAACGTGAAAACAAAACCGATCATTTTGCATTTTCTTGATACTTGATTGTTCCACACTCATTTTTAATTTTATACCTCATAGTATACCGTAAACGTTTCGACACTTCTTAGAAGTGACCATGGGTCAATATTGCCAGGATATAGTTGTACTATATTTTCTACTCTCAGTATATGGTAAACTGTGTCAAACGTTGATCATGTATTTCATATTAATCTCGTTCCATGGAAACTTTTATTTATAATGTAAGTAAATTGATTGATGTTGAATATTACTTTACAGGCCATTAATCATGTGCCGATCCCTTGCTAAGTTTGTGAATGTGTTGTGTACACATAGGACATTCATAGGATGAGTCTTTGTCATTGTACTTGATATAATTTAATTGATATGACAATGAAAGCTAAGTAATATGATATCTGAACTAAGGTTCACACGTAGGTGAACAAACTTTCGGGATGCAGCCGTATATTTACTCGATGATCAACACAATATTGCATTTTTAATGTTTACAAAATCTCTGAGAACACTAACATGTTGGATGAAGCGCACGTAAACTATACATTACTCACCTCGCTCTGGTTGAAATTACACACAGCGGAAACAATCGCAAACAAAAAAGGGAATTGATGACGGGAACACATACTCTAGATGATTAACGCCAATGTCACAGTTGATACTCACAGTCGGGTGTGTGTCCATGAGAGAGAAACGTGCCACAGTTGAACGATCTAGCTGTTCAGCTATTCGTGTCATCAATTGTCTCGTGAGGTCGTGGCTTAGCTGCTGTAACAACGATATAAACACACCCAACTGTAAACTATCATAGGAGCACTCGGGAACCACATTATATAACTTATGATGTTAATGTACTTCCTGAAGAGATAATAACAATATCAGGCGAATACTAAGTCGTATATATGACATACCTAATTAATAACGCTCATCCAAATGACAATATCGAAACTCTAATCTTATCTAGGATATTTATAGTTTATTTATGTAGGGTATTCTTATTTAATAATACAAGTATTACCTTAATTAAATTGAACTACACATTCAAAAACATAAAAAATTATTTTTAAAATTCGTTTAATTACAAATTCGTGTATGAAAAAGGCATTTTGAACGTGGGCTTCTTTACTGAAGTACCAGTGTATATTACTTTTTGTTATCGTTTTGTAATGCAGTATTTACATGCGTAGTAGTTATAACACCTTTTCTAATGCAGCATCAGGCATTTTGTTTTGTTTTAAACGTATTTTATTCGGGTAATCGGGGTCGGTAAATAAGTCATGATTGAGGCTTATATGAAAACCTCCCCCAAACAGCTTCACACGAACATGACACAGTATTGAATATGTATAGCAAAACATTTATAAGAACTATAATTAATCAGAGAAAATTTGACAAACTGAAGCTCCTCTGACTATACTCTCTGATTACTCTCAGGTCGGTAACAGGAATATAGATTATTTATAGTAATAAAGAAATGAACTGGTTCCAGTATTTTTCGAGTAAATTTTTTATCCCCCCTTTGCTTTTCCAAAAAGTACATTTTCCAGGTGAAAACCCAAGGCAGTGTCAGCATGTTAGTGATGATAAATGGGACCAAAGACGTTATCTCACTCATTCATCACGCCTTTCGTATAGAATACCAAACATTTAGAATTATTTTTAGTTATATTTAGTTATTTAGTTGGGGTTTTTTTCAAAACGATATAGCATCTCGTGTACAAGTTGTACAGTTTGACCTTGGTGAATCCTATAATTATAAAGTGTAGGTGTAACATTGTAGACGTTATACGTGAAATAGCAGGAAGCTGGCCATTGATATGGACTAGGTGGTGATAAGTATTTGATATTAATTATGATTGTTCATAACAAAGGAAATAAAGTACATGCATTTGCATCGTGGAATGTTTTCACATCTATCCATAGATTAATTACAATATTGACGAAATATACAATAATTGTCATCAGTATCATCAGTGAGTCCAAAATGAATCTGTTTGTTTTCGAAGATGTGTAATCCCCAAATCACGCTCCTCGCCATTCCACCAGCAGCGATATCACGATATACAAGACCCATCATCCTGCCTACGCAAAATCAATGTGTTCAAATTACCGGTACCTGAAATAAATCTTTAAAGTTGTATAAGTCATGGTGATGACGAGGTTGCGTATGTACTCTGAGCGACTAGATTTCTGTTTTAGGAAACGAGTCGGTTATTTTAGTCTCTTGGACTGCTGAAGAGAGACACGCTTTATCTACTCATATACGAGATGGTGATGTACAGTCGTGTGACATACCACTCACTGACAACTCATACAGGCCTAATCTGACATAGCATATTCACAGGATCTGATTCAGTTCAAATGTTTCATTGGCGACTGAGGAGCATATACACGGTAAGTTTACAATGTGATTTAACATTATTCAAATGTTGCTGATATACAATGTATGAGAACGATCAAAGAGAATTGTATGTTACTCTGTCTCAAATATAAACTAATTAACTAATTAATTAACTAATCTTAAAGATTAATTTTTTTTATATGTTTATCATTGGTGAAGACCAAAAATCAAATCCACTGGTGCTTTTTAATATTCTAAACAAAATATTAAAAACATATTTTTGAAAACCCCATCCATGTACATTAAGAACATGTAGACTAAGACCAAATATACCATTTATAAAATACTTACTTAACATGTTTCCTTACAAGGGAGGGGCCAGGGGAGCTATACAAATAATATACACATTCTGTTTTCATATATTCAATTCGTCGAACGAATCTTCATATTTGGAAGCATATATAAAATATTGCCTAGCCTTAATAGGTAAATAGTCATGAGCTAAAGCTTCGGCTACATATGATGTACAGCTGCGTACGGAAAGTTTGTTCACCTGCTTGCGTATTTCAGTGCAAATATCATGTAATTTAGCATGTCTGTGAAGCATCGTATCAGCAAATGGATGTATGTTCCATAACATAATCTGTTTTGATGCCTCATAGTGCGCAGTTACAATTTTTGGTAACTCTTTGAAGTGACCAGGGGTCAATCTTTTCAAAACTACAGTTTTTATTTTCTTCTGCGAAATATTCAGTAAGTGATCAACTGGTTCAAGCATGCGCGTACATCATATATTTCCTCTTATACCCATTCGATATATTTGTGATGAAATTATTCTCATTTAGTAGACAAGAACACTTTTATTTAGATATCATGAAATTTGAATGTTCAATATTTGACCCTTTTTTATATAATTATGCCAAATTTCAACACGTACCACTGACTAAACGATCACAAGTTAGGTTTGAGAATGACTTGTTTACAAATTTGTATAGGATGGATCGTTGTCATTGTATATATCATAATTTTGTTGACGTCATAATGAACTTTGGTGATATTGTACACAGGTGAACAAACTTTCGGTATGCAGCTATATGTACATTAAAGGATATGATAGCAATTCCTATAGTCAGACACAACACGGTCAAGATAATACATAAAACGAAGAGAAGAAGAAGAAGATACGCCACACTTATAAATTTGTCTGTCCAAAATTGACCTAAGAGAAACCTAAAATTCAATTTGAAATATGTTTTACATAAATGTAATACATTAAAAGAGAAATGCAATATGATAACGTAAATGATCTAGTGAGTAGGATTGAGATAGTTCATTAAAGTAATGGCTCATTTCTGTCGATTCCATTAGGTAATTTATTAACCATTGCGGCTACGGGTTTAACTTGGTGTTTGTTTGACAGTAAAACAATAGCCTGGTGAGTGATGGTAAACAGTTGAAGGAATCGTTGGCGGAGGTCATATATCCTTGTGAGGTGTGCAAAAATGGGTTGCGGTCCACTAACCAAACGGAAACCTGTATATCCGACACTGTATATGTACACTGATTTTATATAATGCCAAATTGAGCCAAAACGTGATGTTAAACGAAAGCACTAATCCGAACATATTATAGCTGAAAGGTCCATTATGTTCTAGCATCGCTTAGCATTACCAAACCTGATGGACCAATCTCATCGCTCACTGTGAATGTTGTTGCCATGGTTACATCTATACGCGGAGTACACATAATTTATTTCGATTTCATATAATTGTCTTTTCAGTAAATGTTTGTTATATATCACCTTGAGAAACCTTTTTACATCAATAGGTATGTAACCATAACCGTGTCAGTAGAAAAGCCTTGGAAATGATCCAACTTTCTGCAAATAAACACATGTACCAGAAAATGGCTGAACAAACATAGCAATACACAGGGTTAGTCATTAGATTCAGGACAGTTGGTCTTCGGTGTCGTCGTCGATGTGGACACGGTTACGCATTTGGTCTTCAGTATTTAGCGGAAGGAAGGAAGATGCTCCCAAAGCAGTGGTCCAACGTGTTTATATCGCACATTTCATATACGTCAATAAATTTTTAAAGCCTTTAATTATAATGGGGTCAGCACTTCAATGCATTATCACAATATTTTCTTTACCTAATCTTGTATATGTTTTTTTAAAAATTATATTCCATTTCATATCACCTATTCCTGTAAATACCATGCTTTTAATCACCCTTACTCCATGTGCACTTCAAGTATATTGTGAATTGTGGACAACTGTTGCCCTTCACCAGATGACTTCAGCGACATGGATAAGTCCAGAAAACGTTTTGCATGCAATTAAGTCACAGTTCAAAAAAAATTCTCGTATCGTATCGGATATACATCGTGAACAACGAAATATTTTCCTCCACCATCATTTAAAGTTGCATCACGTGGTACAACTTAATAAAGTATCTCATCCAGCGTAGTGTTTTCTGATATCAAACATATCAATTATCGTTGATAATGTTACACGTACCCGTCGCTTGCCGAGGATACCTTTTCT
Source organism: Gibbula magus (assembly GCA_936450465.1). Taxonomy (NCBI): domain Eukaryota; kingdom Metazoa; phylum Mollusca; class Gastropoda; order Trochida; family Trochidae; genus Gibbula; species Gibbula magus. Next base: position 1,396,030 of record OW388294.1, read on the forward strand.
TAGAAAAACTTGCCATTTAGATAGTGAAGAAATATAACATGGAAATGCACGTTGTGTGTGTATGCTAGAGCATGTACCTTTTCTTGTAATGAGCGTACACGTGTGTGCTATAAGAACCATTGTCGTCATCAATTTTATGACGCTATATCATTGTGATGTCAGCATATATGTTTGATGTCATTGCATTGTGAGAATTGCTATGTCGATTAGGTCTCATACTGCCTACAGTCCCAATCTGCCTACATCCCACTCTGCCTACAAAAAATAGTGTCGGCAGTTTGGGAAATGATTTTTTACCCATAGCATAATGGAACAACCCATTTCCAGTTACTAACATCACGACAGAGTCACACTCATACAGAAACAGTTAAACTGTTTGTTTAGTATTACAAATATTCAAGTCAGAGTACCTAAATTCTTGCATTTACTAACCGTTTTACTAAAAACTTCATGTAGTTATACAATTATACAGAAACAGCTAACATGTTTATTGAGCATAACAAATAGTCATGTCAGAGAAGGATTAACTGATGTTAGATCGACTCATGATATGATCTGAATTGAATTCAAAATAATATGAAAAAGGTTATGTTTCATCTCCCAATATAAACTTAATCTACTTCAAGCTTGAATTCATTTTAGCAGTAAGAGTTTCATTCCATTCTCCCAGCCATTTATATGTAATTCAGGTCCAATAATTCAGAGTTGCCTATATTAAGAATGAAATGCCACCATCGAATCAAAGACAAAATACTGCCACCGGACAAGGTCGCTCTAAGATATGATGGACATTTAAGTATGAAATGAAATTCATCTTCGATATTGTCTTTACACATTTGGCATTTACGATTTGCATAATCTAAATGTTGGTATCTGCCGGTTTCTACCGCTAAGTTATGACAGCTAGGTCTAAATTAAGTTAAATACTTCCTAAACGTGGAATAGATTTACATAAATAATACTGAAGCGAAGAGTTATTTATAATATTTTTATAAAGTACATGTTTCGGCGAGCTGGACAACTGACTAAAAATAACCTGAATAGCCTGATCATTAATTGTTTTGTCTGATAACTGAGAGATATTTCACATTTCACTCAACCCAATGTTTGACAGAATACACTTGACCTGATATGCCCAATTCATAACACCACACGTCTCCACCTCCTCATACAAATTCTTGTAACAACCGCGTAAGGTAATGTTATCAGACACAAGAAGCGGACACTTGATCAAATGCAAAGTAATTGACAAATAATTGAAAAACGTGTGTGACATTGAAAGCATAACCATGCAAAGAGTGGGATATACTGTGCATGTATAGTTTTGTTTAGTTTTGTACCTCTGTTATTGTTGTTGAAGAACCGATAATTTGGTTGAGTTCATTTATTTAGAGGTAGAACCGGTCAGCATATAACCCTGACTTCCTGATCACTGGACCTTAACATGTTGTTATAAGCTGTAGGCAGATTGGGACTGTAGGCAGTATGGGACGCTACCGCTATGTCACAAAGTTAATGATGCTAGACAATTGTGCAAAATCCACTCTATCTCTTGAGGAACATGTGTTTTTGGATGAAAATAGCATGCATCCATGATCAATTATATATTGTCATTTCAGTGATGACTTTCTGTCACAATTCTCTAGAAATTACATTTGCAGCAGCTATTGTCATCAGGCCTTTAGATAATAGTGGAGCTCGTTGTAGTAATTGATTGGAGTCGGGTGTTCTAGTTACTGAACAGCTCACTTGGGATTAGGATGATATCATGGAAGCTAAACAAATACAGTATGCTAAAAGCCTGTATGTAATTGTACAGCATCGATTCCAGTCAGAGAAGTGTGGGGACACAGCGAAATGCACGCTGTGTGTGTATGTTAGAGCATCAGCACGCGGATATGTAAATGTTTATGTATATGTATATGTATATACAGTAAATGGAGTGTACCGTCATGGAGAAATACGTCGTGGTGCGGAAAGGTAAATTGTTCTTCTACAGATTTAAACAGAAATTATTTACCATGTTTAGTTGTGACAAACCAACGTTTGGATACCGGATTATTTGAGTATAATATAGACAGACGTGTTTGTGTTTAAACTTTACCTGATATTTGGCGTTGAACGTACCTTATGGATCCTGTCGATTGTCGAGTATACTTAAATTTGTGAATCAAAACATTGATTTAAAGAAAACATATTTTATGATGTTAATGTTTATTAGATGAATAAGCCTGATGGGTGAATTACTCAAATAAGTATACTTAGTTCGATATTTCATTGCGAAAAAAATGTTATCACTCGAACAGTCAAACAAAACATAAAACTAACTCACTGGTCGTCTGATGACGTCCTGAAGGGAATTAAATACTGCCAGAAAAAAGTGTACGTAGATCTTATTTTGTAGGACCCTTTCAGTATAAAAAAGTGTATACATATTTCATTTTGGAAGTCGTTTACCCAGAAACAATACCCTAGGCAAGTCTAGAACAATACTACAGAGCTCAGATTAAATGAAATGAAAGATATATCAGAGGTTCCTTTTTTTAAATCTTGAAATTTTACAACAACAAAAATGTTAGACTAAAATTTGCATATCATGTGTTCACTTCAGAAATTGGACGAAGATGTTCATACTCACGGTTAAAACATTACATTACATAAAACAAACATTACTATACTGTCTTTTGAATTTCTTTTTAATTATAATAACTGCAAAATAAAACAATATACGCTACAAGATTGACTTTACATAAGTCTTTTACCATTACGTGCATGATATGCTTTCATGGGCAACTAAATATGTTTATACATTTTCACCGTGTCGACTCCACACCTAACAGTTTAACGTGTTTAATCACGAGAATACTTATACCATAGACCTACCTCATGTTACAACGCTACGTTTGTGCTTACCATCGATAACAACATTCTTCATACAATAGGCCTACTGCATTGTTTCCATCTACAAAAGAAACCATGCATATCTTGTACCTAGTTTACAATTCTGATACACAAAAGTCTTGTGGAAAATAATCAACCGCCCATATATACAGGTTCTACCACGGACGTTTATAGAGGTTGTGTGTTTTAGGTCGCTGGTTCTACGTATGTAGTTTATCTTGTTGTAGAATTTACATATAACATATCTAAGTTGAATGAACTTTTTTAAAGCGGACATACCATTGTTCTCGTAAGTGTGACAGCCAGTCACGATCGAGTGCATGTAAAATGCCACATTTTGAGTTACTTAAATTTACGAGTGTACCCTTTTCACAGATTTTTAAGTAATAATTTCAGTCCTTAGGAAATACGTATCGTATTTGTAGTTCCTTTCTTTTTCTTTTCTTTCCTATGTTTGTGTGCCTGTGGGCCTTTGTGGCCATCCGTTCCCTAATATTATTTTGAGGGTTGCGTTCGTTTTCTTACCCGCTGGAGTTACCTCCCTTGCAAACATGGCAACTTGCGTAAACAACATCAGGCTTTGATGTCCATTTCAAAAATGGAAGCGTGACAGGAGTGGATTTCTCTGTAAGGGGGCATTTGCTGTATGGAAATAATGGTTCGGAATGTACTGAACAAGTTTGTTTGATAGGTGAGATGTTTCAACTTTCATGTCAACATTGAGCAGCGTGAAAACGGGCACCTGTTCAGTACAGTACTATCCTAAGCGATATCAATGCAGTTGTAGATGTAGATTGAGTAGTTAACCAATCGATGACCTAGATCTGACTCGACCGGCCGTCAGGTCATACTAGTGTTTACACTGGTAGATCGATTTCAACACAATTTTGTTGTTTAGTGAAATTAGTGTTCGTGTTTAACTGTGTACCAAATAGATTCTAAGTAGAAATAAAAAATCTTCCCCCCCCCCCCCCCCCCCCCCCCCCCCCCCCCCACTGTATGATCAATACAAATCTGGCCAACAATCATCGGTCTATTTGGAGAGATAGACATGTTATGTTATTAGTTCCAGTGTCTGTGATGATGAAAATAAACTGTATTGATCACTGCCAAATCACTTAGATGAGATGGAGATGCCGTGTGGATGTATTAATGATTAAGTAAATATCCGTTGCTGAACTTGAATTAATATGTATGACCTACAGGTAAGATATCACAAACATTTATGTTATATTGATACAAATGTTACCTTATTTTGTTTCTCAGCAATAATAAGAAGTAATTTTCATTTTCCTTTGGTTGTCTATTTTGCTCTATCACTTGAAAGATCGAAAGAGTAGACAGCTTTTATAACAGCTAAAATTGTCAACATTGTGTGACTTGAGAAATATATAATAATATATTATTTACACTGAGACTAAAAAATGCATTGTATTTTAATTTTAGAGAAGAAGTAGGTCACACTATTCTTTTCATTCAAATAAAATCGTTTAATAGAACAGAAACATCATTCAGCAGTTCATCCAATATATTTGACAGTCTTGTGCTTTTGTTTTGACATTGTGTACATTGCACAATTGAAGATATAAATACAAAAAATAATGTATATGTGCTTTGTCTTATTTGAATTTTTGTTTATATTGACAAAGAAGAAAGTGTATTATCGGTTGGTTGATATTACTTGGAAGTAGCAGGATTTATTCATACATCTTTGAATGCAGATGTGATTATAAGGAGGTATGTGTTTCTTAGAGATTGATAATATTTACAAATCCAAAGTTCATGGATATTGCCTTCATAACAGTAACATAAACTCTTATTTTTATCTCACACATTATTCTTAAAATGAAGATTTTCTAAGATTTGGTATTAACTTTTAAAGGGAGGGTCCTATATGTTATGTATTGACAAATGATGACATACACATCTTGTTTGGGTCCGTGACATCTACGACTTTATTCATGACGTCATCATGTTTTGTGTACATCTGCCATAAAGCCTTACTGTCGTAATCACATATGTCGTAACGACACATGAAGCTCTCGTATAAGATACAGAGGCTGGGATATGTTACACTACCGGTATAAGGGTATGCTTTCAATTTTCGTGGAAACAAAATTAAAGGGAACATTCCTCTTGATACATATTTGTTAATCGATACATAATTATTGCACAATCAAGTTGAAACATATAAGTCATATTTTGATGACTTTAGATAAAGAGAATGTGACAAAGAACAGGGCACATTCTTTCAAAAATAAAACAATGAGGAAATAATTAAGTGTGGAAGGCTCTGCTGTGGTATGGCAAGATATTGTTGATCAGTTGATGATACCGTATTTCCTCTGATAGGGGCCGGGCCTCAAATAGGAGCCGGGCCCCTAATAGCAGCCGGGGGGTAAATGTAGCTAAAGGTGAATAAGAGCCGGGCCTCCAACAAGGAGGCCGGGTCTCTAATAGGGACCCGGTTTATACCCCATCAATGATCACCCGCTACTAGATATACTTTCCCATATATGTCCCCAGGTACTAAGAGGGTTAAACTACCATGCTAAATTAAGTTTACGTCAAATGGCGAGGAGTTTGTGTAATTCTAAGAAAGTTTAGTCAGTTATCTGAGATTATCACGTGTATTGGTCAAATCTAATGATGAAATAAGGGCCGGGCCTCAAATAAGAGCCGGGCCTCCAATAAGCGCCGGGGGTAATATAAGAGCTCTTACATGTTAATAAGGGCTCGGGCCCCTATTAGAGGAAATATGGTAAATCATTTGTTACAAATATCAAATATATATTGAAGTATTTACTCAATGTAAAGAAGAAAAACAAGTTCATACAGTGATTACTAGTGATTACAAGCATTTTATTTTGCAATGTATACATGTACTATTATATTATAGTGGATGGAGTTTCACATTTAATAAAATATTATAATGTTGCCCAAAACAAAAGCTTTTTCAATATGTTATATATATTATCAATTGGGGCATACATTAAATATAGTTGATCATTAATCTTGTTATTAGATATTGAATATCTGTAGGTTGGTATCGCGGAAGATCACATCATAATTTCAACTAACGTTTGAGGAGCTGGAATCAGGGTTTGAAAATTTGGCATGTATATTTGATGGACCCCCAAGTTGAACCCTGTCTGAGATTTCTATTTGACTATGAATGAATTCTAATTATTAACCTTGGTATAACATACTTATATATATAACTTACTTCCTGGTTCGAATCGAAGTATTTAGACATTATAGATATATGTAATGTATGCAATTATTAAAATACATACGATAAGCTGTCAAAATAAGAACAAATATGCAATTATCAAAATATAAACGATAACTTTCAAAATAAGAATATTGAAAACAAAACACAACACGATATAACATGACAAATCAAACTTTATTGTATGTCCGAGAAATCGAATCTGTGCATGAATAGTTTGACCATTGAACATCTGGCAAAATGGGGGGTGGGCTATAACAAGAGAATAACCCCAACCAAGACAAGCCTCAGAAAAGTGGGGGTGGTCTTAGGCTCAAATATGGTCTAATACCTGCGACACTACGGTATCTGTATATGGTCGGTATCTCATATCATTTTGTGGCCGTGGCATTCAGTAGCGAATCCTGCTGTTTAGTCAATTCACTGTAAGAACTAAGAACATTATGATATAGTTCTTGGTGTCCAATGTTTATTCTATTGCCGATAAAAAGCGGGAAGCAATCTATAGTTGTCCGTTCTGCCTCACTGCCCAGTGCTTATATATTGATGTGAGCACATTCTCGCTGTACATAGCAACACACGAGTGTCCCAGATCAGTGTTCCCATTCCACAACACAATGACGTGTTTTTTATATATATGTGATCATTACATCTGACGATTGTTATTGAAAACAGCTTTTACAGATTTGAGTAGATTGATGTTTCCTTATTTTGTGAAAGTTGAGGGTATGAGCGTGAGCTTTGAGCTTTTATGCTTGTTTTGTACAAAGGATCTTTTATTTACTTTATCTAAGATTAATAATGGCAGAAATGATAATATTTCTAAGGCATCATAAGTTCATATGTCAAAATTTGGGACACATAATACTACAATCCTGTATATATATTTCTGTTATGTGTAATATTTTCACAATATTCACCCACATAATTTTTTGTTCCATTGTTAATGCAAAAACTTACAAATCTGAGCACAACATTTAAAGGTACATCCATTGTGTTGATTGGGGTCAAATATGACAAACGTTATAGATGGTCTTATTTCATCGAGAAGTACCAACTGTAACCGAAAACTACCATTTTAATGGTAGTTTTCTTAGTATATTGACGATATGAAGGTAGAAGTATCGATTTCTGATCGAAAACCGGACAATACACAGCGTGTGGCGCGCGCCAATGAGTCAAACGTAATTTTGGAATCTTATTTAAACCTGACAAAATAAAAAATTTGGGTTGATAATGTTCAATAGGTCATATAACTACTGTGCATGTAAATAGGACGTGCACTTTCGGTTTCTGCACTTGCATAATGATGTTACTCGATTTCAATTGGAAACTAGTAATTATGATATGTTTGGCGATTGGAGATGATGTGTAAGTTGAGTGAATTTGTTTGTATTGTAAACAGCACATATGATGTGTTGGAACGTATTAAAGCCAAATAAAATTTTATGAAACACAATGGATGCACCTTTAAAAGGAGGGTTCTATCTTGGTATTTTTTGTGGAAACGAAATTCGAGAGGATATCCCTGTTTATACATGTATGCTATTATTATATGATTAAAACACAGTCAAATTGAAAGATATTAATGAAGTCTAATACTTTGATGACTTTAAATTTGACAAATTGATAAACACAAGCGCAAATTTGATGAAAAATCAAAACAATGAGAATTGAAGCCATTCATCGGCGCTGCGAGTGGTGAAAACTGCTCTACGGCCTAACAGCATATTGTTTATTACTTTATGATATGTTATGTGTTACTATATAAATATTCTATCGTGTTTTCATTTCCTGAAATGTCAAGGATCCAAGATGGTGGATGCTGCCGATAGATCGTTGATAGAACTTTCCCTTTAATGACCGCAGGATTGAAATATGTAGATTAAAAGCTGAGCACCCTAATTTTAAGTCAACAGGGAATCATCTGATATTCAATCAATCCATAGACATACACATTCACACAAAGAACATTCCTATTGATTTTACATGTCTCATGATATTACTACTGGAAATCTTAGTAGTTAGTACTTCATATCATTATTTCATATCAACAATTGTTTTTATTTTATGATAGTTTACTTATTCATTTCCTTACGATTCCTGTTAATCAGTCTTCAGGAACTGTTCAGCACTTAGCAAACTATTATGACATCTCTTGTTCATTTTAAATCCTTGTTCAGTCCGTATTGTTAAAGATAAAAGAGGGTTTAACTACTTTTATGTCATCTCAGTCCTGTCAATGATATTCACTTCATTCACTGTTACCATCATTCTGCTTCAGCTGCTGTCGTGAGGACATCACCCAAGTGCCACAATGGAGGACCAAGAGAAGCTGGTGTCCCCCAAAAGGGGACGCTACTCTGAGTTGGTTTCCGCCTCCAAACCCCCACAACCCCCTGCAGGAGAGGAGGACACCATACAGTTTGAAAGTGCTGCCCTTGTTGCCCACACACAAGCCAAGCTACGGAACAGGGCCAAGAAGAAACATAAACATCACAAACATAATGGTAAAGAACGACCTAAACTTCGCCGCAGGATGTCTCAGTTTGAAAAGCGTTACACCGAACTCGCCCTAGAACACAAATTGATCCCGGAGAGGAAGAGAATCGACTATGTTCTTGTGTTCCACGATATCAACTCACAAGATGCCAAGGACGAGTCAAAACGTTCCCAGCTGTTGTTTCATGAGTCAAACCGTGCTAAGTTTGAGTTGTTGCTGAAGTCGGAAGGGTTCTCAGTTCAGAAGGAGACGATAGGTGGTTATGTCTACGTCAAGCTGCACTGCCCCTTTAAGAGACTGTGTCTGGAGGCCGAGAGGGTCAAACTGCAGCTGCCTCTCAAGGATGTAAGTACATTTAGTTATTTATTGGTCTAGTAAGTAGGTTCCCTAATGTTTCACATGTTTGACGTCTGAAGTTTTTCAGGAGATTCTTACCAAGGTACTGTGGTAATCTCTTGAATCTGAGATACTTCATCAATGAAAAGACGATGGACTCGTATTTCTGGTATTTCTGAATGAAAACTTGGCAATTGAAAGCATCAAGCCTGTACATGATAGGAATGTCAATAAAAACCAAATCTGAAATTATGTTAGTTAAAAAAAGGGTGGTAAACATATTCTATATTTACACAATGAAATTTTCAAATTCATCAACTTACCTATGTCAAGAACAGATATTACCCAGGTGCATAGTACTCATATGATACGGTACCTGAGGGTAATACATGTTTGTTTAGTGACATCGCGTCATATGGAGCTATCCAATGACATTACATTTCTTCAAGATGTCACCTTCAGACCACCTGAACACCCCCCCTTCCCCTTTCTGGAACCCCCATCTCCCCATCCCCTTTCTGGATTCACAACTACCTAGGATGTATATTCTTTAATTTAATGACGAAACTTTATACTTATGTGCTCCTTTATTCAGTGTAAAGTGGAGACGACCGAGGTACAAAGCAAACTGTCCAGACTGATTGAGAAGTACTTCGAGACTGACAATGAAGGTACATGTTTCACAAATATCACCAATATGGAAAATGATTACCCTTTTAGCCCATTAATTAATATTATTTATGCCATTGTGTTATTGTGTCTTTCAAATATTGTTTATTTCAAGGACATTTTAACTTTTTTAAAAGTGTTTATAACTCTTTCTTTGAGCATAACTGAGTTTGACAGGTTATAACACTCACAACTCACCACTCGTATAAACTCTTATCTACAGAGGACTATGTGAGTTCAATCTTCATCATGGACAAGATCCATCTGTTTGAGAAACATGAAAACCCCACCGACTTCTTCCGTCCATCTCTCAGGTCTCTTCTGGTAAGTGCAAATTATCAGTGTATTGTCTCTCAGGTCTCTTCTGGTAAGTGCAAATTATCAGTGTATTGTCTCTCAGGTCTCATCTGGTAAGTGCAAATTATCAGTGTATTGTCTCTCAGGTCTCTTCTGGTAAGTGCAAATTATCAGTGTATTGTCACTCAGGTCTCTTCTGGTAAGTGCAAATTATCAGTGTATTGTCTCTCAGGTCTCTTCTGGTAAGTGCAAATTATCAATGTATTGTTTCTCAGGTCTCGTCTGGTAAGTGCAAATTAATATCAGTGTATTGTCTCTCAGGTCTCTTCTGGTAAGTGCAAATTATCAGTGTATTGTCTCTCAGGTCTCATCTGGTAAGTGCAAATTATCAGTGTATTGTCTCTCAGGTCTCATCTGGTAAGTGCAAATTATCAGTGTATTGTCACTCAGGTCTCGTCTGGTAAGTGCAAATTATCAATGTATTGTTTCTCAGGTCTCGTCTGGTAAGTGCAAATTATCAGTGTATTGTCTCTCAGGTCTCTTCTGGTAAGTGCAAATTATCAGTGGATTGTTGTTAGGAATATCAGAAATGAAGAACAGAATTGGTTTCAAAGCTGCTTTCAATGATAATTGCCACTTAGAAAGTACTAATTTATGGTAATTAAAATCAACAGTATTCTGAGGAATAAATGTGCAAATTAGTGCATCTACCACGATTCAAACTCATCCTGCTCTGGGATTTCCCTTACTGGCATGTCCTGACACATATCCAGATAGACAATCACAAGTTTTCCAACCAAAGCTTTTGGTGCAAGAAGCTATACTACTACTACTACGGTCATGTCACTCCAAACAGCCATAATTTCATCTGTTTCTATAACATTGGGAATGTGTGAACAAATGATTCTGAATGCATTTAAACTTGAGTTTATTTAAAAACTTGTGATGTGATTGGCCTGCTTATGACTGGATTTTGTCTGCATTAAACTTCTGTAGAACATACACTATATATGGGACGTCCTCAGACCCCATGCGCTATTTGCAAATTTTGTTCCTCTGAACAGGGTCGATTTTAATCAGACTAAGTACTAATTCCATGTTAATTAGTTTTTCTCAGAAATGTTAGCATTACATTGACCCTTTGACCTTTAAAATAAAGGTGTTGATGAGACGTTTCCAAACTTTCCTCAGTAGGTAAAGTATCATTTTGTTGCTGGACATGCAAACAGTAAAGTGTTCATTAACATTGTTTCTCTACCACAGTGTCACCACATTCTGATAAACCTGGACATTCGGACAGTGAAGGAGAAGGAGGAGGGGTGGTCAGCGTCGTCCAGCGAGGAGAAGTCCGTCCTGCAGCGCTGCTGCTCCTGCTGCTTCTCCTCCAAGAACCAGGATGTACAGAAGAGAGACGCCAAGGTGCTCAAGAGGAAGGGTACGCTATCTCCACATACAACCTCCGTGTTTATTCTTTATGATAGATTACATTTTTTAAACAAATGACTGAATAATTTGGGGGATGGATTTATGACTATAGTCTATATTTGAGTATCAAATGTTTAACCACTGTCCATTTTATATTGTTTGTTTTTTTAAAATTTTGTTTCATATTGTTTCATGTTAATTGTTTCTTTAAATGCTCGTGATGAAAAGTCAACAAAATGCATTGAATTAATTTCTCCTTATCTTGATAATCAGTCATGAGAATATGATTTTGTCGTCCTTGTGAGCTGCACCCGCAGTTATGAAATAAGACGTGTCTGACAAAATTCAAACTGATAAGAATCACTTCAAACTGGCAAGTTTCTTATCTCGTTTCTCAAAGTAAATTTCTGTCAATCTGACAGATATCTTTCCCAGCTTATTTCATTTACTGCCAGCTCACCATTGTAAAGAGTGATACTTATGTTTTCTCTCCACCCATTCCAGCAAAATCTCAGCTGCTTCGAAAATATGGTACTAGGATAATCTTAGATATTGTGACACAGTGATTGTTTCTTGATAGATGATTGTTTTAGGTGAACTTGGTGCGGTCTGTAGGTTCTGGTGCTGTCCTTGATGTGTAGCATGTACTGTGCATGATTCAACCACTACTTTGGCTCATTACTGATTGATCTTTATAGTTTGACATCGTAAGCTACCATGATTTTATCAATATTTTCTCAAATTTGGAAGTAAAAAAGCCAATCAGAATCCCTACCAAAAAAAATAATAAAATTATGATTTTCTTATCCAATTCCGGCCCTGTTTTGAACAATTTTCAACTAGATTTGCGCTAATCTTTTCTTTCCCTAAATTAATTACAAAGTATCATCCATTTCATATTCTATTCTCCCTTTTTCAGCTCTGTTATCAAGCAGTGATCAATAATGACCCAAAGTAATTGTATATTTTGACAATCAGATGCTGGTTGACTCCTAGGTGTTCATGTAATGGTTACTGTTTCATTTAGATCCGGACGCAGACATTGCTATCAAGAGTAAGAGATGGGCCAACACTTCAGATAGATAATTTTTAACTTTCATAGATTTGAATTTTTATGATACAATAACATTGCTAACATTTTTTGGTCTTTACTCAGAACAGTTTAAAATGTTTAGAAAAGATATTTAGATTAACAAAATGTGTATTTCTAACAAAAACATTTCCTTTGTGTTATTGAAAACATCTTTCAGAAAAGAAATGACATCAAAGGTCGTCTTCAGTACATCAAAGAAACTTTTGTTTTCTTCTCTCTTGCGGACTATGGTGATATAGTCCATTTTGAAATGTCAATTATTTATGTACGCTCCAAAGAAAACTGATGGTATTAAAAATGACCACCCTTGTACAAGAACAAACATCATAAGATATAAAGATAATATACCTTGTTTAGGCGGTGTTTGAATTAATGAGGTTCAGGCTTCGGTATTTTGCTTTCAACTTGGTAGATTTACTCATTATCTGTGTTGCACATTTTAAAACATTTTTGTATTGTTTGTTTTGTGATAAAGTGTTAAAAAACTAAAATAACATATTTGAATCATCCAAGCTTTAATTTTGGGCATTATATATTACTTTGAACATACTTACTTGCTTCAACAATGTTAAGAATTTAATATTTTTATATTTGGGATCACACTATCTCCAATAGCACACATTTATTTTTACGTTCATGCAGCCTCTCAGAATGTCCAGCAGTGTTACTGATCAATCACCTAAGTCAGTTATGTATTCTATTGCAAGATATTGTGATCCAAAATATGACAATGCTACCTTTAATACATTATTAAATTAAATTGCTTGTATTCCAACATCTTCCCTTGCAAGTCATTACTCCCGCCAGTTTCCGTCACATAGCTGTTATGTACCAGTGTAGCAGTGTTCTGCACCCGAACTTCACAGTTCACTACACTGGAACAGGACAGTTAAGGAAATGCAGCAAGGCTTAAATTAGCCAGTGAAGAATAGTGAGGGAAGTTGTTATTTTAATTGCAATCATGTAGATAGACAAACTGCAACAATTGATGAGAAATAGTGTCTAGTCTGTTGCACAATGAGCTTGGTATATACAACATTGTTTAACATTGTTGAACTAAATTTTCAGCTAACCTATCAGCTATTACATTAACAGTTTGATATGTGATATAAATTTAACTGTATTTAAAAACTTACTCTGTGATTTATAATAACTTTTATTAGATGTCAATGTTACATACTGTAGAAGAATGCTAGATTTATAGATGAACTAGATGAATAGAATTTGTTTCTGTATAGAAATTATATAAACAATTAGGAAGTAATGCATTTTCTAAAATAAACATGCAATGTCAAAAATTATATGAATAATTTGACAACATGTAACATAGGATAGAAGGTAATTGTAAAATATTAATCACTCTTGTTGAAATTAAAGGATGTTTAAGCATGAAGACAAAAATATTATTCAACATATAGATTTTATTTCTAAATTTGACAGACATAAAAATATTCAAAAATCAAATTTTGGCAGAGCCAACAGTAAAGTAGAAAATTTACCTTCACAATCAATTTTAATGACATCTAAGCTATTCTATATTAATTAACAATTTATATTTACATTATTTCAGAAGCATTTCTTTAAATATCCAATTTCAAAGTTCTGAAACAATACACAGGTGAATTTGAAATGGATTAATCAATACTCATATGTATATGAATGAAATCTTACATTGATGTTCGTTACACTCAGGTCTTCCCTACCTCCTCCTAAAGAAGAGTTACACGGACTCGTATATCCTGCACGAAGACTCGATCAAACGAGCCAAGAAGGAACAGGCTATCGATGGCCTCTTCCAGCCGGAGACGAAGGACGAAGAGGAGCACATGAAGGACGAAATACCTCTCGCCTATATCAACGACCCCAGGAAGGAAATGGACGATACATGGACAATTCTCTACAAGTTTCAACCTCTCTGGAAAATAAGGAATTATTTTGGAGAGAAAATTGCCTTTTATTTTGCATGGTCAGGAATGCTGATTACCTCGCTGTGGGTTCCTACTTTACTGGGTCTTGGCATCTTCTTCTATGGACTCGCGTTAAGGTGGAGATTTTATTGGTTTAAATAATTCCCAAAAATAAATTTTCATGTATTTTCTAATTTTGTTAGTTCAAAATGATTGAAAACAGAAGCTAAAAGAAAGTAAATCATATTGAATGTGCCTGGAAAATATATGTAAAATTCTAGATTATCATATGATTCTTATGGGTTATATATATGGTGTTGGATTGGCATTTTTCTTCACATTGTATACATACATAAAGTCATAGATGCCAGTGCTTGAAAGAACTGTAGTATAAAGTTCTGAATAAATTTTCAGTATTCAAGAGGATCTGAAAACCAACAGTACACTTCCCCTCAACGCCACATTGACAGATGAGTAAGTACACACAAATACTCGGTACACGCTTTGATGAGTAAGTACACGCCAATATTCAGTACAAGGTTTGATGTATCATACTTCAGCTGAGTAGTAAGAGCTTCCTGGTATTACAAATGTAATTATAATGTTGATGCAACTGGTCAGTAATGGAGAAACCATGAGGAGCAGTGCTCCGAATGCATTCTCCATCTTGATCCATGTATGTTGTCACGAAACATGCATTTGTTGATTATTTTACATTTGAAACAATAAATTTCAAGTACGGGACACAAAAATCAAATATTTTGCAAATTTCGGTGCTTATTCATAGGATATGGTACAAGTAGCTATGACCCTCATGAAAACGATACTTTCACACACTTGCAGTGCAAAATTTCCATGCGAAGCGATGTGATTGACAGCTAAAACTCTGCCTTTCCATGATGTCTCCATGCATTACCGGTCTTGAATAAAACGCAGGATCACACCACAACTTGTAAATTTTCTTTTCAAAAGCTATTTCCCAATTTCTTTTCTTTCTGTATACTTAATGTTTGTTTGTTTTATAGGTTGAAGTCAAAAGTAACTGATGTCCTGAATGTGATAAAACAAGCCTTCGACAACGATGTCACGCCTTATTTTGCACTTATTGTGTGCCTTTGGGGTAAGTACACTGAATATTTATGTTTCTTTTTCAAACTTAAAATCATATGATTAGAGCCCTGATTATTATTTCAGACAAAAAAACATCTCAGGTAAAATTATCTTATAAATTTACAGCAGGGGAGGATCCGGGGTCCATATTTTCGAAGCTGTCTTAGTGCTAAGATAGTCCTAACTCAATGTTAATGTATGGCACTTACGACTATCTTAGTGCTCAGAGGACTTCGAAAATATTGGTCCAGGATTTTAGTTTTCGGTGCAGGGAAGTGAGTGTAAAATGTGAAGTGATGTGAAATGTGAAGTGTGAAGTGATGTGAATTTTTAAAAAGTTATTGAGTGGTCATGCCCTCTAGAGGCGGGTGCCCCCCTCTTCACTTGGTACCACCCCCCACCCCCCCGTTCCCCACAACCTCCTCTGGATACATCACCGATTGACAGTAAAGAGCAATATGCAATTGTTGATTTGACAAGAGAGCCCATTGATGTTGTAGGTACCGTGTTCCTGGAGCTGTGGAAGAGAAAGGTGGCTCGTCTCGCCTACGAGTGGGATGTTCACGAGTTCGAAGCCTCTGAACCAGATAGACCACAGTTCTTCGGTACAAAAGTTAAACCTGTGAGTATGACTATTTTATGTACGTGTAAGATTTAGGCATAAGTTTATGTGTGATGTATGATGTATGATGTATGATGTATGATGTATGCTGCATTTTGTTAACTTTTCTGTGCTAGCATAGCAGCTAAGCCCAGCGCATTGCTACACTATTACTAGAAGTTAATGCTGCAAGGCTTAGATCAGCCTGTGTCTGGTATTATGGAGAAGATGATCACGTCACAGCATGTACAAAGATGAGTTTGTGTTACACTGTACATCTTGTTCCAGGACCCAGTCACACAGGAAGACACGTGGTTCTACCCTCTCAAGCGACAGCTCCTCAAGTTCACAACATCCGCTTCTGTACTCATCTTCATGGTAAGTACTTGTAGATACCGACATTTACAGTCTTATAAGTGGCACTGAAATTGCAATTTCTTCAGAGTAATAATTTACCGCCTGTGAGTTGAGAGAATATCAGGCTTCAAAATTATCACTATTCTTATTATTATCCAAAATTTATATTTTCCCTATTCTTATCCTCCTATGACAGATCTTCATGGTAATAATCAGCGTGGTTGCTGTGATCATCTACCGAGTGATCGCGGACATAGACTGGTGTCCGGACATGTCCGCCGCCGCCTGTGTGCTCCTCACCACTGTCGTGTCTTCTGTACTCAACGCTGTCTCCATCCTACTGCTCGGCAAGGTAAGAGTAGCGCTTTAATCAGTATTCTTGGTAATGAGTTTTTTGAGAGGCAGTTAGAAGTTGGAGTCCAAGTGTAAGACTAAATATTATGGATGACATCTTCTTCTTTTTACTACGCCCAACATTCCTGTGCTGTTTCCATACTACTATTTTGTCTGCTAATTGGTCACTCTACCGTGTACATCTGGTACATTGTTCTACTGTGAGTGTGTCCCATCACTGATGGTTGCATTGTACTATATCTCCTACAAGAAGTTCATCTTCATTGTTCATCACGATTACCTTGTTCTTGTCCTGCTTTGTGTACAGCCCTGATAACAGCACTGCTCTGTCCTATAGTGTTGTCACTGTCTCCATCCTACTGTTCATCACGATTACCTTGTTCTTGTCCTGCTTTGTGTACAGCCCTGATAACAGCACTGCTCTGTCCTATAGTGTTGTCACTGTCTCCATCCTACTGTTCATCTTCATTGTTCATCACGATTACCTTGTTCTTGTCCTGCTTTGTGTACAGCCCTGATAACAGCACTGCTCTGTCCTATAGTGTTGTCACTGTCTCCATCCTACTTTTCATCTTCCAACAGCATAGCAGATCTGTTTCTGAATTCATATATCCACTAGTCACATTTTTCATGAAACCCTGGTGGTAATAATCCTTTAAACAAAGACATAATATATGCACCCTTTTCGTTTCCAGTTCTATGACAAACTAGCAGTATGGCTGACAGATTGGGGTAAGTTTATATTCTATCAGAGGGGTATTGAATGTAAAATTAACTAAACTATCAATTGTTGGACCTCGATTTTTGTTGAGGCGAAATGGTCGTGTGGTAAGCTGCTGGTACAGTCAATGCTGGCGAAAGTTGCCTTACTCTGAAGGCGTGGGTTCGAAACCCGCAAGGGACTCGGCCCGAAAAAGTACAAGAATTTGTACTATTGAAGGTAGTGTTATCCCAAATATAACCATGTTATTTTTATTTTCACACTTTATTTATTCATCCTTTTGGCCATGTTACTTTTATCTCCTATTTTCATATTAGGTTTATTCTATTAATGTTACCAGTAAATATTTGTTATACATGTAAAATTTAAAATATTTGTCAAAGCACTTGTCGCTGAGGTTCATCTTGAGTAATGTTTTCAATTAATTAGATAAATGTGTCAACGTCAAACGTTATTTTCTCTTTTCAGAAAACCACCGAACCCAGACCCGATATGATGATGCTCTGATCATCAAACTTTTTGCATTCCAATTTGTCAACAGTTACGCTTCCTGTTTCTACATTGCTTTCTTTCGAGGGGTAAGTCTTGTCAGCATTTTGCATTTCAAATGTGAAGGTCAACATTCGAATAAGAACGTTCCACATGTATGATTTATGATATCGTTCTCAAATAACCATCAATCATTATCTGTATTTCATCATGTTGATATTTATAAGATAAGATAAGATAATACTTTATTACCCGAAAGGGAATTCTGTTTACATTCACAGAGTCATAAAAGTAACAATATACAACATTTGAAGAACAACACACACATACATACATATATGACATAAAAAGAGATGATGTACATTTAAAATATATATTATGAGCTCTAAAATAAGAATAATATAAAGAATAATTCTAGTCTACAAAATGTAAAATATGCATATAATCATCCTTACATATTAAATTGGCATTCTGGAAGTTCAGGTGATCAGGTGAGAGAGTATTACTGGTTTGCTATGAATGTCACAACAACATTTTTATCTATGTAGAAACAATGCCTATATAAGTATAAAGAAATTGTAGTTATCTGTAAAATAATTCTTTTTTTTAATTATTCTATGTTGAAACAATGCTTATAAAGAGTAAAGAAGTTGTTAATTTATAAAACACTTATTCATTATTAATTGTCCTAAGTTAAAACATCACTTTCAAAGTATAAAGTAGTTTTAAATCCGTAAATATAGTTCTGCATTATTAATTACCCTATATAGAAAGATCACCTTTTAATCCATTTGTAAAAAACAGTTCTTTAATTTTAACTACCCTTGTTTACCAGTTCACACATGTGTGATGATCTATGTTTCAGCGGTTCAACGCCGGCGCCATCATCGGCCGAGACTCGTCCTACATGGACACGTGTTCCGGCACGTGCATGTCCCAGCTCTCCTTCCAAGTCCTCGTCCTCATGCTCATCAAACCCTTCCCCAAGTTCTTCAAGGATATTGTTCTGCCGTAAGTGTCATTCTATATTTTGTAACTGTTACAAATTGTCTATTGTGAAGAATATGAGAAATGCGTTCAACTAAAAAAAATCCACTTAAAGAGCTCAATGTTGTAATACAAATTTATTTTATAATATGATAAATATATGATTTTATATGAGATATAATAATTTCGATGACCAAGAGCATAATAGTACCTCATTAAGTAAAATAAGTGCATGAAATAAGCCATTCCAACAGCCACTAATAACATTTGGTCTTCGCTGATAACATTTTGAGGTATGTTTGTTTAATTTTCCCATGAAACTTGAGGAAATCATAGTTATGGGCTGGACATTTTTCAGGTTTATTTTCTTTCTGTTATTTTATAAAATCAGCCAACCAATGTTGATAGAATCAATATTGAAAGGATGCTATTAATCCAAGATAATTGTTCTTCGAGTTGATTTCAATGTATAATCAGTATCTCTCATTTAGTGTCTTGAAAACGCTCTGGCGGAAGCGACCGTGCTGTCGGAAAACAAAGGTTGACTCCGAAACCCCGAAAGACGAGAAGGACGCCAACCATCAGAACTTCATGGAGCGAGAGAGACTGAAGCCGTGTCTCGGAGACTTCACTCTCGGGGAGTACACAGAGAAGGTTATACAGTACGGCTTCCTGATGGTGTGTTCATGGCTTCATTGCTTACATCACATTGTACATGGGTCAGATTTAATCTATTCAAAACACTGGCCATTTGGAATAGTTATTGTTAATTTTATAAAGAAATAGTCAAAAGTCCTTCAAGCTAGCCAAATGCATCTACAGGATCACATCATATTTAACTTTAATATAGCCTTTTTGACTACCAGTCCACCTTACTTACCAAGCAATGTTTAACTAGATGTGGGCTCCTGGACTAGTTCAAACAATGTTTTACATGATAATGATGTTTTGCACATGATAATGAATAAATTATTACTTTATGACACCCTTCACTATCTAAACCTCATCATTTCTGTATCTTAGAATTGTAATTTTAAAAACATTGTCAAGTTGATTTTAAGATTCAAGTTTAGAATTCTATGCATAGAATATGTAAGTGTTTAAATTTCATGAACAAGCAGAAAGTCCAATTCGGAATAGATATTATTACAAGACATTATTTCTTTCATAAGTAAGATATCATTGCAGGCTCTTTCACCGCTACACGCACGCTACAACCTTACCATAGCCGAGGTCAACTTCCCAATGCAAGGCATATCTTACTGGCTGATTTAGGCCTTGCAATATTTCCTTAAGAAATCTGTGCTTAGAAATCGAGGCCCACTATGCATTTCTTGGTGCAGCAATTCACTATCTATATAGGCACAACAAAGCAAGGGAAATACCGCAAGGCCTAAATCAGCCAGTAATGCAGACTGGCAAGAGTTATGCCTTGTGTTTGGAAGTTTGACCTGAGGTAGAATGGTTTATCTATATTATCAACCGTTTTCATTTTTAAAAACGATTTGTTATCGAATTATCGAATATCCCTTGTAAACATAAGAGTCGCTCGTAAAATCCCTAAATTCGTCCAAAATCTTGGTTACGGCAACAATATCTATGTAAGGTGCTTAAATACTGTTGTCTTCCATCTGCCTCCGTGGCACATTAGCCTAAAGTGTTAGCTCACGAACATTGGTTATGGGTTCGAGACTCACTTTAGTCAAATCATTTGGGCTTCATATTGTAGTATATATTTGGGAAATTTTTCAAAATCAGTTTCTTCAGATATATGTTTTCACTTCATCCTCTTAGGAAACATATAAGGGTTTACAAGCATTGTAATTCCTCCTAAAAGGGTTTGCATTTGTCTCCTGGAGAGACTTACAACGTTGTAAGTCCCTCATAGCAGACTATAAAGAAATGTAAGTAATAAGTATTGTTATTTCTCTCCCCGACAGTTGTTTGCCGTCTGTAAATCATTTCTTTTTTAAGCATCACTGACTACCTGCTGTTATTTAAAACCTCAACTTCATGGACAGAACATAACATTGTTCTGATATCATGTAACTTAACCAAGATTGGTGATATGACATATATGAACCCTGATACATAGTGTTATTTTCCTCCCTAACAGTTGTTTGCCGCCTCGTTCCCCCTGGCGCCGCTGCTGGCCCTGCTGACCAACCTGATCGACATACGGGTGGACGCCAAGAGGATGCTCTGGTTCAACAGGAGACCCATAGCCTTCATTGCTCAGGACATTGGTCAGTAGCTCACTGTGTGAAGTGTTATCTCTGATTCAAAATGTTCAGTTTCATGACAGAGTAGTGTCAGACAACTCCCTGACCTGCTGTGATTGCAGTTGGAAGTCACGAACGTTATGAACCATTGAAACATTGAAACATTTGGGTGTTGCTTAATACCAAAGGTTGTGTAATGTAGGATTCGATCTATGAAAGTGTCGTTGTTAACTAAGGTAATCCATTGATTTGAGTTTGATTATTTATTTTAGGAATGTGGTATGATATTCTGACATTTGTCAACTTCTGTGGCGTGTTGACGAACGCGTTCCTCATCGCCTTCACGTCCTCCTGGGGCCAACACTACAGCATGCAGGACAAACTCTGGATCGTCATCGGCTTCGAGGTTCGTTTGACAGATGAAGTTAAAGGGAGGGTTCTACAGGGGTATTCTTTTGAGATTTAAGAGGATATTCCTGTTTATGTGTTATAAAAACCGGTACAAGATTATTGTACAATCCAATTACTGATGGTTTAATTTGAAGACTTTATGTTTGTCAAGTTGATAAAGAATTACGTTCATTTTAAACTTATTCTATGTAGTAGTACGAGGAGTTGTTGCAGTAACTCTAGAGGTTGCTATCTTTGATGTTTAGAATTGGTTTGAAATTTTCTACAAAACATTTGATATTAGCTATCTAAGACTATTTGCTGATCTTTTTCCTGAATTTGTTTTAAGTTATTAATGTATTAGTCAAATCAAGTGTTGTGATAATAAATACTGTTTAAGTCACAAGTGAAAGGGAGCGCTATTGTGCCTGGTAACTGTTGTTATCTGTGACTAAATGTTGGATGTATTCCCCTGCAGCACATCGTGTTCATCCTGAAGTACATCCTGGCCTACATGATCCCCGATGTTCCTATCGAGGTCCGACTCGCCATCAGGAGGGTGCGTACACTTCTAGTACATTTAAACATCATGACATGTCATCTATCTTATGTTTGTGTATACTGAATTGAGTGTTAACTGTTACCTCCTTGAATACTTGAAGACAATCTATCTTTAGCCACTTGCCAGTGGTCAATCACATCCAAACTTCCCAACGCATGGCACAACTATTGCCAGTCCCCATCACTGGCTCATTTAGCCTTGCAGTACTTCCCTCATTATGCCATGCTAAGATAGTGGAGCGCTGCACCTGAAATACATAGTAGGCTCTGAATTCCTAGCACGGAAACCTTAAGGAAATGTGGCAAGGCTTAAATCAGCCAGGGATGGAGACTAACAAGTGTTACCGGTATGCCTTGGGAAGTTGAGATCATCCCTAGTTAACTGCCTGTCCTGACTGTATTGGTTTGTCACCTCTATGTTCAGCTGGTGAAGTGTTCAATAAGATCTACCTTTACCTCTGTAGGAGAAGTACCAGATATCCAAGAAGCTGAACGACGGGAAGAAGGAAACCATGGACTTCTCTCACCTGTTTCCTGAGTCCAGGTATGTACGAAACTATTATATTTGTATCTTATATCCCTTTATTCTTAACAACTCTATCAACAAAATTTACTCATTTATCTCATCAGTGACTCTATTTGATGTCTGTCCTTCAACTTCTAATCTTTTCAGTGGTTTGAAAAACTCCTTTGTCAAACTCGTAATAGTTCAGGTTACATCACAGAATATTTGCATCTTTCAAGTTGTTGACCCTTCCCTACCACTCAGCTTCCATAGCATATTGCAGGGAAGAGGGATATGATAGTGTAAAGATTCATTGTTCTACATGCACAGTTGAAGACTAATGAAAAGTTCTCATCCAGTGCATTGTGAATCCTTTAACCACTTAATTGCAATGTTCATAATGCTTGATGAAGGGAATGATTTTGTGTTTCAAAATATTTTGTTTCTACACAAAATTTAAGTTCAGTAAATGTTGTTTCTCTATGACACTTAAAAATCAGAGATATTTCGAGATATTCATGCATCACTGATGAATGATTGTGTCTCCAGATCACTGATGAATGATTGTGTCTCCAGATCACTGATGAATGATTGTGTCTCCAGATCACTGATGAATGATTGTGTCTCCAGATCACTGATGAATGATTGTGTCTCCAGATCACTGATGAATGATTGTGTCTCCAGATCACTGATGAATGATTGTGTCTCCAGATCACTGATGAATGATTGTGTCTCCAGATCACTGATGAATGATTGAGTCTCCAGATCACTGATGAATGATTATGTCTCCAGATCACGACAGGCGTCGACCAATGAGGACGATGCAGATAACAACACGACTAACGACCGAGGAGGGATCGAGGAGAGTGCTATCATGGAGGAGAGTCACTCGGACAGTCAGTCGGCGCCCAACAAACACAAACCTGCTGAGTCTAGACCCTCAGACAACGATATCTGGTACAGTGCTAACAAGGACGACATAGAGAAGAGGTATTTCACGAAAAATGATTACTTTTATTTTGGAAATTATTTGAAGTTTTGCTTGAATGAATCCTGATAGGGTTTAAGGTGACTAAACTTTGAGAATAAATGAAAAGTTAACTTACTTTGTATTTGTTACAAAAACAATTTAAATCTGATTGTAATTACTTGTAATATAATTTATCTGAAAAAGTAAACACAGTCTGTCATCAAGTTCAACTACAATTTACCAAACTCAAAAAAAGCAAACTTCCATAAATTCCAGTCCTCTCTCTATATATAATGTTGTATATATTCTATTTCATGTACAATCATATGCAAAATATGTCTTTAGTTATATTGAAATGTACTCCAAAATTGTAAATAAACATTTTATATTATTTTCCTTTTTAAATAAATCTAAATGTAAATTGAAATAAATCTGTCTTAAATTATTTCCTATTTTTCAAAAACCAGTAAATTACATTAAAATTATATTTGGTAGAATATGATATATTTGTGGGCTCATTTCAATTACCCGTCTTGGTATGCATCTCTTATATAAAAGCCTCTGCTATACCATTAGAATCACAACATCCTATTCAATAACAGGTGGTTTGTAGTTTGATAACATGGGAATCAGGTCTCTTTCTAAGCTCACAATTAAAACCTCTGAAAGCTATATACCTTCAGTGACTGGCAGCAGCAATATTGTGTTGAAAAACATCACTGTTTTATGAAAAAACAAGGAAAATAGCTGACATCTTTTCAGCTTCACAGATCAACCTCAGAAAACATTGTACTCATATTCCATATTTCCTCTAATAAGAACCTGGGGGCAGAATCTGAGACCCAGTGCTGGATAGAAGGCCTGATGCTTATTGGACATTCTGTGTTTAAAGCTTCAACAAATATGATAATAAATCCTTCATTGTCATTTTGATTGAAATCTCAATTGGAACGTGTAGTACCCCCAGAGCTTAATAAAGGCCCTTGAGATCTACTCAAATTTCTGGAACAGTTTCTTTTAGCAGGTGCATATTTGAAGCGAGACCTTGTTAGGGATGCAGCACTTACTAGAGGAGAATATGGACTATAATCTGATTCAAGGCAAGACAAACATTAGACCATAGCCCATAGACTCATAGTCAAGAGGTTGAAATACTACACTGTTGGTTTTATAGGACAGTGGGGATTCAAATACAAAATTGCTGTTGTCACGTATTGGTAATTGGGCCTGAGTTTCACTTCTGAAAATGTGTGCACCCTTATATCAATAACAATGACCCTACACAAGAGAAGTTTTGAAGTCCACCATTGTTGTTAGAGAGGACATGGTGAGCATGTCAGCCATACATCCACATGGCAGTAGACTTAACTCTCAGTCGTCCCCCGACAGTGTCGAGGAAACACCGATGACGTCACTCCAGAAGGAGGCAGGAGACGCTGACAGAGTGTTTGATATCTGTGAGTATCTAGCTGATCTGTCATATTGATCACGAACCACCTGGGGTGCAGAAGGAATTGAGTTGTCTTGAATTTCAATCGAGTTAAGTTGTCATGGGCATGAAGAATAAAAATTGTGAAATGTTATTTATATTAAATAAACAGCTGTTGATCCGGAGGGGGTTTCAGTGGGTTCAACTGGGCCCTCTTGGTGGCAGTTTTTTTTAAATAGTTTAAAATTAATGTACACTAACAATGTTTGGTATTATATCCTTCTAAACACTGGTGGTGACTGATTAATTTTCTTGTGCACATATTTTGGATAACCTAATGCCAGATCTACGATATGATATTTTATTTCCAATCTTCACTGTTGGCCAAAAGAAACGCCTACCAGATACGGTACGGTGCGCAAGTGAATCAACCCAAAATAGCGGTCTTCATTGGGTGTGGTTTTCAACTTGAATCTCAGTTTTCCCAACATTTCAATGGACTTTCATATTAAGTATTGTTTCAGCATAACGTGGAGACCAACATTAATTATATTTAAGAAAATAATTTCATTTTTAAGGAAAATCAAGTAGGCGTTTCTTTTAGCCGACACTGTACATCAATGTCAACCATAGAGCTTCTAAACTTCTCGTTATTTTGCCATTTAATAAATCTTCTAACAAGTCTTCCAAAGATATATTTTGCTGTGGAGGTTATTTTGAAATGGTGGTATGTGGAAGCTGAGACAAAACATGAATTGAAATTATGAACCATTCAAATGATTATTATTTATTACGTTGGTGCAAATTCTAATAATATATGCTGTATCAGTACTAATTTGAAAAATACATTGTTGTTGTCATTTCACGTAATATAAACAAGTTGCCTCTTGTGAGAAAAGGTCCCTTTCTTCCTTTACAAATGTTTTTTGTTTCAGGTTTTGATCCTTTGAAAATCAAACATAAAATTTCATTCTCTAGTCGTTGCTCACCTTTGATAATTACTGACATTTTATAATTAAGTCAGCTATCCACTCTGCTTCTAATCATCCATTAATTGTTAAAGTGTTGTCGTTACTTATTGCAATCTCTAAAAAAATTAACTTTTTTAAAGGGATAGGTTTTTAAACAAAATTGCACATCACTGAGTTGCATTGTTTCCCTTCCCTAGCTAACTACAATCACCCCTCCTATAACAGTGTTACTGTTCGGTCGTGTTATTTCACATCCTCAATGACAGGGAAAATGTTTTTAAAGGTTACCAGCGGGTTCTGTATCACTATTTATCGAATGTTATTGTCAGCCAATGAAATGTCGTGTTGTGAAAGTTGGTGATCTCTCATCGGTCCTCTCATCCAGAGACTGCCAACATTGCTCAGTGTTAAGTCATTTCATTGGCTTGTCATATTTATAGCTGTTACAAACATTTTCCCTATCACACACTCAAGGTATTAAGTAGTCGGGGATCCTAAGTAAGGTTAACTAGCCCAATGTTAAAGAATGGGAATCAAGGTTAACTGTAGTAAAGGTAGCTTTGTGAAAGGAGTCTCATGATGGTTATTACAATATTTCTCCTTGCCAAACATTAACACAACATTATAGAAAGGAGAATGCAATGTTCACACTGTTCTGTGCCCTTTCAGCGGAGGAGGTAGAGGAGGCAAGCGCGCCCAAGTCTAGGTATGAGGACTCTGCATGCTGATCTCTGAGTGCTGGGTGGTTCGGTACAGTGTCTAATTGATTAATCCGCTAGAGTAGTTGCTGCATGACTAACTCACACGCTGACACAACAAACTTCACTTCATCTGCACTGTCATTCTGTGTTTATTGGTTTTGTTCATCTTTGTTTCTGATCAGTTTCTGTAGCTGACACGTAGACATCTAACAAAGCTTGTAATGTGTTTTTATTGCTGTATGTTTATATATGTAAGTCTGTCAATATGTGTATATGATGATCAATGGGTGTTGGTTTAGTGAAATATTATGATTGTATAGTATCTTGTTGTGTTCTGTATATTTATAGTTTCTTTACATAGAATCACCACTTTTAAAACCTCTTTATTTAAAGTGGATATTGTAGTTCTCAGTGTAAATGTTCAGGTTATTTTGTAAGTCCTATATCTAACTGTACTAGACAAAATAAGTAAGGGATATTATATATAATATAATTTGTAAAATTAATTCATCTGCCAAGATACAAACAAGTTCTGTAGATTCCTCTCCACAGGGTCTGATATAGGCACGTGTTCTGTACCAGTTTATTGCAGAGAAAACCCAGTCTCAAAGCTGACCAATCAGATCATTGTTTTTAACTGTCACCATTTTGAAAACATTCAGAATCATTCACTTACACGTTCCTCTTGTAACTATGAAAAGTGTCAGTATATGAGGCTATGGGCTGTTATCAAATGGTCTGGCAAGGAAAGCTCTGAACGATATGAGTTCGTATCCTGGTAGATGCACTATTTTGCAACTTTTTCTCTGAAAACGGTTGATTTCAATCAGACTGTGATATTGGATGATAGATGTTTTATCAGCGTGTCAATGAGTACATAGATCAGTGTTGATAATTACAAAATAGATCAGTGTTGATAATTACAAAATAGATCAGTGTTGATAATTACAAAATGTTCATATATCCCTAACTATTTTTGTCTAGTATAGTAATAAGGATTATGTTGGGGGTTAATTACTCCTTTTCATCAGACTTGATGTCTTGTAATGCTTTTTCTTTTCTTTGCTTTTACATTTTATTTTCACAATTAAATAATTTATCACACATTTAGCATTGAAAAGTTTTCATTTATTATTGTAATCATAATTTGATATAACTAAGATGAGCTGTATGAATTAAATATATCTAATTTATAAATAGATCAGAAATTGTAATAATACATAATAAAATAACAATTACTTAATTTTTATGTAATAACTCTTTTTTGTTTTAAAACAAATAACCACTATCCAATTAAAAAATATTAGAAAAAAGTGTTTCTATTCAACATTTCATTTAAAAAGCAGTCATTTTCAATTTGTCTCCAATTACAGTTTAGATTGATGTCTTGTCTTTAGATAGCATCTGATAGAGGTGTAACTCATGCCAGTCTCTATCACTAGTTAGGTTAAACCTTGCTGCATTTCATCAACTTTTCTGTGCTAATGTTCCTAAGAAGTGTGCTGCATCTGGATTTGTTAGTACAATCAGAAATATATATCTTATATCTAACATTCAATTTATCTTCATTTACAGTCCCTAAGGGATTGATGTCTTGACACTCTTTAAGTTCAACCTTGTTGCAGTTTGTAAATTTTTCTGTGCTAGCATAGCAGAGTTCTGCACCTGGACTGGGTTGTGCAATCAGAAATCTCTATAACAGGAAAGTAGACGAAATGCTGCAAGGCTTAAACTAGTCAGTGATAGAGTAGTATTTAAACTGGCACGAGTTACGACTTGCGGAGAAAATTTCATAACTGTTGTACTTAAGACTGTAATTAGACATTTAGTAACCGGTAATAAGGCTATAGTTTCTCATTTTATTTTCATTTCCAGCCGCCCAGCTCCGATACTACCGAGAGCTCAAGTCTGGAGCGTGGACTATCAGAGCAGAGGAAACCTAGACTCCACCGTGTGATGATATTATACATACAAACATACAATTATAGTTGATATCTGTATGTCAGAAGTCGTTTAGGGTATTTTTGTACTTTTTTCATTCCCTTTGTCACTCTGTTTTAGATCTCATGATCAAATGTAGTTGATGCATCATTTGAAGTTAAGACAGTTTTTATTTTAAAATTATTTCATTTCTGTTTTACACTTTTTGGATGTTCGACCTGGACAAATTTTGTCTCCAACATAAAACAATAAATAAAATACTCATTATTAGTAGTAAAACAATAATTTGGAGCTTTTATTCTTATTGTTAAGACGAGAAGTTTATAAGCTATTTGTTATTTTTTGTTATCCGAATGTTGTTAAAGTAGTATTTAAATTTGTATCTATAGCTGTCACTGCATAATATTCTTTGCAACCAGATACGATAATTACAGATATTGCCACCTTCATGATATTTTCTGATTTCAAAGTACAATTCTCTGCTATAAGGAACTTATTCTTTAAAATTAAAACACAAGCTCAAACAAAATTAGCATTCCCAGCTTTTCTAAACTATAAACTATAATTATCATAACCCTTAGTAGTCAGGGAATTTCATTTCCATAACATTATTTAGTAACTGTCAGAAACCATAGGCTGACTCAGAGAGAGGGGTTACAGCTCCTCTGGTTCCACAAGGGAACTCACTCAATATATTGGCTTCAATTGGTCTTAAATTATCTTTTGTTAAGACCTGCCCTGACAAGTTGATATCATACTCTGTACAGAAGCACCTGTTCTCATGATTGGTACTTGTACTTGTACTTGTACTTGTATAGCATTAGCTACCGTATATGTTCCTGTTGTCTCTTGTATTCTGTACAGGATTGTGTATAAAGAGAATGAGGATGCACAGGGAGAATACAAGTCTAACCTTAAATGCAGGACTTACTAAGAAGTTAGTTTCTCAGGAAAATAATTGTACAAATATTCATAGACTCAATCAACTCATATGAATGGTTGTGTTATAATGGTTTATCTCATGGTTTTTATTGCATGATTTGATTTTGGAAATGTCAGTGACATTAGTTAAATGTTTGTATAACCTGATTGATATGTGCCACATCTATGTTTTCTATCTATCTACACTTGTTATTTATCTGTTAAATATCTGGCCTTTGAATGTTGTGTACGTTGTAACCTATTTGTTTATTATCTATTTATTGATAATGTTTATTATCTATTTATTGATAATGTAAGTTGTAAGAAGTGTCCTCTGTCTGTAAAATACTGATTTATAGGAAGGTGAAGAAGTCAAATTATAAAAATACATGTAAATAAGTCACTGGTATCTCTTCAAACAAAGTTTTCAGGTCACAATGTTTTATACAATTCTCTTGCTAGATGGTATTTTTTCTTATTGACATTTTCTTATATATTGATTTATTTTTTCTTAAATATAGATATTTTTGCTTAACTGATTACTTTATTTTTAGTATTAATGAGAGTAGTTAATACATTATATGCTTTCACCTGGTTTAATATTAAATATGTTTACAATACACAACATAGAAGAGAGATATAAGCTTGCCTCAATAAAATAATGACTTCCATTTATTTTGAGAATTTAACCTAATCTGTTAAGAACTTCACTATGGCAGAATGTTACAGAGTTGTGCCTTTTAAAGCTAATGGTTGTAACTGTATGGTTAGCAGGGTCTAATGTTTATTTATAGTTATTTATTGATTTTATGTCTTTTATATTCAGTACATGTTTATCATTGATGTATAGTTTTTTCCTCTCTTTGTTAGTTGTGTCCTACATGTATCTTATGAATGACAGCATAATATATGTAAATTAGTGCAGCAAACTGGCGGAAAATGATTAATATTTAGCTCTATTCTTAACTTATTTGTAATATGTATAATGCGTGTAACATTACAAATTAAGTCTATGTTAATTTCATTGTATAGTTTATTTAAATCTTTAAGGCATTTTTATATTGCTAGGGCAGGAAATGCAAAATGATGTTTCCCATGACAAGAGATTGATGGCAGCAGTCACTTGTATCATAATCACGTTGTTTGCTCTGTGTGAAATATATTCACTATATCTTGCCAATATTTGATTGATCATGAAATAGGGTGGGTCCCAACCATGTGATTATTGATGTGGAAAATCGTCATCTACTTCGTATCTTACGAGTGACATATTGATTATACAGACTGATTATAAAACCAATATGAGTGGAATATTAATGATACACACTAATTATCTACTCCGTATGTTATGAGTGGAATATTAATGATACACACTAATTATCTACTCAGTATCATATGAGTGGAATATTAATGATACACACTAATTATCTACTCCGTATGTTATGAGTGGAATATTAATGATACACACTAATTATCTACTCAGTATCATATGACTAGAATATTAATGATACACACTAATTATCTACTCAGTATCTTATGAGTGGAATATTAATGATACACACTAATTATCTACTCCGTATGTTATGAGTGGAATATTAAAGATACACACTAATTATCTACTCAGTATCTGATGACTAGAATATTAATGATACATTCTGATTATCTACTCAGTATCTTATGAGTGACATATAGATGATACACACTGATTATAAAACTAATATCTGATGACTGGAATACTAAAGATACACACTTATTATCTACTCAGTATCTTATGAGTGGAATTTGATGATCTGATACGCGCTGATTATCCACTCATTACTCATATATGATGACTAGAATATTTATGATGCACACTAATTATCTACCCAGTATCGAATGACTAGAATATTGATGATACTGGATGACTGGCATGTGATGATCTGATACATTCCGATTATCTACTCATATGTTATGACTGGAATATTGTGACCATTCTGCTTTAACAAAATTGGGTAAACATGTAAAAAAAACAATGTATCAATAATGTATTACACATGGTATATATGGTTATTTATTTCAGATCTATATTTAGGGATTATGTTTGATATTCCCTGATGTGTCAGTTTCACTTTTCTGTGTTTTCCAATGCTACCATTTTATAGTTCCATATAAGTTTGTTTGTATCTTGTCTGTGTCATAATCAAACCTGTGATATTTTGAACTTTTGACGATCATATTTATACACCTTGCTATTTATTGTATTCCTCTCTTTGTGAACTTTTGATGATGTTTTCATGGAAAACTTTTCTACATTGCCTTACTGTAGATAACAAGTGGTGAGTTAAACAGTTGATTCTATGGCATTAGAAAGTAGTAACATATCTTAATTTAGAAAATAAAGCAACAGTATATTTTTAGAAATTCATTTTAGATGCTTGCTTCCTGCTTTCATTTCGGTTATGACAACATTGCTTTATTTCTCAAACATTATGAATGTAACGAACATTCAATATACAAATTTAAATTTCTTTAGCCTTTTCATGAATAAAAATTTCAAAATAAAGATGCGTTGTTGAATATGTATAGTGGCCTCATATGGCATTGGAGATGATGATTCAGCATAACACTGACACCTGCTAGCATGGACGTGTTTATTCTTTAACTGCAGTGTAATAAAATAAAACAATACTACCTTTCAGGGTTACATTTAAATCTGAAGTCCAGTACTTTTGGACAACACTAACGAAATATAGTGGAAAATATTGAAAAGCAATATATAACTCAATACGTGTGTAGTCAGTACGTGTGTAGTCAGTCATGTGGAGCCAGTACGTGTGTAGTCAATACGTGTGTAGTCAGTATGTACGTGTGTAGTCAGTACGTGTGTAGTCAGTACGTACGTGTGTAGTCAGTACAGGTGTAGTCAGTACCTACGTGTGTAGTCAGTACGTGTGTACTCAATATGTGTGTAGTCAATACGTGTGTAGTCAATACGTGTGTAGTTAATATGTGTGTAGTCAGTACGTGTGTAGTCAGTACGTACGTATATAGTCAGTACGTGTGTAGTCAGTACGTACGTGTGTAGTCAGTACAGGTGTAGTCAGTACCTACGTGTGTAGTCAGTACGTGTGTAGTCAATACGTGTGTAGTCAATACGTGTGTAGTCAATACGTGTGTAGTCAATATGTGTGTAGTCAGTATGTGTGTAGTCAGTACGTACGTGTGTAGTCAGTACGTGTGTAGTCAATACGTGTGTAGTCAATACGTGTGTAGTCAATACGTGTGTAGTTAATATGTGTGTAGTCAGTACGTGTGTAGTCAGTACGTGTGTTGTCAGTACGTGTGTAGTCAGTACGTACGTGTGTAGTCAGTACAGGTGTAGTCAGTACGTGTGTAGTCAGTACCTATGTGTGTAGTCAGTACGTGTGTAGTCAATACGTGTGTAGTCAGTACCTACGTGTGTAGTCAATACGTGTGTAGTCAATATGTGTGTAGTCAGTACGTGTGTAGTCAGTACGTACGTGTGTAGTCAGTACGTGTGTAGTCAGTACGTACGTGTGTAGTCAATACGTGTGTAGTCAATATGTGTGTAGTCAGTACGTGTGTAGTCAGTACGTGTGTAGTCAGTACGTACGTGTGTAGTCAGTACAGGTGTAGTCAATACAGGTGTAGTCAGGACCTACCTGTGTAGTCAATATGTGTGTAGTCAGTACGTGTGTAGTCAGTACGTACGTGTGTAGTCAGTACGTGTGTAGTCAATACGTGTGTAGTCAGTACGTGTGTAGTCAGTATGTACGTGTGTAGTCAGTATGTGTGTAGTCAGTACGTGTGTAGTCAGTGCCTACGTGTGTAGTCAGTACCTACGTGTGTAGTCAATACTTGTGTAGTCAGTACGTGTGTAGTCAGTACGTGTGTAGTCAGTACCTACGTATATAGTCAGTACGTACGTGTGTAGTCAATAAGTGTGTAGTAAGTACCTACGTGTGTAGTCAGTACGTGTGTAGTCAGTACGTACGTGTGTAGTCAGTACGTGTGTAGTCAGTACGTGTGTAGTCAGTACGTGTGTAGTCAATATGTGTGTAGTCAGTACGTGTGTAGTCAGTACGTACGTGTGTAGTCAGTACGTACGTGTGTAGTCAGTACGTGTGTAGTCAGTACCTACGTATGTAGTCAGTACGTGTGTAGTCAGTACGTGTGTAGTCAGTACGTGTGTAGTCAGTACGTGTGTAGTCAGTACGTATATAGTAAGTACGTGTGTAGTCAGTACGTGTGTAGTCGGTACGTGTGTAGTCAATACGAGTGTAGTCAGTACGTGTGTAGTCAATACGTGTGTAGTCAGTACATGTGTAGTCAATACGTGTGTAGTCAGTACGTGTGTAGTCAATATGTGTGTTGTCAGTACGTGTGTAGTCAGTACATGTGTAGTCAATACGTGTGTAGTCAGTACGTGTGTAGTCAGTACCTACGTGTGTAGTCAGTACGTGTGTAGTCAGTACCTACGTGTGTAGTCAGTACGTGTGTAGTCAGTACGTGTGTAGTCAGTACCCACGTGTGTAGTCAATATGTGTGTAATCAGTACGTGTGTAGTCAGTACGTACGTGTGTAGTCAGTACGTGTGTAGTGAGTACGTGTGTAGTCAATACGTGTGTAGTCAGTACCTAAGTGTTTAGTCAGTACCTACGTGTGTAGTCAGTACGTGTGTAGTCAGTACGTACGTGTGTAGTCAGTACGTATGTAGTCAGTACGTGTGTAGTCAGTACCTACGTGTGTAGTCAGTATGTACGTGTGTAGTCAGTACCTACGTTTAAGTCAGTACGTGTGTAGTCAGTACGTACGTGTGTAGTCAATAAGTGTGAAGTCAGTACCTACGTGTGTAGTCAGTACGTGTGTAGTCAGAACGTACGTGTGTAGTCAGTACGTGTGAAGTCAGTACGTGTGTAGTCAGTACCTACGTGTGTAGTCAGTACGTGTGTAGTTAGTACGTGTGTAGTCAGTACGTGTGTAGTCAGTACGTGTGTAGTCAGTACGTATATAGTAAGTACGTGTGTAGTCAGTACGTGTGTAGTCAGTACGTGTGTAGTCAATACGTGTGTAGTCAGTACGTGTGTAGTCAATACGTGTGTAGTCAGTACATGTGTAGTCAATACGTGTGTAGTCAGTACGTGTGTAGTCAATATGTGTGTAGTCAGTACGTGTGTAGTCAGTACGTGTGTAGTCAGTACATGTGTAGTCAATATGTGTGTAGTCAGTACGTGTGTAGTCAATATGTGTGAAGTCAGTAGGAGTGTAGTCAATACGTGTGTAGTCAGTACGTGTGTAGTCAATATGTGTGTAGTCAATATGTGTGTAGTCAGTACAGGTGTAGTCAATACGTGTGTAGTCAGTACGTGTGTAGTCAGTACGTGTGTAGTCAGTACGTGTGAAGTCAATATGTGTGTAGTCAGTACGTGTGTAGTCAATATGTGTGTAGTCAATACGTGTGTAGTCAGTACGTGTGTAGTCAATATGTGTGTGGTCAATACGTGTGTAGTCAGTACGTGTGTAGTCAGTACGTGTGTAGTCAATACGTGTGTAGTCAGTACGTGTGTAGTCAGTACGTGTGTAGTCAATATGTGTGTAGTCAATACGTGTGTAGTCAGTACGTGTGTAGTCAATATGTGTGTAGTCAGTACGTGTGTAGTCAGTGCGTGTGTAGTCAGTACGTACGTGTGTAGTCAGTACAGGTGTAGTCAGTACCTACGTGTGTAGTCAATAAGTGTGTAGTCAGTACGTGTGTAGTCAATACTTGTGTAGTCAGTACGTGTGTAGTCAGTACGTGTGTAGTCAATATGTGTGTAGTCAATACGTGTGTAGTCAGTACGTGTGTAGTCAGTACGTGTGTAGTCAATACGTGTGTAGTCAGTACGTGTGTAGTCAGTACGTACGTGTGTAGTTAATACGTGTGTAGTCAATACGTGTGTAGTCAATATGTGTGTACGATGACAGTAATGCTGATGAAAAAGAAGACGCAAAATAAAACAATCATTAATCAATTTGAAGATATTTAGCTATATCAACATTTTGGATACAAAATAAAAGTGTTTGAACATTTCTTTAAACGGCTTTAATTCACAAAATAACTCTGCTCTCTCAGTTCGACCAATCCATTTAGAACTGTGTGGTATTGGTACTGACGCGTTTGAAACATTAAGATGCACGCCAGAAATGTCTTACCAGTACTTCATTTATGCCAGTTTTGCTTGAGAACTAAATGAAAACTTATTGTTAGACAACAAAGAAAGCAAAACATTTATCATGAAAAAATGAGTGAATAGACGTGCATGGTTAGGTAACTCGTCCATTTTACAGCTTTATGTTCACCAGCAAATTACCAACCCTCCTTAATGTAATGCGTTATGTAATAACAGAGACCATAATATTGAATTGTATGGTCTCTGGTAATAATCAACTATGACATTGTTAAGAAAATGAGACTCCTCCAATAACAATCGTAATGTCAAATGTATTTTTGCCTGATACTATTAAACATATACAAATAACACAAATGTGTAGATAGCCCTTTTATTCGAACAACTGTAACCTGTTAATATAATATAACAACAACAATCATCTTAATGTCTTTCAAAGACTTGCTCACTGATGACCGACAACATTTCATAAAAGGGACAAACAGCCAACAGCAAGTGTCTGTATGAATAAAAGTCACTTTTGTAGTGTTAGGGCAAGGAATGCTGCTTCACTTTACACGCTTGAACCCTTATAACAATTCATACCTGATCATTATAGCCAAACAAACAATTAAACAAATTAACAGAGGAGGTTATATGTCAAGATGTTTCCCTCACTCTTCTGGTTTGAAACACAGCCCCCCGCTGAACAGCACGTAGTCGATGGCAGACTGTCTTCTTGGAGTCAGCTTCCTGCCCAGCTTCAGAGGACATGACGACTTCTTCAGAGGTCTTCTCCTCGCTGGTCCTCTCAGGCTCGTGCGACGGGGACTGAATCTTTTGAAGATCTCCGAGTGAATCTGGACACACGACGGCTTCTTCAACAATCTCTTGGTAACCTTGGAAACCTCATGGATGACCTTGACCTTCCTCTCTTCTTCCTGGTTCTTCTCTGTCTCAAGAATCAAGGAAACTCTCTTCCGTTGAATCTTCGTCTGCTCTCCCAGTTGCACACGGCGTCTAAGACGGCAGCACATGTCCTCATTGATCGTCGTGTTCATCGCTGCAAGGTGAGATTTGAGTGTGTCCAGGGTTTGATCAAGGACGTTGCTGCTATCACGGTCGTTGTCTTCAAGGAAGGAACTGCTCTCATCCATGGAATAATCTACCAAGGGAAGGTAACTCTTGTCATTGGTGTTCTCGGTGAGGATCTTGTTACTCTCATTGAGTTCGTAATCAACCAAAGGTGCAGTGAGATGAACAGCCATGTTGTGATGTGTAATATGATAATGCAAGAGATATTCGTTCTGAGATTTGCGTCCAGCAGTCCACAGGGTATGATATGGTCTCGCAAACCTTTTGATGCTTATATATGTTTTACTTGACAGTTCAACCTCATTGTCAAACAAGTATTCTGAATGCTGGTGCTGATACAAATTCAAGCTGATAGTAATCATTAAACACAACAACCTTTAACAACATGTCATAACCTATTGTGACCAGATTGATTGAGTATGTCGCCAATTAATCAGATAATAGGTATATAGAGTGTTGTAACGTCAATCAAACTAAACAATAAACCAATTAACAGATCTACCATCGTTGTTGTCACAAGAGGAGCTCGACAATCAGGCAATCTTAAGGGATGAAATACAGGGTTTTCGGTTTTTCTGATTATACATTACCTCAGAAACATATGCAAACCTTACGATTATGATCTTAGATTCCACTGTCGCATAGGAATTTGTTACACGATAAGATTGTATTGGCATATTCACATTCAATCTAATTAAAACTAGATATAATGTTATACGTCCCATCATATGACGGAGTCAGGGGACGTGTAACATGACGTCTAGTTTTAACTGGATTATCAACATATATCTCCATTGTACATCGTCTTCGTACTTAACAAACTGTTTTGTAAATTTCCTTTTTTAGAAAACAATGTTCTGAAGAATTATTATTTTGTTTTCAACATTTCTAGAAGGAAGTAAAAATTACGTGAATGTGCACCTCTCTGTCAGATCTCCCTCACGTTAGTGAAAAGTAAGAAAGACATAGAACTTTTTTTCTGATTCTACGTACGCATGGATACATTTTGTGTTGTTGTGAAAATGCCTCAACTATTTATACTGTTATCATAGCTCAACCTCTTTCGCAATGTATTGTTCAAGATAAACGAATCACGGTTGACGCTGCATCTGTTGTACATGTAATATATAAACCGATTTTGTGGTTTGTGGCTACATAGCGGACACATAGTTTACATAGAAATATTGTTAGAAATTATGAGTCTTGAACAGAACTGTGACCATGTGATCATTGATATGAATAATAATTCATCATGTGCGGGATACCGGGGTTAGAGTCTCTACCGACACGTCACACTATTGCAAATGAGAAGTTGTAAACCTCGTTTCTCATTCATCTGACCAACGTTTAAATGCCTTCAGAAGGAAACACTTCAAGCGTGCATAACATATTACATAGATCCGCACAGACACTGCCAATGAACCATGTTATTGAGCTCCAGCTTAAGAATAAAACAGTTATTGATTCTATGGGAAGGTAGTCCCTACATATATTACTCAAGACATATCTTCCAATTGAACCTCCCTTACAGTATACCTAAAATGCCTCTTCAAGACGTCCCTTACAGTACACTGATATTCTTAATTAAATTTAAACATAAGGAAATTCCGAAATGTATTTTCACATTTCAGGTGCTCATCCCATGATTTAGTAATCGAGACAAGAAGATGAATGTATCATAGAAGCGCGGTAGCACGTTATTTTTCTTCTTAAATTGCCAATTGTTACTAAAGTTTATACAGTATGTTGTTACGTTATTGGGTGAAATATCTCATTACAAGACATGATAAGCCATATCCATAGAAAACGGTTCAAACTCTACTCTGCGGATTTAGGGATCACTTAATCAGTTAGATCACTTGAGCTACCTTCTAGCGGCCATTTTCATGTGGATACCTTAAAATGGCCGATCGATGAGAAACGTACTCGCATGGCTAAACAACCCATGCACATTTGATTTTTAACTCTTTTTTTTTATTGATCGTGGAGTATCGTATAGCCATTGGTAACACTTTTTTACCTTTTTGTTGTGGTAGCATTGTATTTCAGTAAAAACCGTTAGCTACAGCGCCTCTAATATAGCATTAGAAAATAGAATTTGTCAGTTGTGTAATCTTAATTTTGTGGAAGACGAATAACAATTTATTTTGATTTGACCGTTATTTGCTGACCTTAGAATAAGTAATATTCCTAAAAACTGCAAAATGAGTCTATACAGACTGAAATTCTCGTTGCTATTAAATATTGACAATATTATTCTTATTCGCAACTTATCATCTTTCATCTATCAAGGGATGTTACTTAGAAGTATTAAGTTATGAAATGGTATGTACAGCTGTATACCGAAAGTTTGTTCACCTACATGTGTATCTTCTACACATATCATGTACATTGACGTTTATTGTAACGTTAATATAATTGAATAAACCTGATCAACTGCATTATATATTATAAATAAGCACATATTATGGTAAAAGTTCAGAACATAAGCTTATGATTAGTATTTTGACCATGACTCAATCTAATATCTGAACGTTACGTTTGTAGGTGAAATGATGTGTTGAAGAATTGTAGTGTAGGTGAAAAGAGGGGATGCTATTTGCTAAACATCATAATACAACCAGACAAAATCTTATATTCTATACTTTTATTTCGTGTTCATTCAACAAATAACACAATCAATAACACAGTATAAAATAGCACATCCCGATAATAAAAATACAATAATCTAGTAATAATATAATTTAGCGTTAACAAAAAAGTCATTGGTTGACAAGAGGCACTCCTCCCTCACTCTTCTGGTTTGAAACACAGTCCCCCGCTGAACAGCACGTAGTCGATGGCAGACTGTCTTCTTGGAGTCAGCTTCCTGCCCAGCTTCAGAGGACATGACAACTTCTTCAGAGGTCTTCTCCTCGCTGGTCCTCTCAGGCTCGTGCGACGGGGACTGAATCTTCTGAAGATCTCCGAGTGAATCTGGACACATGACGGCTTCTTGAACAATCTCTTTGTAACCTTGGAAACGTCATTGATGACCTTGACCTTCCTCTCTTCTTCCTGGTTCTTCTCTATCTCAAGAATCAAGGAAACTCTCTTCTGTTGAATCTTGTTCTGCTCTCCCAGTTGCACACGACGTCTAAGACGGCAGCACATGTCCTCATTGATCGTCGTGTTCATCGCTGCAAGGTTAGATGTGAGTGTGTCCAGGGTTTGATCAAGGACGTTGCTGCTGTCACGGTCGTTGTCTTCAAGGAAGGAACTGCTCTCATCCAATGAGTAATCAACCAAGGGAAGGTAACTCTTGTCAGTTATGTTCTCGGTGAGGATCTTGTTACTCTCATTGAGTTCGTAATCAACCAAAGGTGCAGTGAGATGAACAGCCATATTGTGATGTGTAATATGATAATGCAAGAGATATTCGTTCTGAGATTTGCGTCCAGCAGTCCACAGGGTATGATATGGTCTCCACAAACCTTTTGATGCTTATATATGTTTTACTTGACAGTTCAACCTCATTGTCAAACACATATTTTGAATGCTGGTGCTATTTCAAATACAATCAGAAAGAAATCATTAAAATCAACAACCCTGAACAACATGCCATAAACTATTTTGACCACATTGATTGAGCAACTCGCCAATTAACCAGATGATTTGTATACACAGCTTTATATCGTCAATCAAGCGAAATAAATAAACCATGCAATTAACAAACCTATCAATGGTGTTGTCACACGTAGAGCTAATCAATTACGCAAACAGAATGGGTGAAATACAGGGCCTAACTGACTGTTAAAGAGGCAGCAGCATGTTTTTTCGCTCAAATAAGTTGATGAATGTATTGTGTAAATATTGGCACTTATAGTAAGAGATCCTTCTCTCTTCGGAAAATCAAGATTTAAAAATGAGGGAACATGTTTCCGTAACGCAATGGGAATCGTTTTTGTCATTCGAAATAATACAATGTGTTCACAATAAAATTGCCGCCATGCTCCATTTGTTTTATACGCAACACCGTTATTACCACTACTGATAATAGGATTTATGTAATAAGATGTTAACCCTCTAAAGTAAATACAAATGATATAAACTATCATTATATATACAATATTTGAAAAAATAAAATTTGCCAAAAAATGTGCTTCTGCCCCTTTAAGTGTAGGTTAGGCTAAACGTTATCTTTATGCAAACCGTGTATCATCTTACATTACATTGTCTCATATGAATTTTTTTAACAAGATTGGATTTTATTGGCATATTCACATATATTACTTGGTAATATTTTCATACCTTGCAAGGTGTCTTGTAGATATCTTTCTGAAAATGTTTCATTATGTTTGCAATGGCTCTACAAGGAAGAAATATTAAAGAATGAGTGAATCTATCAAGTATTCCTTCCGTTATTAGCTTTCTGAAAATGTTTCATTATGTTTGCAATGACTCTACAAGGAAGAAATATTAAATAATGAGTGAATCTATAAAGTATTCCTTCCGTTATTAGCTTTCTGAAAATGTTTCATTATGTTTGCAATGGCTCTACAAGGAAGAAATATTAAAGAATGAGTGAATCTATCAAGTATTCCTTCCGTTATGAACAATGAGCAAGCATCACAGCGCGTTATGTCTGATTCTTTCTCGAGGACCTTCGGGATTGTGATGGGTATTACCTCATGAAAAACTATTCACACCATCAACTATTCACACCATTATCATAGCTCATCGTTTTTTGAAACATACTTCCCTCAAGAAAAATCGCAATCCGTTGTAGTAGGTGTATTGTTTGGCGGTTACATAACTCACAGATAACAAAGAAATACTTTTCGAAATTATGAGATATGAACCGAACACCATTCATGTGAATTTTGATGTGACTATTGAATCATCATTTGCTTGATAATGGTGTTAGAATCGACACCGAAACACACTCTCGTTTCTCCTTCATCTGACCATCTTCCTTATGCCTCTTAAAGAACAATAAAGCGTACATAAAATATTACCTAGAGCCACACAGACACTGCAAATTTATCATATTAGGAATTCGATTAATAAAACAAAGTCGTTGTATGGAAAGGTACATATTCTCTCCGCAAAGAGGTTACTCAAGACATCAGGAATCTTCAAGTTTAAGATCTAAAACCCACAACATGTTTGATGTGAAAATCTACAACCCAAAACATGTTTGATGTGAAGATCTAAAACCCACGACATGTTTGATGTGAAAATCTACAACCAAAAACATGTTTGCTGTGAAAATTTACAACCCAAAACATGTTTTTTTGTGAAAATCTACAACCCAAAACATAGTTGCTCTGAATGTCTACAACTCAAAACATGGTTGCTGTGAAAATCTGCAACCCAAAACATGGTTGCTAGTTACATGTATATACGCATAGAAATCGTCGT
Organism: Gibbula magus; assembly: GCA_936450465.1. Lineage (NCBI taxonomy): Eukaryota > Metazoa > Mollusca > Gastropoda > Trochida > Trochidae > Gibbula > Gibbula magus. The sequence goes on from OW388294.1 coordinate 1,438,267, forward strand.
ACAGAAACAACTCTGTGGGAAGTGAATTCGAGGTGTGTGCTTCTGTTTCACTTAAGATTGAATGTCTAATTGTAACTGGATAAAATAAATGTAGAAGTTTTATTAGAACATATCATTGGAAATAATAGGTTCGTAGTTTATAGACACTTTGTTTGTAGTGTGTAGTTGGCATTCAGCAATCGCTTACATTTCGAGGTAACACTGTCCATCTATATTGTACTGCACTTAAACCAAAGCCCTCCATTTAACGTAGTCCTTAGATTCTATCATATGGCAACGACATCGAATATAACCATAATCCCCAATCATTTTATATTAGTGTATTCTATGAGCAAAGTTCAAATGGTTCATTCAATTCCAATTTTCTTTTACCTTGGGAATTTGTTCTGCCACACGCTTCCACAGATGGGAGTATTGGTTTGTGCTCGCATTGCTTAATTCACTGTTTTAATTAAATAAATGATTTAATAATAATAATGATAATACTAATAAAGTACATTTATTTAGCGCTGTGTCTCCATGCTATAGCATGCTCGAAGCGCACATTCACACACACACAAACAGGAGTGGAGGAATTATCCAAATAGAAATGTTTATAGAGATTTGCGGAAGGAGATGAGAGTTGAGCTTAGACGTAGTTCAAGGGGTAGATTATTCCACTGAACTGCTGCCGCATAGGCATAGATCTCTGGCCATAGCTGATGGTGTTTGACTTGGGGACAACTAGCATATTTTGGGTTTCAGAATGCAGATTTCTTGCTGGGATGTATTTCACGAGGAGTTCAGACAAGTAAGCAGGGGCTTCTCCACTGATGCATTTGTAAGTCAATGTAAGAATTTTAAAAGGTATTCGTTGACGAACAGGTAACCAGTGAAGGCCTCGAAGAACGTGTGAGATATGTTCCTTCTTTGAACAGAGAGAAACCAGACGTGCAGCGGTGTTCTGGACACGTTTAAGTTTGTTGATTAAGTTAATTGGTGATCCGACAAGGAGACTGTTGCAGTAGTCTAATCTAGACATGACAAGGGAGAGAACAAGAACTTTGGCTGAGTCTTTTGTGAGATATTTTCTGATAGAACCGATATTACGGATTTGTAGAAAACAAGATCTTGTGAGATTGCAGATTTGGGCTTCCATGGATAACTGTGAGTCATTGAGGACACCAAGATCTTTGGCGGAGTCTGACAGGGGAATGAGGCTGCTGCCAACTTGGAGGGATGACATCTGACTCTTCTCCCGTTTTAACTTTAGACCAATAAGCAGAACCTCTGTCTTATCATCGTTGAGTTTTAGCCGGCTCCAGTGTTTGACATCCATACAACATGATGACATATTCTTCATAGCAGTTGATGTTGACACGAGATCCGGTTTGCAGATTTTGGTGAGTTGAGAGTCGTCTGCATACTGGTGTCTCCCAATCAGATGTCTATCAATTATGCTTCCGAGTTCTTTAGTGTACAAGGTAAAAAGTACCGGGCCAAGGACTGATCCTTGTGGAACTCCGCATGATAAGAGGATAGGGTCAGAAGAACACCCCTCTACAAGAACTGATTGGTAACGTTGGGCTAAGTAGGACTCGAACCAGTCTAGGGCTTTTCCATGGATACCGAACTTCAGCTTAAGATGGGAAAGAAGAAGAGAGTGATCAATAGTGTCGAACGCCGCACTAAGGTCTAACAGTAATAGCAATCCAACGTTGTTCTGGTCAATCCCGACGCTCAAGTCTTTCACGACTCTCAGTAAAGCAGTCTCTGTACTGTGTTGTTTCCGATAGGCGGATTGGAATTTGTCATACAGTCCACAATGATATAGATGTTCGGACAATCGCTCACATGCAGCTCTCTCAATGACTTTCGAGATGAACGTCAGGTTAGAGACAGGACGATAGCTACTCAATTCTTTCGTATCAAGATTGTTTTTTTTTAGCATGGGCTTCACAATCGCCTTCTTCAGTGCAAGTGGCATGACACCAGACTCAAGGCTAGAGTTCACCATCTTAAGGAGGACGGAAAGAAGAATATCTAAGTGTTCCAGTAGTAGCTTGGTTGGTAAAGGATCCACTGCACATGAGGTAGGCTTGGCTTTTCGGACCAGCTTTAATAGTTCATCATGCTGAAACGGCTTGAAACATGACATTATGTTTGTATCAACTAATATATATTGAGGAAACTGATTGCGAATCTTCTTTATCTTGTTCATAAATTAATTCTAGAACTGTGTAGCAAGATCAGAGTGAGATGTAGCGTCCGGCAGCTTTGATACCTTCTCTTTACCCATCAATGTGAACATGAGTTTGAATAGAGCTTTCGGATCAGAAGCAAACTCTGTTATCTTCATGTTCATTGATATGAACTTGGAATGCTTTACAGCGTAGTTGACCTTACTCCTTGCGACGGCAAAAATCTGACAATCAACTTCGAGTTTAGTTTTTCGCCATCTTCTTTCAGCACGCTGTCTTTCAGACTTCGCTTCACTGATCTCGACACTAAACGTCCATGAAGATTCAGGCCTATGTGGGATACGTTTCTCTTTCATTGGTGCATGTTTGTCCAGAAGTTCGCAAAGCACAATGAGATCATCACATAATGTGGCGCAATTAGTGAACAGCAATGATTTGGCTAGATCACATCTGAAAGCAGAAACTTCCATCTTTTTTATGTTTCTGTACTTGATAGTTTTCAAAGGATGACAGGGTCTAGTAGTGTTCAACTGCATCATGACAGCTTTGTGGTCAGACAAGTGCAGGTCTGCTACAATAACACTATTTACACAGGGTTCAGCATCTCTGGTGATGACCCAATCCAATATGTGGCCACTCTTGTGTGTGGGCACATCAATCATCTGAATCAAATTTCTTGTCTTCAGTAATTTGGTAAAATCTTTTGTTTCCTTGTGATTTGATTTGTCAAAATGCATATTGAACACACCAAGTATCAAAATCCTTGAACTTTTCAGACAATCAAGATCAAGGAAGTTGGAGAACTATTCTAGGAACATGGCAGGTGATAATCTGTTCGCTACCGATGGTGGTGGACGATACAGAGCAAATATGTTAGTTGTCGTCTTCCCATGAGTGAAGATCAGAAACATGTACTCGAATGAATTCACAGATAGTGAAAGTGACTTTCGAATTCTAATATTGAAGTGGTTACGAAAGATAGCAGCGATTCCGCCTCCTCGTGATGGGCGGGGCTGATGTTGAAATATGTATCCAGGGGGGTCATGGCCGCGATCTTAGACTCATCTCCAACTTCACATAGCCATGTTTCTGTGAGTATCATGACATCAATATCACAATCTAGGATTATATCCATAATATTTTCACATTTAGTTCTGGATGACTACACATTCCAAAGGCAAATTTTATATACTGACTGATCCTTTTAGGGACAACGTAGATGAGATTTTCATAGTTGCATATCGACGTATCTATGTTGATAGAGTTATCAGGTATTTCAGTAATCAGAACATTGATTTTCCTTTGTTTACGTCTGCCGCCTCGTTTACCGCGCTTGCGCCTTGGCTTCTTACCCCCAGGAACCATGTATTGCAGGCAATCTGTGTCCAGGTCGGAGTAGCCAGATTGGGTGCAGAGGAGGCCTATGTCCAGGAGCTGTCGTCTGCTATACTGATACTCATTAAGACTGAAGTGGTAATCTTTAACGAATCCACTGCTCCGAATGTATTCTCCATCTTAATTCATGCATGAAGTCACGAAACATGCATATATGATTATTTTACATTTAAAACAATAAATCTTAATTATGTGACACCATAAATAATTAGTTTGCAAATTTCGGTGCTCATTCTAATAGCGTTTCGCAGACCAATGGCAAATAGCGCTGACTACAAAACGAAGGGTTGCATGTTCGATTCCAGGTTCACGGTTTACAGGAATTCATCTGTCCCATTCAATTGAGATATTTTAAGATCCTCTTCAGTAACCCCAAGAAAAAATACATCAATCTCGAAAATTTTACTCGGTTGACCATTACTGTCAATGTCAAAACCGAAACCCCTCCCTGATTGAGACAGTCAATGACCAGTATATTCTTAAGAACAATCAACTGTTAACACAATAGAGTGACGTCATCACAATGAATTAAAAGAACGAAGATTATTAATTGATTCAAAATAATGATGTGTTAAATGTTTGACATTGTTTTGTACAGATTCCAAGCTTTATTAAAATGAAGCTATGTGTTTAACGGGGTTTACTTAACAAAATGTGTCAGAATGAAAATATATTGAATGTTTATTAAACCAATGTTGAATTCTTTGTTTTAGTCTTATGACTTGCTCTCATTTCTCAAAGAAGTTTAAAACAAGACAACACACCAAGTTATGTTCTCCTGTCTTTCTGATATTAAACACAACCTGAAGACTTATTTAATTAATAACAAAAAATAGAACCAGCTAGGAATCATGCAGTGTTGGTGAACCTGGTCAATGACCAACAGCATTATATATATAAGCACATCTTATGGCAATAATATGAATTTTAGAATATAAAGCTTGTGAGTAGTATTTAGACCTTGGATCAATTGAATATCCGAACGTTACAATTGTAGGTGAAATGATGAGTTGACGGATTGGTAGGCGAAATGAGGAAATGCTTTCAAATATCATATTTGCTAAACATCACAATAAAACCGAACAAAATCTTTTATTGTTTACTTTTATTTCGTGTTCATTCAACAAATAACAAAGTCAATATCACAGTATAACATTGCACAATCTGAAAATTAACAACAATAACCAAGTAACAAAATCATTTAGCGACTAGCAGTTAGCGTTACTAGTCATCAGTCAATAAGAGGTATTCCACCCTCACTCTTCTGGTTTGAAACACAGTCCCCCGCTGAACAGCACGTAGTTGATGGCAGACTGTCTTCTTGGAGTCAGCTTCCTGCCCAGCTTCAGAGGACATGACAACTTCTTCAGAGGTCTTCTCCTCGCTGGTCCTTTCAGGCTCGTGCGACGGGGACTGAATCTTCTGAAGATCTCCGAGTGAATCTGGACACAAGACGGCTTCTTGAACAATCTCTTGGTAACCTTGGAAACGTCATGGATGACCTTGGCCTTCCTCTCTTCTTCCTGGTTCTTCTCGGTCTCAAGAATCAAGGAAACTCTCTTCTGTTGAATCTTCTTCTGCTCTCCCAGTTGCACACAACGTCTAAGACGGCAGCACATGTCCTCATTGATCGTCGTGTTCATCGCTGCAAGGTGAGATTTGAGTGTGTCCAGGGTTTGATCAAGGACGTTGCTGCTGTCACGGTCGTTGTCCTCAAGGAAGAAACTGCTCTCGTCCATGGAATAATCAACCAAGGGAAGGTAACTCTTGTCAGTTATGTTCTCGATGAGGATCTTGTAACTCTCATTGAGTTCGTAATCAACCAAAGGTGCAGTGAGATGAACAGCCATATTGTGATGTGTAATATGATAATGCAAGAGATATTCGTTCTGAGATTTGCGTCCAGACGTCCACAGGGTATGATATGGTCTCACAAACCTTTTGATGCTTATATATGTTTTACTTGACAGTTCAACCTCATTGTCAAACAAATATTTTGAATGCTGGTGCTAATTCAAATACAATCAGAAAGAAATCATTAAAAACAACAACCCTGAACAACATGCCATAAACTATTTTGACCAGATTGATTGAGCAACTCGCCAATTAACCAGATGATTTGTATACACAGCTTTAGATCGTCAATCAAGCGAAAAAAATAAACCATGTAATTAACAAACCTATCAATGGTGTTGTCACAAGTAGAGCTAATCAATCACGCAAACAGAATGGGTGTATTCTATGAGCAAAGTTCAAATGGTTCATTCAATTCCAATGTCCTTATACCTTCGGAACCTGTTCTGATAACGACGCTTCCACAGATGGTAGTATTGGTTTGTGCTCGCATTGTTTAATTCAATGTTTTAATGAACTAAATGATTTAAACTAATGAAGTGGTAATTTTAATGTCAAAACCGAACACCCCTCCTGATTGGGACAGTTAATGACCAGTGTATTCTTAAGAACAATCAACTGATAACATAATGCAGTGACGTCATCACAATGAATTAAGAGAACGAAGAGCATTAAATGATTTAACAGAATGAAGACAGACAGACAGACAGACAGACAGAAATAGTTTATTTAAGTGTCACAAGTTAAACATGTACATGAGTATAAACGTGGTATGAACTAAAACATGTTTAACAACCTGCCATTGTTTGACTTATGAGACACTGTTAAAAACAATATTACATATATACAACATACAAATTGATATGTTATGGTAAAACGGGGTATAGGAAATAAAGCAATAAAGGGTAAAAAGTAAAAGAGGGCAAATTAGGTAAAAGACTGACGCCTTAGAAACATACTTTTTACGGTTAAAGCTATATTTTTCCATTTGGTAAAATCAACAGAGGTAAATAAATTATTAAGAGTATTAATAAAATTGCATGGTTGGGAATCTAAAAATTTAAAACGGAGGTCTGAATAAAAGCTACACTCTAAGAGGAAATGAATCTCGGACTCTACTTTATCACAGAAGGGACATATTCTAAGATGTAGAGGGGTGGGGGTCAGCATGCTGTGTCAGCCTGTCTCTATGTGTAGTCGGAGTGATCCACAACGTAGTCTTGACAGGTATTTTCGTTGATTCCTCGACATGATTTTCTGTACATATATTTCGGGAACAAGATCTTTCTTGAATAACCTGTATGTCCGTAACTTATTTCCATTAGGGTTTGATTCGTCGTTCCACAGATCTTTGAACCACGAGAACTCGTCGATTTTCCTCATTTAAAAACAGTAAATGTTCAATACGAAGACTTCTGCTTGTCTTGATAACTGAGTTATAAAACGATTTTTTTCTTCTTCTTTTGCTGTATTCTAAAATTCGTTTGGGTAATCTGACATCACTCATTTTGGTTATCTTGATAAAACTTCGGATAACTTCGATTCTCTGCTTAGTGAGGCATGACATCCATCCCATTTCACCGCGTACTGCGCAATTTGAGGTATTCCGGGGTACTCCAAGGAAAAATCTGCATGCTCTATTTTGCACATTATTTATCTCTTGATGGCTAGTAAGTCCCCAGAAGACTATAAAATGATTTAAAAGAATGATGTGTTAAATGTTTGACATTGTTTTGTACAGAATCCGAGCTTTATTAACACGTAGCTATGTGTTTAACGGGGTCTACTTAAATAAAAATTTGTCAACATGAAAATATATTGAATGTTTATTAAACCAATGTTCAATTCTATGTTCTAGTCTTATGATTTGCTCTCATTTCTCAAAGAAGTTTAAAACAAGACAACACACCAAGTTATGTTCTCCTGTCTTTCTGATAATAAACACAACCTGAGGACTTATTCAATTATTAAAAAAAAATAGAACCAGGAATCATGCAGTGTGGGCGAACCTGGTCAATGATCAACAGCATTATATAAATAAGCACATCTTATGACAATAATATGAAGTTTAGAATATAAAGCTTGTGAGTAGCATTTCGACCTTGACTCAATCAAATATCCAAACATTACAAATAATGAGTTGACGGATTGGTAGGCGAAATGAGGAAAGGCTTTCATTATAACATATTTGCTAAACATTAAAAAAAAAACGAACAAAATCTTGTATTTTTTACTTTTATTTCGTGTATTCAACAAATAACAAAGTCAATATCACAGTATAACATTGCACAATCTGAAAATTAACAACAATAACCAAGTAACAAAATCATTTAGCGACTAGCAGTTAGCGTTACTAGTCTATAAGTCATCAGTCGATAAGAGGCACTCCTCCCTCACTCTTCTGGTTTGAAACACAGTCCCCCGCTGAACAGCACGAAGTCGATGGCAGACTGTCTTCTTGGAGTCAGCTTCCTGCCCAGCTTCAGAGGACATGACAACTTCTTCAGAGGTCTTCTCCTCGCTGGTCCTCTCAGGCTCGTGCGACGGGGACTGAATCTTCTGAAGATCTCCGAGTGAATCTGGACACACGACGGCTTCTTGAACAATCTCTTGGTAACCTTGGAAACGTCATGGATGACCTTGACCTTCCTCTCTTCTTCCTGGTTCTTCTCTGTCTCAAGAATCAAGGAAACTCTCTTCTGTTGAATCTTGTTCTGCTCTCCCAGTTGCACACGACGTCTGAGACGGCAGCACATGTCCTCATTGATCGTCGTGTTCATCGCTGCAAGGTGAGATTTGAGTGTGTCCAGGGTTTGATCAAGGACGTTGCTGCTGTCACGGTCGTTGTCTTCAAGGAAGAAACTGCTCTCATCCATTGAGTAATCTACCAAGGGAAGGTAACTCTTGTCAGTTATGTTCTCGATGAGGATCTTGTAACTCTCATTGAGTTCGTAATCAACCAAAGGTGCACTGAGATGAACAGCCATACTGTGATGTCTAAAATGATAATGCAAGAGATATTTGTTCTGAGATTTGCGTCCAGCAGTCCACAGGGTGTGATATGGTCTCACAAACCTTTTGATGCTTATATATGTTTTACTTGACAGTTCAACCTCATTGTCAAACAAATATGTTGAATGCTGGTGCAAATTCAAATACAATCAGAAAGAAATAATTAAAAACAACAACCCTGAACAACATGCCATAAGCTATTGTGACCAGATTGATTGAGCAACTCGCCAATTAACCAGATGATTTGTATACACAGCTTTATATCGTCCATCAAGCGAAACAAATTAATCAATTAACAAACCTACCAATGGTGTTGTCACAAGTAGAGCTAATCAATCATGCAAACAGAAGGGGTGAAATACAGGGCCTAACTGACTTTTAAAGGGACAGTAGCACGTTTTTTCACTCAAATAAGTTGATGAAATGTATTTTTTAAATATTGGCACTTATAGTAAGAGATCCTTTTCTCAGCGGAAAATCAAGTTAAAAAATGAGTGAACACATTTCCGTAACGCCATGGGAATCGTTATAATCGAAATAATAAAATGTGTTCACAATAAAATTGCCGCCATGCAATGTTTGTTTTAAACACAACACAGTTATTACCACTACTAATAATGGGTTTGTGTAAAAAGATGTTAACCCTCTAAAGTAAATACAAATGACATAAACTATCACATTATATAAAATATTTGAAAAAATAAAATTTGCAAAAAATCGTGCTTCTGCCCCTTTAAGTGTAGGTTAGGCTAAACGTTATCTTTAACTATGCAAACCGTGTATGATCTTAGAATCCATTGTCACATCTACAAATTTTTAACAAGATGGGATTTATTGGCATATTCACATACATCTCCATCTACACCAACTTGGTAATATTTTCATACCTTGCAAGGTGTTGTGTAGATAGCGTTCTGAAAATGTTTCATTATGTTTGCAATGGCTCTACAAGGAAGAAATTTTAAAGAATGAGTGAATCTATCAAGTATTCCTTCCGTTATGAAGAATGAGTAAGCATCGCAGCGCGTTGTGTCTGATTCTTTCTCGAGCACCTTTGGGATTGTGGTGGGTATTACCTCATGAAAAACTATTCACACCATCAACTATTCACACCATTATCATAGCTCATCGTTTTCTGAAACATACTTCTCTCAAGAAAAATCGCAATCCGTTGTAGTAGGTGTATTGTTTGGCGGTTACATAACTCACAGCTAACAAAGAAATACTTTTCGAAATTATGAGATATGAACCGAACACCATTCATGTGAATTTTGATGTGACTATTGAATCATCATTTGCTTGATAATGGTGTTAGAATTGACACAGAACTCAATACTCTCGTTTCTCCTTCATCTAACAATCTTCCTAATGTATCTTGAAGAAGAACACCAAAGCGTACATAAAATATTACCTAGAGCCACACAGACTGCAAATTTATCATATTACGGAATTCGATTAATAAAACAAAGTCGTTGAATGGAAAGGTACATATTCTCCCCGAAAAGAGGTTACTCAAGATATCAGGAATATTCAAATTTAACCTTTTTAGCAATACACTGATATCACGAGATGCCCAAACACATATTTGCTGTTAAAATCTACAACCCAAAACGTGGTTGCTAGTTACATGTATATACCAATTAGAAATCGTTGTACAGAGAAACCTCCTTGGGAAGTGCTTTTGTTTCAATCAATATTGAATATCTAATTGAAACTGGACAGAATGTAGAAGTTTTATTAGAACATATCATTGAACAAAATATGTTCGTAGTTTATAGGTGTTAATTTAGTGAGATCAAAGAAACTTTGTTTGTAATCTGTAGTTGACATTCAGTAATCGCTGACATTTCGAGGTAACACTGTCCATATATATTGTACTGCACTTAAACCACAGCCCTCCATTTAACGTAGTCCTTAGATTCTATCATATGGCAACGACCTCTAATATAACTATAATCCCCAATCATTTTATATTAGTGTATTCTATGAGCAAAGTTCAAATGGTTCATTCAATTCCAATTTCCTTATACCTTCGGAACTTGTTCTGATAACGACGCTTCCACAGATGGTAGTATTGGTTTGTGCTCGCATTGTTCAATTCAATGTTTTAATGATAGATAGATTGCCTTTATTTCCTCCAATGGTGAAGATTACAAGTTTACAAATATATAATAGCAATCGATATGAGTTACATTTTCTCAATATTTACAACAAGAAATGGCGAGAGAACAAGTGTTTACATTTTAGAACAAAATTTGCAGAGTAAATCATGATTAGATACCATGTCTGAAGTTCCATGGATGACAAACATTCGGGTAGTCCTCCAAGGAGGAATGTAACTATAACATCGTCATCTTGTGACCAGAGGTCAACAAAGCTATCTATAGGCATAATGTCACAGATATTTTCAAAAAGTACATTTCTCATTTTCATATTAAGAGTACAAAACATGAATATATGTACCACAATGTCACTGGCAACCGTACCACACATGCATTCAGCAGACTGGATTCTTGATGTACTGAGCTTTACAATATTAGCAAGTGCTTTGGTTTTATCTGGATACGTTATACACATTTGCCAGATTCGATTTGGTCCGTTAGCTCGTACTGATCTGTACCTAAACATGTCATGTCTAGAGGATAACTGTTTATCTTGTATACATGATTCATATTTCCTAACTCGTTCACTAACTAAATGATTTAAACTAATGAAGTGGTAATTTTAATGTCAAAACCGAACAACCCTCCTGATTGGGACAGTCAATGACCAGTGTATTCTAAAGAACAATCAACTGCTTACATAATGCAGTGACGTCATCACAATGAATTAAAAGAACGAAGAGCATTAAATGATTTAACATAATGAAGACTATTAAATGATTTTAACAGAATGAAGAGTATTAAATGATTTAAAAGAATGGTGTGTTAAATGTTTGATATTGTTTTGTACAGAATCCGAGCTTTATTAAAACGTAGCTATGTGTTTGACGGGGTTTACTTAACAAACATTTTTTTTAACAATTTTCAATTCTATGTTTTATTCTTATGATTTGCTCTCATTTCTCAAAGAAGTTTAAAACAAGACAACACACCAAGTTATGTTCTCCTGTCTTTCTCATAATAAACACAACCTGAGGACTTATTCAATTATTAACAAAACATAGAACCAGGAATCATGCAGTGAGGGTGAACCTGGTCAATGATCAACAGCATTATATAAATAAGCACATCTTATGGCAATAATATGAATATTAGATTATAAAGCTTGTGAGTAGTATTTTGACCTTGGATCAATTGAATATCCGAACGTTACAATTGTAGATGAAATGATGAGTTGACGGATTGGTAGGTGACATGAGGAAATGCATTCATATAACATATTTGCTAAACATCAACATAAAACCGAACAAAATCTTGTATTCTTTACTTTTATTTCGTGTTCATTCAACAAATAACAAAGTCAATATCACAGTATAACATTGCACAATCTGAAAATTAACAACAATAACCAAGTAACAAAATCATTTTGCGACTAGCAGTTAGCGTTACTAGTCTATAAGTCATTGGTTGACAAGAGGCACTCCTCCCTCACTCTTCTGGTTTGAAACACAGTCCCCCGCTGAACAGCACGAAGTCGATGGCAGACTGTCTTCCTGGAGTCAGCTTCCTGCCCAGCTTCAGAGGACATGACAACTTCTTCAGAGGTCTTCTCCTCGCTGGTCCTCTCAGGCTCGTGCGACGGGGACTGAATCTTATGAAGATCTCCGAGTGAATCTGGACACATGACGGCTTCTTGAACAATCTCTTGGTAACCTTGGAAACCTCATGGATGACCTTGACCTTCCTCTCTTCTTCCTGGTTCTTCTCTGTCTCTAGAATCAAGGAAACTCTCCTCTGTTGAATCTTATTCTGCTCTCCCAGTTGCACACGACGTCTACGACGGCAACACATGTCCTCATTGATCGTCGTGTTCATCGCTGCAAGGTGAAATTTGAGTGTGTCCAGGGTTTGATCAAGGACGTTGCTGCTGTCACGGTCGTTGTCCTCAAGGAAGAAACTTCTCTCGTCCATGGAATAATCAACCAAGGGAAGGTAACTCTTGTCAGTTATGTTCTCGGTGAGGAGCTTGTAACTCTCATCGAGTTCGTAATCAACCAAAGGTGCAGTGAGATGAACAGTCATATTGTGATGTCTCATATGATAATGCAAGAGATATTCGTTCTGAGATTTGCGTCCAGACGTCCACAGGGTATGATATGGTCACACAAACCTTTTGATGCTTATATATGTTTTACTTGACAGTTCAACCTAATTGTCAAACAAATATTCTGAATGCTGGTGCTAATTCAAATACAATCAGAAAGAAATCTTTAAATACAACAACCCTGAACAACATGCCATAAACTATTTTGACCAGATTGATTGAGCAACTCGTTAATTAACCAGGTGATTTGTATACACAGCTTTATATCGTCAATCAAGCGAAATAGATAAACCAATTAACAAACATACAAATGGTGTTGTCACAAGTAGCGCTAATCAATCACGCAAACTGAAGGGGTGAAATACAGGGCCTAACTGACTGTTAAAGGGGCAGCAGCATGTTTTTTCCCTCAAATAAGTTGATGATTTTTTTTTTAAGTATTGGCACTTATAGTAAGAGATCCTTCTCTCTTCGGAAAATCAAATTAAAAAATGAGTGAACACGTTTCCGTAAAGCCATGGGAATCGTTTTTGTCATTCGAAATAATAAATGTGTCCACAATAAAATTGCCGCCATGCACTGTTTGATTTATACGCAACACCGTCATTACCACTACTGATAATGGGATTTATGTACTAAGATGTTAACCCTCTAAAGTAAATACAAATGACATAAACTATCATTTTATTACTCAACCGTTGTGAGATCATTCATTAGATAACAATGAGTTGGTTACACACATGTGTGATACCACCGCGTGCTGCTGTAACGTCATAATCGGTGCGTGACGTCATAGTCGTTTTTGGTTGACGTCACAATGTTAGCTCGGGCGACTCCAATGACGGGTGACCTTTTTGCAAGTGAGCGTCACTAACACCGATTTTCTTGCCATTCAACGCTATTTACAGCATTGAGTAATAAATAAAATACTAAACTCGGTCCCGTTTGATAACATGTTTATGAAACTCGTGAATGGCATCGGTATTTAACTCGCTTTCGCTCGTTAAAATACCAAACCATCCACTCGTTTAATAAACATGTTATCAAACGGGACATCGTTTAGTATTCTATATATATAAAATATATTTGAAAAAATAAAATTTGCAAAAAACGTGCTTCTGCCCCTTTAAGTGTAGGTTAGGCTAAACGTTATCTTTATGCAAACCGTGTATGATCTTAGATTACATTGTCTCATCTGAAATTTGTTAACAAGATTGGATTTTATTGGCTTATTCACATATATCTCCATTGTACACCGACTTGGTAATATTTTCATACGTTGCAAGGTGTCTTGTAGATAGCTTTCTGAAAATGTTTAATTATGTTTGCAATGGCTCTACAAGGAAGAAATATTAAAGAATGAGTGAATCTATCAAGCATTCCTTCCGTTATGAACAATGAGCAAGCATCACAGCGCGTTATGTCTGATTCTTTCTCGAGGACCTTCGGGATTGTGATGGGTATTACCTCATGAAAAATTATTCACACCATCAACTATTCACACCATTATCATAGCTCAACGTTTTCTGAAACATACTTCCCTCAAGAAAAATCGCAATCCGTTGTAGTAGGTGTATTGTTTGGCGGTTACATAACTCACAGCTAACAAAGAAATTCTTTTCGAAATTATGAGATATGAACCGAACACCATTCATGTGAATTTTGATGTGACTATTGAATCAAAACTTGCTTGTTAATGGTGTTAGAATCGACACAGAACTGAATACTCTCGTTTCTCCTTCATCTAACAATCTTCCTAATGTCTCTTAAAGAAGAACACCAAAGCGTACATAAAATATTACCTAGGGTCACACAGACACTGCAAATTTATCATATTATGGAATTCGATTAATAAAACAAAGTCGTTGAATGGGAAGGTACATATTCTCCCCGCAAAGAGGTTACTCAAGATATCAGAAATATTCAAGATTAACCTCTGTAGCAATACACTGATATCACGAGATGCCCAAAAACATATTTGCTGTTAAAATCTACAACCCAAAACATGGTTGCTAGTTACATGTATATACCAATAGAAATCGTTGTACAGAGAAACCTCCTTGGGAAGTGCTTTTGTTTCAATCAATATTGAATATCTAATTGTAACTGGAGAGAATGTAGAAGTTTTATTAGAACATATCATTGAACAAAATATGTTCGTAGCTTATATAGATGTTAATTTAGTGAGATCAAAGAAACTTTGTTTGTAGTCTGTAGTTGACAATCAGTAATCGCTTACATTTCGAGGTAACACTGTCCATCTATATTGTACTGCACTTAAACCAAAGCCCTCCCTTTAACGTAGTCCTTAGATTCTATCATATGGCAACGACCTCGAATATAACTATAATCCCCAATCATTTTATATTAGTGTATTCTATGAGCAAAGTTCAAATGGTTCATTCAATTCCAATTTTCTTATACCTTCGGAACCTGTTCTGAAAACAACCCTTCCACAGATGGGAGTATTGGTTTGTGCTCGCATTGTTTAATTCAATGTTTTAATGAAATAAATGATTTAAGATAATGAAGTGGTAATTTTAATGAATCCACTGCTTCGATTGCATTATCCATCTTAATCCATGCATGACGTCGCGAAACATGCATATGTGATTATTTTACATTTAAAACAATATATCTTAATTATGTGACACCAAAAATAAGTAGTTTGCAAATTTCGGTGCTCATTCTAACAGCGTTTCGCAGACCAATGGCAAATAGCGCTGACTACAAAACGAAGGGTTGCATGTTCGGATCCAGGTTCACGCATTACAGAAATTAATCTAATCTTATTCAATTGAGATATTTTAAAACCTCATCAGATACCCCAAGAAAAAATACATCAATCTCGCAATGTTTGACATTGTTTTGTACAGAATCCGAGCTTTATTAACATGAGGCTATGTGTTTAAAGGGGTTTACTTAACAAAAATGTATCAGAATGTCTATGTTTTAGTCTTATGACTTGCTCTCATTTCTCAAAGAAGTTTAAAACAAGACAACACACCAAGTTATGTTCTCCTGTCTTTCTCATAATAAACACAACCTGAGGACTTATTCAATTATTAACAAAACATAGAACCAGGAATCATGCAGTGTGGGTGAACCTGGTCAATGATCAACAGCATTATATAAACAAGCACATCTTATGGCAATAATATGAATTTTAGAATATATAGAGGATATCTGTCTTTTCTTGACTAATACCATGTTTATCTCATCGAGTGAGGTAGAAAGGTTATATTTTCACGAGTGGCGCAGCCACGAGTGAAAATATATAACTTCCCTACCTCACGAGATGAGATAAACATGGTATTTGTCAAGAATTGACGGATATTCTATTTATTATATGATATTATCCATATAATTACGTCCGAAAACAGGGTCGTTTTCACGCCAAGCGGCCGCAAGGAACAGCCCGTCACCACAGTAACACTGTGACGTCATAAGCCAAATCGCCACGCGAGACCATTGTTTTATGACGTCAAATTATATCAGTCACCGTTCGCAGTGAACATTAAGTTATTTTCACTGTAGCTTGATAGACAGTTTATTTCACTGATAAATCCCAGTATTTCACTGCTCGTCATATAATAAAAAGTAGTATGAGTAGTATTTTGACCTTGGATCAATTGAATATCCGAACGTTACAATTGTAGGTGAAATGATGAGTTGACGGATTGGTAGGCGAAATGGGGAAATACTTTCATAAAACATATTTGCTAAACATCAACATAAAACCGAACAAAATCTTGTATTCTTTACTTTTATTTCGTGTTCATTCAACAAATAACAAAGTCAATATCACAGTATAACATTGCACAATCTGAAAATTCACAACAATAACCAAGTAACAAAATCATTTAGCGACAAGCAGTTAGCGTTACTAGTCTATAAGTCATTGGTTGACAAGAGGCACTCCTCCCTCACTCTTCTGGTTTGAAACACAGTCCCCAGCTGAACAGCACGTAGTCGATGGCAGACTGTCTTCTTGGAGTCAGCTTCCTGCCCAGCTTCAGAGGACATGACAACTTCTTCAGAGGTCTTCTCCTCGCTGGTCCTCTCAGGCTCGTGCGACGGGGACTGAATCTTAGGAAGATCTCCGAGTGAATCTGGACACATGACGGCTTCTTGAACAATCTCTTGGTAACTTTGGAAACCTCATGGATGACCTTGACCTTCCTCTCTTCTTCCTGGTTCTTCTCGGTCTCAAGAATCAAGGAAACTCTCTTCTGTTGAATCTTATTCTGCTCTCCCAGTTGCACACGACGTCTAAGACGGCAGCACATGTCCTCATTGATCGTCGTGTTCATCGCTGCAAGGTGAGATTTGAGTGTGTCCAGGGTTTGATCAAGGACGTTGCTGCTGTCACGGTCGTTGTCTTCAAGGAAGGAACTGCTCTCATCCATTGAGTAATCAACCAAGGGAAGGTAACTCTTGTCAGTTAAGTTCTCGGTGAGGATCTTGTAACTCTCATTGATTTCGTAATCAACCAAAGGTGCAGTGAGATGAACAGCCATATTGTGATGTCTAATATGATACTGCAAGAGATATTCGTTCTGAGATTTGCGTCCAGTAGTCCACAGGGTATGATATGGTCTCACAAACCTTTTGATGCTTATATATGTTTTACTTGACAGTTCAACCTCATTGTCAAACAAGTATTCTGAATGCTGGTGCTATTTCAAATACAATCAGAAAGAAATCATTAAAAACAACAACCCTGAACAACATGCCATAAACTATTTTGACCAGATTGATTGAGTAACTCGCTAATTAACCAGATGATTTGTATACACAGCTTTATATCGTCAATCAAGCGAAATAGATAAACCAATTAACAAACATACCAATGGTGTTGTCACAAGTAGCGCTAATCAATCACGCAGACTGAAGGGGTGAAATACAGGGCCTAATTGACTGTTAAAGGGGCAGCAGCATGTTTTTTCCCTCAAATAAGTTGATGAAATGTATTTTTTAATTATTGTCACTTATAGTAAGAGATCCTTCTCTCAGCGGAAAATTAAGTTTTAAAAAAAGGAGTGTACAGGTTTCCGTAACGCCATGGGAATCGTTTTTGTCATTCGAAATAATACAATGTTTTCACAATAAAATTGCCGCCATGCAATTTTTGCTTCATACGCAAAACCGTTATTAATATTAATATTAAAGAAGAACACCAAAGCGTACATAAAATATTATCTAGAGCCACACAGACACTGCAAATTTATCACATTAGGGAATTCGATTAATAAAACAAAGTCGTTGAATGGGAAGGTACATATTCTCTCCGCAAAGAGGTTACTCAAGATATCAGAATATTCAAGTTTAACCTCTGTAGCAATACACTGATATTCCGAGATGCCCCAAAACATGTTTGATGTGAAGATCTACAACCGAAAACATGGTTGCTAGTTACATGTATATACCAATAGAAATCGTTGTACAGAGAACCTCTGTGGGTAGCAAATGCTAGGTATGTGCTTTTGTTTCAATCAATATTGAATATCTAATTGTAACTGGAGAGAATGTAGAAATTTTATTAGAACATATCATTGAAAAAAATATGTTCTTAGTTTATAGGTGTTAATTTAGTGAGATTAAAGAAACTTTGTTTGTAGTCTGTAGTTGACATTCAATAATCGCTGACATTTCGAGGTAACACTGTCCATATATATTGTACTGCACTAAAACCATATCCCTCTCTTTAACGTAGTCCTTAGATTCTATCATATGGCAACGACCTCGAATATAACTATAATCCCCAATCATTTGATATTAGTGTATTCTATGAGCAAAGTTCAAATGGTTCATTCAATTCCAATTTCCTTATACCTTCGGAACTTGTTCTGATAACGACGCTTCCACAGATGGTAGTATTGGTTTGTGCTCGCATTGTTCAATTCAATGTTTTAATGATAGATAGATTGCCTTTATTTCCTCCAATGGTGAAGATTACAAGTTTACAAATATATAATAGCAATCGATATGAGTTACATTTTCTCAATATTTACAACAAGAAATGGCGAGAGAACAAGTGTTTACATTTTAGAACAAAATTTGCAGAGTACATCATGATTAGGTACCATGTCTGTAGTTCCATGGATGATAAACATTCGGGTAGTCCTCCAAGGAGGAATGCAACTATAACATCGCCATCTTGTGACCAGAGGTCAACAAAGCTATCTACAGGCATAATGTCACAGATATTTTCAAAAAGTACATTTCTCATTTTCATATTAAGAGTACAAAACATGAATATATGTACCACAATGTCACTTGCAACCGTACCACACATGCATTCAGCAGACTGGATTCTTGATGTACTGAGCTTTACAATATTAGCAAGTGCTTTGGTTTTATCTGGATACGTTATACACATTTGCCAGATTCGATTTGGTCCGTTAGCTCGTACTGATCTGTACCTAAACATGTCATGTCTAGAGGATAACTGTTGATCTTGTATACATGATTCATATTTCCTAACTCGTTCACTAACTAAATGATTTAAACTAATGAAGTGGTAATTTTAATGTCAAAACCGAACACCCCTCCTGATTGGGACAGTCAATGACCAGTGTATTCTTAAGAACAATCAACTGCTTACATAATGCAGTGACGTCATCACAATGAATTAAAAGAACGAAGAGCATTAAATGATTTAAACAGAATGAAGAGTATTAAATGATTTAAAAGAATGGTGTGTTAAATGTTTGACATTGTTTTGTACATAATCCGAGCTTTATTAAAACGTAGCTATGTGTTTGACGGGGTTTACTTAAAAAATTTTTTTACCAATGTTCAATTCTATGTTTTAGTCTTATGATTTGCTCTCATTTCTCAAATAAGTTTAAAACAAGACAACACACCAAGTTATGTTCTCCTGTCTTTCTCATAATAAACACAACCTGAGGACTTATTTATTAACAAAACATAGAACCATACAGTGGTCAATGATCAACAGCATTATATAAATAAGCACCTCTTATGGCAATAATATGAAGTTTAAAATAAAGCTTGTGAGTAGCATTTCGACCTTGGATCAATTGAATATCCGAACGTTACAAATAATGAGTTGACGGATTGGTAGGCGAAATGAGGAAATGCTTTCATATAACATATTTTCTAAACATCAAAATAAAACCGAACAAAATCTTGTATTTTTTACTTTTATTTCGTGTTCATTCAACAAAAAACAAAGTCAATATCACAGTATAACATTGCACATTCTGAAAATTAACAACAATAACCAAATAACAAAATCATTTAGCGACTAGCAGTTAGCGTTACTAGTCTATAAGTCATTGGTTGACAAGAGGCACTCCTCCCTCACTCTTCTGGTTTGAAACACAGTCCCCAGCTGAACAGCACGTAGTCGATGGCAGACTGTCTTCTTGGAGTCAGCTTCCTGCCCAGCTTCAGAGGACATGACAACTTCTTCAGAGGTCTTCTCCTCGCTGGTCCTCTCAGGCTCGTGCGACGGGGACTGAATCTTCTGAAGATCTCCGAGTGAATCTGGACACATGACGGCTTCTTGAACAATCTCTTGGTAACCTTGGAAACCTCATGGATGACCTTGACCTTCCTCTCTTCTTCCTGGTTCTTCTCGGTCTCAAGAATCAAGGAAACTCTCTTCTGTTGAATCTTATTCTGCTCTCCCAGTTGCACACGACGTCTAAGACGGCAGCACATGTCCTCATTGATCGTCGTGTTCATCGCTGCAAGGTGAGATTTGAGTGTGTCCAGGGTTTGATCAAGGACGTTGCTGCTGTCACGGTCGTTGTCTTCAAGGAAGGAACTGCTCTCATCCATTGAGTAATCAACCAAGGGAAGGTAACTCTTGTCAGTTAAGTTCTCGGTGAGGATCTTGTAACTCTCATTGATTTCGTAATCAACCAAAGGTGCAGTGAGATGAACAGCCATATTGTGATGTCTAATATGATACTGCAAGAGATATTCGTTCTGAGATTTGCGTCCAGTAGTCCACAGGGTATGATATGGTCTCACAAACCTTTTGATGCTTATATATGTTTTACTTGACAGTTCAACCTCATTGTCAAACAAGTATTCTGAATGCTGGTGCTATTTCAAATACAATCAGAAAGAAATCATTAAAAACAACAACCCTGAACAACATGCCATAAACTATTTTGACCAGATTGATTGAGTAACTCGCTAATTAACCAGATGATTTGTATACACAGCTTTATATCGTCAATCAAGCGAAATAGATAAACCAATTAACAAACATACCAATGGTGTTGTCACAAGTAGCGCTAATCAATCACGCAGACTGAAGGGGTGAAATACAGGGCCTAATTGACTGTTAAAGGGGCAGCAGCATGTTTTTTCCCTCAAATAAGTTGATGAAATGTATTTTTTAATTATTGTCACTTATAGTAAGAGATCCTTCTCTCAGCGGAAAATTAAGTTTTAAAAAAAGGAGTGTACAGGTTTCCGTAACGCCATGGGAATCGTTTTTGTCATTCGAAATAATACAATGTTTTCACAATAAAATTGCCGCCATGCAATTTTTGCTTCATACGCAAAACCGTTATTAATATTAATATTAAAGAAGAACACCAAAGCGTACATAAAATATTATCTAGAGCCACACAGACACTGCAAATTTATCACATTAGGGAATTCGATTAATAAAACAAAGTCGTTGAATGGGAAGGTACATATTCTCTCCGCAAAGAGGTTACTCAAGATATCAGAATATTCAAGTTTAACCTCTGTAGCAATACACTGATATTCCGAGATGCCCCAAAACATGTTTGATGTGAAGATCTACAACCGAAAACATGGTTGCTAGTTACATGTATATACCAATAGAAATCGTTGTACAGAGAACCTCTGTGGGTAGCAAATGCTAGGTATGTGCTTTTGTTTCAATCAATATTGAATATCTAATTGTAACTGGAGAGAATGTAGAAATTTTATTAGAACATATCATTGAAAAAAATATGTTCTTAGTTTATAGGTGTTAATTTAGTGAGATTAAAGAAACTTTGTTTGTAGTCTGTAGTTGACATTCAATAATCGCTGACATTTCGAGGTAACACTGTCCATATATATTGTACTGCACTAAAACCATATCCCTCTCTTTAACGTAGTCCTTAGATTCTATCATATGGCAACGACCTCGAATATAACTATAATCCCCAATCATTTGATATTAGTGTATTCTATGAGCAAAGTTCAAATGGTTCATTCAATTCCAATTTCCTTATACCTTCGGAACTTGTTCTGATAACGACGCTTCCACAGATGGTAGTATTGGTTTGTGCTCGCATTGTTCAATTCAATGTTTTAATGATAGATAGATTGCCTTTATTTCCTCCAATGGTGAAGATTACAAGTTTACAAATATATAATAGCAATCGATATGAGTTACATTTTCTCAATATTTACAACAAGAAATGGCGAGAGAACAAGTGTTTACATTTTAGAACAAAATTTGCAGAGTACATCATGATTAGGTACCATGTCTGTAGTTCCATGGATGATAAACATTCGGGTAGTCCTCCAAGGAGGAATGCAACTATAACATCGCCATCTTGTGACCAGAGGTCAACAAAGCTATCTACAGGCATAATGTCACAGATATTTTCAAAAAGTACATTTCTCATTTTCATATTAAGAGTACAAAACATGAATATATGTACCACAATGTCACTTGCAACCGTACCACACATGCATTCAGCAGACTGGATTCTTGATGTACTGAGCTTTACAATATTAGCAAGTGCTTTGGTTTTATCTGGATACGTTATACACATTTGCCAGATTCGATTTGGTCCGTTAGCTCGTACTGATCTGTACCTAAACATGTCATGTCTAGAGGATAACTGTTGATCTTGTATACATGATTCATATTTCCTAACTCGTTCACTAACTAAATGATTTAAACTAATGAAGTGGTAATTTTAATGTCAAAACCGAACACCCCTCCTGATTGGGACAGTCAATGACCAGTGTATTCTTAAGAACAATCAACTGCTTACATAATGCAGTGACGTCATCACAATGAATTAAAAGAACGAAGAGCATTAAATGATTTAAACAGAATGAAGAGTATTAAATGATTTAAAAGAATGGTGTGTTAAATGTTTGACATTGTTTTGTACATAATCCGAGCTTTATTAAAACGTAGCTATGTGTTTGACGGGGTTTACTTAAAATTTTTTTTTACCAATGTTCAATTCTATGTTTTAGTCTTATGATTTGCTCTCATTTCTCAAATAAGTTTAAAACAAGACAACACACCAAGTTATGTTCTCCTGTCTTTCTCATAATAAACACAACCTGAGGACTTATTTATTAACAAAACATAGAACCATACAGTGGTCAATGATCAACAGCATTATATAAATAAGCACCTCTTATGGCAATAATATGAAGTTTAAAATAAAGCTTGTGAGTAGCATTTCGACCTTGGATCAATTGAATATCCGAACGTTACAAATAATGAGTTGACGGATTGGTAGGCGAAATGAGGAAATGCTTTCATATAACATATTTTCTAAACATCAAAATAAAACCGAACAAAATCTTGTATTTTTTACTTTTATTTCGTGTTCATTCAACAAAAAACAAAGTCAATATCACAGTATAACATTGCACATTCTGAAAATTAACAACAATAACCAAATAACAAAATCATTTAGCGACTAGCAGTTAGCGTTACTAGTCTATAAGTCATTGGTTGACAAGAGGCACTCCTCCCTCACTCTTCTGGTTTGAAACACAGTCCCCAGCTGAACAGCACGTAGTCGATGGCAGACTGTCTTCTTGGAGTCAGCTTCCTGCCCAGCTTCAGAGGACATGACAACTTCTTCAGAGGTCTTCTCCTCGCTGGTCCTCTCAGGCTCGTGCGACGGGGACTGAATCTTCTGAAGATCTCCGAGTGAATCTGGACACATGACGGCTTCTTGAACAATCTCTTGGTAACCTTGGAAACCTCATGGATGACCTTGACCTTCCTCTCTTCTTCCTGGTTCTTCTCGGTCTCAAGAATCAAGGAAACTCTCTTCTGTTGAATCTTATTCTGCTCTCCCAGTTGCACACGACGTCTAAGACGGCAGCACATGTCCTCATTGATCGTCGTGTTCATCGCTGCAAGGTGAGATTTGAGTGTGTCCAGGGTTTGATCAAGGACGTTGCTGCTGTCACAGTCGCTGTCTTCAAGGAAGGAACTACTCTCATCCATGGAGTAATCTACCAAGGGATTGTAACTCTTGTTGGTGATGTTCTCAGTCAGGACTTTGTAACTCTCGTTCAGCGGATAGTCTACTAAAGGATGGAATTTGTTTCGAGTCATAATGTATACAAGCAGGAAGTATTGGTACACTGTGGAAGATCAACTGCTAATTAATTCCGTCCAGTATTCCACCAGGATTATATAGGGTTCTTCATGACAGCTCGCTGTCAATCAGTTACTCTGAACCTTCAGTAAACACAAACCACTTAATAAGAGTATCTGTCACCAGGCGCTGTAACAACAACGTCGATAGAATCAATCTACTAACTAAAAATATACAATGTTTTGATTATGGAGTAGAATTAAATCCATGTCATGACGTTTCTTACATCTATTTGACTGCAGCATCATATTTTGATTTAAGCATTTATTTCCATATTGATTTTGACTTGTGTAGTTTTCCTCAAACCCTGACACTTGTGTCATACATATGTAGATATTAGAATTACCTCATGCAGCTATTGTAACCTCTCAGAGAATGAATACCATGTACTGCTAGAATATCCACAATATTCATGTTTAGGATAAACATATTTACCTCTTATTTGTGTAAGCATCCAACAAAAGAAAAGTGCTGTGCCCTTTTAACAACAAACGACGTGAAACTACTGTACAAATTAGCCCTCTTACTGTACCATATAAACCGCAACAGAGCAAGTCTACGACAACTTACTATATATTTTGTCAGTATACACACTGTCAGTGTGATATCTTGTCTTACTACATGGTAGCGCTGTAACTGCACTATAGCGTACCTCCGTGTAGTCATATTGTACTGTTGGTCTCCGGGCCATATATACCAATGAACTCCGTCTGTCTTATATTATAATTTTTATGATTGATATTATATCACTATATCAATGATAAATAGTTCAATTTTAATAATTTCAAAATATACAAATATCCCAAACTGTTTTTGTTCAGTGAATAGGTTTTAAAGATGGAAGTTACATATGTTATCAAATAGTTTCCGTATCTTCACAAAAGAATTGACCACACAACCATGCATAAAGATTCATAAATAAGTTTGTAAACGTATTTGCATTTCTTTCTATGGAAGGAAATTCCAGTGAATTTTAGAAGAAACTAAGCCAACCTGTCAACTACTGTATACTCGCATGATGAAAGGGTCGACAGTTTCTAAGTAGCGTCCAAAGGGCCTTATAACACCCAGTCCAAGGATATTCTTGAGCTTGTAATTTTTACTGGAGCTTTCGTGATCTACTATTAAGCTTTATGTATCATGAAATCAGGCAACAGATGTTTCGAGATATCAACAGAATTTGTTGTAATAGAGTTCTGATTAATTTAGACTTATTGTTAAATGGCAGCGCAGATCTTACCTACAATGATAATATTAAGATATTTAAGGAAGATCAAAAGTATATATCTTTATCAGGAAGATTTGACAATTAACCCGGGTTTAATCTATCATTGTTAGTATTACTCATTGTTCTTTCCTAATATTTTACATGTTTATGTTTTCTTTCTTTCTTGTAAATGTGCAACATATCTTCCTCTTTTCTGTATATATCATTGTACATATATTGCGTTTCAATATTATATGTCAGCACTGTACATAGGAGAGGGTTTCACTAAGTTGGATAACTTGTACCCAATCCTTTCAATTGAATAAATATGTTTAAATCTAGTATGCTTCAACGACATCATTTGGTAAACACGAAGTTAAAACAGGCGTATCAGTCTACACGGCCAATGTTAAAAAACAAACATTCTCCTAACAAGATTAATACCCATTGCACTATCCTCCACATGAAGTAACAGAGGTCACAAAAACGCATGCTAAACAATAGATGAATGACACTGAAGTTGTATAGGACCTAATGATATCTGGCATACTCACTGCTTGGTGGGGACCATTGGTGCCCTCAATATCAGTGTCAATCTCCTGCAGGATCCTACACTTGTTGCTAGCGCCTGGGCATCGTCATCCCATTTACAGCTGCTAGATATATAGAGGATACTAGGCGATCTTCCATTGAATATCATTTTATTAAACAAGGTATTTAACGAGTGACAGGATGTTTAGTATTCTGTTTTTGACTTGCGAAATTGCTGACATTGTGCTACAACTAAAACCTAATCACCGCGACTCATGTACCTGTGTGATGACGTTATGACCATTGTGACGTCACAACTACACACTGTTGTGAGGTCATAATTGAAGCAGTATTACACTAGTTTATATGGTCGTATAAATAATACACTGCAGTATATTCAGTGGCAAGTAACAAAATATCGCTTGGAAATTAATTAAGCAACACCCATTTTTTTAAAGAGCAAAATCGTTCTGATTTGAAAGAAAACAATATGTCAGGAAAACGGTTAGTGATTTTAGGTAGAACAATCTTTTAATTTCCATGTGTATATATTAACACATACAGTGTGTTCGCTGAAAAGCGTAATGTATGTTTGGTTGCCTACAATAGTGCTACTGTATATGCTTACCAAATGAAAGTATTTTTTTAATATCAATATGATATGGTTGTTTAAGAATCATATATTTGTTTTAATTCTAGGGTCAAGTACACGTCCGATGCAACTAAACAAATCTTGCTTTTCTTTTAATTTCTCAGTAAGGTTTTGATTTGAAGTGCCAATTTGTGTGCTACAAGTTTGAATTATCTGAAATAGCCTATGACGTCATATCATAATTACTTCAAGTTAGATAAAAAAATTAAAATATCCTGTGACGTTAATTCATAATTTAGTGACAGTGTATTTTTGTATTATCAACACATTATCTCCGATAAAAGACGGAAACTGGGGACGGGTTGACGAGAAGACGGTGTCTTTACGTGATGACAGGTGTCTGTGGTGTTTCCTATCCATCTGTCCCGCACTTGGATTAGAGAAAAACATCCATGTATTTTGTCAGTCTGAGACCTTTCTTTGCAAGATGTAACAGGAGTATTGTCTGTCTGAAGTGCTTGGTGTCGGTTACTGACGTGATAACTGCGACTTGCTTTCAGTGCAAATTTAGGTTAAGAATAGTATACAAGGCACTTTAAGGCATTTAAATATAATAATGAATCATATATATAATGTAAAATATATATGTAAAATATACAATGCGCTTATCAAATAAACGTACTTTTTCAGAAAAAAAAGTATACAGAGCGCATAATGACTTTATGACTACATGTAGTGTTAAGACAATATACACTGTATTAAATAAATGTATCTGTGTTAGAAACAAAATAGACAAAGCGCTTATTTAATAAATGCAGTGTTAAGAGAAATATATAAAACGCTGATTTAATGAATTTATAATGTGATACACGTTTCTCAACTGAGTAGGATAGCTCATAATGTCTATATGATCGCTGTAACTATCCAAATAGAAAACATTGTATTAACCTTTGTTATATGCCTTTTTGTTTTTAACTCAGAAAATCCTTTGCTTTATACGTTTATATACTTAAAGATGCATCCAATTTGTAATTTGATACATGCCAACATACGGTATGTGATGATTTCAGTTCATATAAGTTCATTCAACTTGAATATTCATCTCCAATTGCCAAACATATCATAATTAGTAGTTTCCAATTAAATTCGAGTAACATCATTATACCTGTGCAGAAACCGAAACTACAAGTCTCATTTACATGTATATAAGTTATAAAACCTATCATCAGTTCAAAGTTGGCCTTTTGTCTGTTGTGAATAAGTTTCCAAAATTACGTTTGACTACTTGATGCGCGCCACACGCGGTGTATTGTCCGGTATACTTTTACCTTTATATCGTCGGTATACAGAGTCAATTATCATCAAAATGGTAACTCTCGGTAACAGTCAATAGCTGTCGATAAATTAACACCATTTATAACGTTTGGCATATGTGACCCCAACAATACAATGGGTGTACCTTTAACTGGAAAATACAACGAGAGTGTCCCTTTGAAAATTCGTGGAAACCGATATCGTAAAAACTGCGAGCTTGATAAACAGTCTAGCTCAGCGGTAGTATACAGTTTATATAAAATATGGATTCTGTTTAGCGTATACTTCGAATAAGTAATGCTAAATGTGGCGCAATCAGCACTTATTTATCCATATAAGTATAGTACGTCATTGGGGCATATTTTAGCCATTTGTGTTCAAATAAATTCTCTATATTTCGAAATATCTAGATGGAATCTTTCCTTACATGACACTTAAACTTTCTGAACTTGAAATTAGAGGTACTTTATTTTAAATGTTCACACTAATCTGAGAGCAAAGAAGTATAAGAGATAATGATGTCGTTTCCAGATCTGTAGCTGCGTGTAAGCGTTAAAACCTACGACTATTTTGATAATGCCTATGACATTTGACGCTGAATGTTCTAACCATAAGATAGTGATACTGTTTCTTTATCAAGCTAAGTGGGCTCGTACTGGGGTGAGTTCACCATCCAGCAAAGTTTACCATCATTACCGTTTAAAAGTTTAAAATATGTTTAAAATATCATCACAATTTTTTTTCTCTCTAAAATGTCCGTTGAATTTCTAAAAATAAGAAGTTTCGGTGCGATTTCCAAAATAATTTTATACTCATTCAACTTTCGTAAAAGATACTGGAAACAAAAACGTGTTCCATTGACTTGCGACATGAGTTGCTTCCACACAAATAAAGTAAATCTCGATAGAACTTCAATCAATTGTCTGGTCTATTTGGGATTATGTTACGATACAAAACAGATCAGCCAGATTTTTTTACGAACATTGCAAAAACAAAACACGAGTGTATAAGTGTGTATTTAGATTTACTAACATGTGATTTTACATATATTCTTAGGAATTTATTTACTACGGTTGATGTTTCAAAGATAAACATGTAACTTAAACTGTAAACAGAACGCCTTAAGACGTCAGTCTTTTTCCTAAATTTTCTTTATACGTTTATATACTTTAACCTTCTGCTTCTTTCACGTTTACTTAGCACTTTTTTTGCTGTATCTATGTTATTCAGTTTTAACAGGGTCTCGTAAGCCAATAATGACTGGCTGTTAAACATAGTTCAGCTCTTATATAGCATGTTAACATTCATGTACATGTTAAACTTGTGACACTTAATAAACTAAGTTGTCTGTCTGTCTATATGTCTGTATGTCTGTATGTCTGTATGTCTGTGTATAAATCAGCTTCACGTGCACGTTGTTCTCTTCACCTCTGCAACAGTTAGTACATGTCTGCCAACAGCTGATTGTTACACTCGTGCCCAGTCCGGTCTGTCAGTCACATCAGCAGATACCATCTACTCGCACACAAAGCAAATAAGAATGAGCCATATCAAATGTTAGATTTCTTCCAGATAAAGGCATGATAAACAAGGCCTCAAAACACAACCTTGTAGCACGTAATCGCATTCCCTTAACTTACGCCTTTCCCTCATCCTATATTATGCATTATGGGGAATAAAACTGGATTTTATGTAAACAGTAGCCAAGCTCGTATTTATGACATGCATGAGGTAAATATGAACACTGATAAGGCATACCAGACAATATATAAACACAGTTGAGAAATAAAGAATTATATTTTGCGGTCTCATTGAAGTTAATAATCGGAATAAACATTGTTTATTGCACGGCTGATATTGTATATTGATAACATTGTTAGTTTTGTCAACGTTTAATGCGTATTTTACGGTGTCATATACATTTCTTCATGGTTATATACAAACATTTGGGTTTTTTAATGCGGCGATGTACCATACTTTCATATATAATAAGGGAAAGAAACGAAATTGTGAATTTTCATTTGTTTTTTGAAAATCATGTATTGCCTTGAGAAGTGTTTCAGTTTTTTCATGTTCATACAATCAAAAAGGTTTAAATAAATCAGAAAGAAACTCTGTATCCGGCTTCGTATCCAAACTCTGTATCTGGCTTTGTATCCAAACTCTGTATCTGGCTTGTATCCAAACTCTGTATCTGGCTTGTATCCAAACTCTGTATCTGGCTTGTATCCAAACACTGTATCTGGCTTTGTATCCAAACACTGTACCTGGCTTTGTATCCAAACTCTGTATCCGATCTGTATCCAAACTATATATCTTTCTTGTATCCAAACTCTGTATCTGGCATGTATCCAAACACTGTATCTTGCTTGTATCCAAACTCTGTATCTGGCTTGTATCCAAACACTGTATCTTGCTGGTATCCAAACACTGTATCTGGCTTTGTATCCAAACTCTGTATCTGGCTTTGTATCCAAACTCTGTATCTGGCTTTGTATCCAAACTCTGTATCTGGCTTTGTATCCAAACTATGTATCTGGCTTTGTATCCAAACTATGTATCTGACTTTGTATCCAAACTCTGTATCTGGCTTGTATCCAAACTCTGTATCTGGCTTGTATCCAAACACTGTATCTGGCTTTGTATCCAAACACTGTACCTGGCTTTGTATCCAAACTCTGTATCCGATCTGTATCCAAACTATATATCTTTCTTGTATCCAAACTCTGTATCTGGCATGTATCCAAACACTGTATCTTGCTTGTATCCAAACTCTGTATCTGGCTTGTATCCAAACACTGTATCTTGCTGGTATCCAAACACTGTATCTGGCTTTGTATCCAAACTATGTATCTGGCTTTGTATCCAAACTCTGTATCTGGCTTTGTATCCAAACTCTTTATCTGGCTTTGTATCCAAACTCTGTATCCGATCTGTATCCAAACTATATATCTTGCTTGTATCCAAACTCTGTATCTGGCTTGTATCCAAACACTGTATCTTGCTTGTATCCAAACACTGTATCTGGCTTTGTATCCAAACTATGTATCTGGCTTTGTATCCAAACTCTGTATCTGGCTTTGTATCCAAACACTGTATCTGGCTTTGTATCCAAACTCTCTATCTGGCTTTGTATTCAAACACTGTATCTGGCTTTGTATTAAAACTCTGTATCTGGCTTTGTATCCAAACTCTGTATCTGGCTTTGTATCCACACTCTGTATCTGGCTTTGTATCCAAACACTGTATCTTGCTTGTATCCAAACTCTGTATCCGATCTGTATCCAAACTATATATCTTGCTTGTATCCAAACTCTGTATCTGGCTTGTATCCAAACACTGTATCTTGCTTGTATCCAAACTCTGTATCTGGCTTGTATCCAAACACTGTATCTGGCTTTGTATCCAAACTATGTATCTGGCTTTGTATCCAAACTCTGTATCTGGCTTTGTATCCAAACTATGTATCTGGCTTTGTATTAAAACTCTGTATCTGGCTTTGTATCCAAACTCTGTATCTGGTTTTGTATCCACACTCTGTATCTGGCTTTGTATCCAAACTCTGTACCTGGCTTTGTATCCAAACTCTTTATCTGGCTTTGTATCCAAACTCTGTATCCGATCTGTATCCAAACTATATATCTTGCTTGTATCCAAACTCTGTATCTGGCTTGTATCCAAACACTGTATCTTGCTTGTATCCAAACTCTGTATCTGGCTTGTATCCAAACACTGTATCTGGCTTTGTATCCAAACTATTATCTGGCTTTGTATCCAAACTCTGTATCTGGCTTTGTATCCAAACACTGTATCTGGCTTTGTATCCAAACTCTCTATCTGGCTTTGTATTCAAACACTGTATCTGGCTTTGTATTAAAACTCTGTATCTGGCTTTGTATCCAAACTCTGTATCTGGCTTTGTATCCACACTCTGTATCTGGTTTTGTATCCAAACTCTGTATCTGGCTTTGTATCCACACTCTGTATCTGGCTTTGTATCCAAACTATGTATCTGGCTTTGTATCCAAACTCTGTATCTGGCTTTGTATCCAAACTCTGTATCCGGCTTTGTATCCAAACTCTGTATCTGGCTTTGTATCCAAACTATGTATCTGGCTTTGTATCCAAACTATGTATCTGGCTTTGTTTTTTACCATGAAACTTACGTTTAATTAAAGTCTTCAAATGCTGTAAAAACGTAATAAGAAAAAATAAATTAACAATATTTTGTTTTTAAATTAATTAGTGAGGATGTTATAGCTAATTATATGGTAGGGACACAAATGAAAGGGCATATCATGTCGAGGACTGTCTAAATATAGTTCCATTCCGTTAAACATAAGTATTTCTTCTACGCCTTTTTATCTTTATATAATATAAACAACTTCATATCTATCAGATGCTAGGTACTTAAACATAAATTAGTGAAAAGGAAACGTTGAAAGTGTCGTTCCGGGTGTCAATGTGTTCTTTAATTAAGGCCACGATAACAGCAGTGGCTGGGATGGTTATGGTAAACTAAAATACAACTGTTTCATACATACAACAGTACAATTGAATAAATACTGTGATACTCAAGAGCAAACACAGTCTATTTTATTTTGTTCCTCTATTTTAACGCAATGGCATAAACCGTTCCAATGAAATCTGACTATTTGTTTTAAAACAGTATCAGAGAAAGGAAAATAAATCAAATATGTCATGTCAGCTAGCATAAAGTATTGCCAATATGACTTATTTCGAAGCTAAATTGCTTCCAATGATATTGAAAAACTAGTTGAGCGTTTGCGGGACCCCGCAAAAGCAGAGCAGCCCCGAAACTTAGGGTCTCGACTTTCCTTGTTCTGCTTTCTCGTCAGCATCAATAATAATAATAATAAAATTAAAAAGTTTTTCATTATTCGAGTTATTACTAACAAGTTGAATCATCACTGGGGTCACTTTTCACAAGTTTGTTCTTAAAACCTATTTCTGATTTCAAAATTTGATCAAAGGATGAAAGTGGCCCTAACCAATATCTCATGACCTTGACCTTTGACATTCATGGTAACACTATCAATGATCACTTTTCATTGTGTATAACAATCCTGCAATGACTCAAGGTGTTCATAGTTAAAATATAAGGCATATTCATATAAGCATGCTTTAGTTGTGACCTTAACCTTTGACAGATTTTAGCGAAAACCTTTTCAAATCTTAGTTTTTCTCGATAGTTGATATACACCAAAAAAGAGCCTGATAGCGTAAAAATGTTTGAAGTTATCGTGCTTACAAGGATTGGTGTAGTGATTTCAGAACTCATGACCTTGACTTTTGACCTTGAATGTGAACATGTCAAAAAAAATTCCAAGGGGCATAAGTAAGAAGTTATGTATATGAGTTCTCAAAACCTTCTAGGAAAAAGTTATAGCCAATACAAAACGCGCCGGCGGCGAAGGAAACTACGCAAAAACTGATAACAGCCCGACTAAGTCGGGGCTGCTAAAAAGGTGACGTAATGTACAAGTCTTAGGCATCAACTCGTGTTCATATGCTTGGTGTCTTGGGCATCAACTCGTGTTCATATGCTTGGTGTCTTGGGCATCAACTCGTGTTCATATGCTTGGTGTCTTGGGCATCAACTCGTGTTCATATGCTTGGTGTCTTGGGCATCAACTCGTGTTCATATGCTTGGTGTCTTGGGCATCAACTCGTGTTCATATGCTTGGTATCTTGGGCATCAACTCGTGTTCATATGCTTGGTGTCTTGGGCATCAACTCGTGTTCATATGCTTGGTATCTTGGGCATCAACTCGTGTTCATATGCTTGGTATCTTGGGCATCAACTCGTGTTCATATGCTTGGTATCTTGGGCATCAACTCGTGTTCATATGCTTGGTATCTTGGGCATCAACTCGTGTTCATATGCTTGGTATCTTGGGCATCAACTCGTGTTCATGTGCTTGGTGTCTTGGGCATCAACTCGTGTTCATATGCTTGGTATCAGAAGATACTTGGATGACACTCTCTATGTTAGTCATTTAGAATCGCTATAAGTATAAAGGGGCAAGGGGAGTTATATAAGTATAAAGGGGCAAGGGGAGGTTACTTATCACCACTGTCGAATATAAACTTGTATCATGAACGACATGTTCCCACCTGTGTTTGACTAAATAGTTTTGACTCCATCAACCAACTAAAAATCACGTGGGTCATTTACCTCAACCCATGTCAACATAAGCAGCATACTTTATACGTGTAGCAGCGACGGTTCACACAGTGTCACGATCTGTACTAGGGAATTCGTAATGTCAGTACTTAATCATTAGTTGGTAAGTCAAATAACAAGGTCCTTCACTGCAATATGTTGACGATGTTTACGGAACTCAAGCGCACCAATAAACCGGAAGTGGACAATCGTTATGTTTAATAACTTCCGGACAAGAGAGTTGAGTTCCTCATTCCAACTGCTGGCATATCGTGACCTTGACATTCCCATGAAGCAAGACGTGTAAGGGTAAATGGGGACTGATGTGAACACAGTGACATGTACTTACATGTATGTGCCCTATGGATAAGTTGTATATGTTATGATGTGCAATCAATTAAATAATCTGTATCCAATCCAATATTTTGCTGTTCTGAACTCGAAGATTATTTAGAAGATTGTAGTAGTTTATTTATCACAGCATCTTCGTGAATACATCCATGATGTTATATCCATGGTGTTATATCCATGATGTTATATCCATGGTGTTATATCCATGGTGTTATATCCATGGTGTTATATCCATGATGTTATATCCATGGTGTTATATCCATGGTGTTATATCCATGGTTATATCCATGGTGTTATATCCATGGTGTTATATCCATGGTGTTATATCCATGATGTTATATCCATATGCATGGTGTTCTATCCATGGTGTTATATCCATGGTGTTATATTCATGGTGTTATATCCATGATGTTATATCCATGGTGTTATATCCATTGTGTTATATCCATGGTGTTATATCCATGGTGTTATATCCATGGTGTTATATCCATGGTGTTAACAAACGTTACCCTACAAGTATATTGAATGAACACTAAATACTTTACGTATTCCATTTACGTTCTTCAGCTTCAAATCGCCCATTCCGGGGACTTGTTCAATGAAATGGGGGAGTTTTATTATGTCTGATGTGTCGAATAATTTGCAACCAAAGTCGTAAAATTTACTTTATATTATTTTCTGAAAACCGTACTTAATTCGAAAGAGAAAATGGCCCAATTAATTCAGCGAGTATTGTGCAGATTAAGCGATATAGCCTCAGGCTCGAATATGTATATGATGTCAGATTTTATTTCTATATTAAAAAGTTTGAGGCAAAAAGTCCAGACGCTAAAATTATATTGAAGCCGTAAAGCCTTTATAGCAAGGAGTTAACCTCTATGTGTCTCTGTTACGGAGGAAATTCCCATTGAGTCACAACGCTGGTCGAATTTCCATTGATACATCTCTAATTAGAGTTCACACAAACCCAATACAGATATAGCAGAAAGTCTTCACTGAGAGTTGCACTTGTACAGATCATTCAACCTTCCAGAAGCTTACAGGGGGCGTGGCTTTAACCCACGTGGTCCCGGTATTAGCATGACCTTACAGTGACGACTAGTTGATATTAAGGGATATTTTTATGCACATGCTGTAACATTTCAATAATTACATGTATATGGTTGGCGGTTGTGGGAGCCCACAACTAGTGTCCCAGTACAGCCGTATGTGATATGATATATCTGTGCTGTGTGACGTAACAACCCATCTGCCGCAACACACACACACACAGACAGACATACAGACAGTACCCGCTAATATGGATTACAAGGTTATTACGGAATAACTTCCATTCGGAATCCGTGAGTTTTTATTTGTATATTTTTATTCGTTTATATCTGCAGGTGTCTAATCGTTGAATAGACATTTACACGTTTCAGACATCAGAAAAAAGTAAACTTTTATACAAAGCAAGCGATATGGTGAATTTATTATTCATGAAGTGTAACCTTCGACTGCATAGATATTAATCACTTGTTTTTCAAACTGATGTATGTATGTTATTACACATATGTTTGTCAGCGTAAGCAAATCTCAAAACATGTATGACATTACTTTCAAGTCAGTGACGTGACCAAGGAACCCTGAATGAAGTGTGAATTGAAAACTTTAATCACACTAACACTCTTCTCAGGGACCTATCGCTCACAGTTGGTCTGTATTCTTTCTATTTCACATGACATTGTCCAATGTAGTTTATACATCATAGCCTGTATCAAGTTATGCTATGTCGGAAAATATAATTAATCTGAAGTATTGTATACATTGTAAACTATGTATATAAATACTTATAACAGTAAATACCGTTTTGTAAGTAGCATCAAATTACAGAGATATAGAGATTATTACCCGAGGAAGTGTGTCATATGATTTTTACGAAACGAGTGTGGATTTTTGTATTGCCCGAGCGAGAGCGAGGGCTATACACAAATTTGCACGAGTTTCGTAAAAATCATATGACACACTTTCGAGTGTAATAATTTCTTTATTACCCATGTTATTCCGTTTCATTCGCGTAAAGATAGGCAGGAAACGGCCCACTTCCCTTGCGACGGCAAGCTACAGTGACGTCATGAACAATCGTTTTATGACGTCACAGACGACACAATACGGGAAGTAGCGGTGAAACAATGGTTGCTAGGCAAACGTGATATGTGCACATGTGCTCATATCAATAATATTAACTCGGATATTTTCAACCATATGGGTAATAATAGAAAATATGATATGTAATAGATGATATGAACCTAAACATGAATTATTAAAAAAAAATGTAACATAGCATATATATAATATAGCATCATACTAAACATAAAGTATGTCATATATAATAGATCATTTAAAATGATAATTATGAATTCTAGAAAAAAATATATCAATATTCTATTTCTATATGTATTCTGTGTGGGTTTTAGTTCGAGTTTATTATCATGATCATATTGAGCTTGATTGCACTGTATGGTGAATGAAGGTGTTATCAGGTCTCGTGCAGGTTGTTAATTTGGGTGAGTAACGTGCCATACCTCACATCTCTCACTGTCCCCACACTGCACTCTACCCTGCTGGTTGGTTGACTAGGCCGGCTACTGGTCGTAATGAGTGACGTACTGCAGACTGTTACATTCTCTACCGTTTGATACCAGTACGTACCGGCCTGCTGTACCGTTCTATATACAGGTGTCCACTGCCGACACAGAAGCTGACATGTACTTAACAGCTGATGCAGTCAACAAGGTCAGACCATTACCAGACTTACATATTGCACATCTAAACGTGAATAAAATTAATGAAATCATAATTAATTTCGAAAATAGTTATGTATGTAATTTTATTTTGATTTAAACAAGTACAGACAGTCATTAGCTTAAAGATGAACAATAAAATTGAATATATGATTCTGTATAATTGTTCACAATTGTTAACATTATGTATAAATGTATCCTACCTAGTTATACCCCACATTCCACCTGATCAAGGAGTGAGCATATACTCCGAAACGTCGTATACACACGTTGTTATTCAGAAGATTTTAGTTGTATAAGTGTTATCCACAGTACTCATAGACGGTACTTGCTGAGACTATATCAATGCTCTTATCGAAGCAGTTATTTAACTGCTTTTAAACCTGCTTTATTGTCACAATGTCATGTTAACTGATTAATATATACCGGGGCAGTCATATCGCGATTCATATTTTGACGTCACGCCAGGGACAGTGTCATGAAATCGCGTTCTACATGCGGCAATAACGGGAAGACACTATTTGCTTAAAAGTAGATCTAGTGAATTTTCGTGAGTTTCAGTAGCGAATAAATGTGATAGTCATGTCGATTGCCACACTCTCGCTCTGGGGATACCAATCTCCAGGCACTGGTGTTGTGAACACGGTATGGTGTAAGTACTCATATAGTATTCTCTAATACATCAAATACATCAAATACACCCACCACATGCACATACACAAGCGTGTTCAGAGTTACATCACAGCGACATGCATTTCATTCATACACGTGCATCCACATGCATATTTCTCTTGTCGTAAGTCACCAAGAATGGTCTTCGAGACAAGGAAATCCAACACCGGGTTAAGTCAATGCACTGTGCATATAATAACTGCACTAAATACGTGATTAAAACAAGAGACGTCCCCGACTACACGTCAGCTTACGTGACCCCTGTCCCAGAGTTGACCCGGCGAGGTCACGAGGGTCAGTTACTATACAGATCAGCTCCAGTCAAACATAGGTAGTCTGTAACGACCTAGATTTAGTCAATTTATACAACCATTTACATTTCTTGTGGTTTTTTAATCTGAGGTGGAGGTTAAACACTTTATTGCGGTCTACTGTAAACATTGTGGACGGCAACCAAGTTGAAATACAAATATATCTATATCACATAGCAGTATATACAGATATATATACATTATCATACATGTATGTAGTGCACTTTATTCCTTTTGATTCATATTAAGCATTACTTGTAGAATGCATGCATTCCACAAGGTCGATTGTTACTTAAATTATATATTCAAACATTACAATCACCATCAATTTGGCACAAGTACACATTAACACGTTAACACAAATAAACAAACTGTTATCCCTTACAAAACATTACGCATATTATTTTAATAGCTTTATTTCATAATACTATTAAACGATATTCCATTTCCATGTGCCCACAATTAGCTATGTAGTTCATATTGGTTATATAGTGCCTGTATTAGGCCTCTTCATTTCATTGCTAAAGTAATATTATATTAACATTTTACTGCTGTTCATGACAGCCGAATTTGTTTGTGCATCTATATTTTGTACATGGTCTTGTTGTTATTCATGTTGGTAGTATTGTTTAGATTTGAGGTTTTGAAAGCACATATGAACGATGTAGCTATCTTACTGACACAGTGTATTCAACGGGTATATATATTGACTGTTAAGTTACATGTACACATATCGGCTGTACAAGAGGCTGTATCAAATGGCGTATCGCATGTTATCTTGGTTTTATTTGTTGCTTTGCCAGTATACGTCTGTTGGATAAAGTTGTTTTCGTTCAAGACATTGGCAGCAGTGTTTGTCTTTAAGTGTTTGTCTTTAAGTTGTTGTCTTTAAGTGGTTGTCTTTAAGTGGTTGTCTTTAAGTGGTTGTCTTTAAGTGGTTCCATAGTTGCATTGCTTCTCTCTCCTGTTTTGGTTAAAGTGACTACGTTTTGCTGTACTGGCTGACTGAATATACTACACTTGTGCATTTGATGTGAATATCATATCAATACCTTCAAAGATCTCATTTTGCATCAGTGCAATTAACGTGTCGGACATTATTAAGCAGCTGATGCTGGATATCTACAGAAACTACCCTGCATGTAACAATGTCCTTGCTCCAGTATGGACCCCGATTCAACCTCAGTTCGTTCGATGCTTGATACCATATCCATTGGCCAATATGTGAGTGTGCCCTGCAGTCGTCTTCTCCATTGTTTAAACGTTGGTTGAGTTATACATGTATACATGTTGTATCATGTGATCTGGACTTAACAGTTGCTTGTAGTTCAAGATACTGTTCAGGTCTTACAGGGTACATGTGCATTTTGTAACAAGAAATGCCGTTGCTTGCCCCTGGCTGGTAAGTTGCATTATCATGCCTCACAGTGTACACTCTGTAGATTTGATGAATAACCAGAGCGCCAGTGTCAATGACTAGACGATTATGCCCCGGAATACCAGAACTAACTGAGCACCTGCATGATGAACATGGGTTGTGGGTTGACCTCCGAACTTGCTGTCCATATCGCTTGCCATTAGCCTTCACACAACGTGTTTGCCATTAGCCTTCACACAACGTGTTTGACAAGTGGTCCAAAATTTAGTCCACGCGTTGCACCAACCGCGATCACTGATAGTATCTGTCGCTCTGTCACCCTTGACAGAATGTCATAACATATTATTCAACATTTCTTTGATAGTTTGTCTCATTACTAATTGATTGTACTGGTTAGGTATTGTTATATACATAAATATATATAAATCATATGTATAACTATATATATATATATATATATATATATATATATATATATATATATATATATATATATATATATATATATATATATATAACTATATATATATATATATATATATATATCAGTTAGTGTTCATTACAAGCAGCTCGTACCATAAGTCGCATCAACATAAGGACTGTATCAAAATATGCTTCTTGTTTTCGTTTAAGCAAACGCATCTAACTGGTAGCAATAAGACATAAATATCACCTCGGTACATTTTAGTAATATGTTCATGTGTTATCATTAACAACATGGGTGCTGTGGCGGGGTAACAAGCAGAGCTCACGTTATTCATACAGATTAACCATACGGCTCTGTATATAACACAAGCACTATCATAATTCCAGCTGAGACGTGTAACGGTGTCTTCCGTAGGAGAGCATGTGCAAAGTAATAGTCGAGATTTGTTTTGTAGTACGATCTGTTCCCATTGCCAATAGCCTATAGAGACGTACTCGCCGTGTGCTGTGACGCCTGTTCAGTGAGCGGGGGTTAGAGCGGGTGTCAGACAGGGGGCACTCAACAGCCGCGTTGCTTTTCCTTTTCCTGCACGGTTTTCCCCAGGGCACTTGTCGAACAATTTAAAAACTACTGTAAACATATCTTCTGAACCTGGAACAATATTGACGCCCTCGAAACGATAGATAAAAAACATTACAGCTGTCCCTGTAATTTGTTTGGGAGTCAATACCAACACACCTAATATACTGACGGACACGAGAAACGATACAATTGATAATCTAAATCATAACTGGAAATATGACAATGTACAGCGGTATCAGACGTCGTTATATCAAACAAAGTACATGTTTTAAATATCATTATTCTTTATATTTACAACATATTTTTTCTCCTCGGAAGGAATTTAACTTTTCTTTGAGGTAAACACTGTGACAGTTACCTGCCTTCCAACGTGAAACCAGGTATGACATGTAATTACCACATTCGTAATGTTGTGACAGGAAAACAGAATTATGAGAAAAACCGAGATGGTAGTATAATACCTATGTTTAAAAACAATGTAATAATGGTTTAGATGTTTCTGAAGAAATCTCAACAATGTACATGGGGATGCAACCAATACTAAGTTAGCGTCTTTTATTTTGCACCTTTTATACATATTATGTAATATAAATTTAAGCTTAAACATAAACGACACCACATGATTTGCAATGACATTAAACAAAACCTTGCATCAAATTTCATCCAAATCCTGTTGTGTAAGATTTGGCAAAAAATACGGCATGATAGTGCGATATAAAGAGAAAACGATACAAACAATACATTTATCATCCAAAACTGTGTTCCACAGGAGATATCGCTTGTGGGAGATCAAGCGATATCTCCTAGGAGATATCTTTTTGGCAGTAGATTTTGCACAATGCCCTGTCACAGTCAACTGCATGACATCACAATGCTTTTGCGTCATCGAGTAACGACATCACCATGCTATGACGTCATAAACATGATGACGTCACAATGCTATGACCTCACCGCACTGGAAGTCAAATGGCAGAAATGTACTCAGATATGTACACTATTTTCACTTGAACGTAATAAGAATGATTTTGGATAATAAATAGAATCTCACCCTCGTGTCTTCTGATATCAAATATATCAACACTCGTTGATAAAAGTGAAAATATCCTCGGCAAGCCTCGGATATTTCTAACTTTAATCAACTCGTGTTGATATATTTGATATCAGAAGACACTTGGGTGAGATTCTCTATGTATCATGATAGTGCGATATAAAGAGAAAAAGATACAAACACTACATATATCATGATAGTGCGATATAAAGAGAAAACGATACGAACAATACATGTATCATGATAGTGCGATATAAAGAGAAAAAGATACAAACAATACATATATCATGATAGTGCGATATAAAGAGAAAACGATACAAACAATACATATATCATGATAGTGCGATATAAAGAGAAAACGATACAAACAATACATGTATCATGATAGTGCGATATAAAGAGAAAAAGATACAAACACTACATATATCATGATAGTGAGATATAAAGAGAAAACGATACGAACAATACATGTATCATGATAGTGCGATGTAAAGAGAAAAAGATACAAACAATACATATATCATGATAGTGCGATATAAAGAGAAAACGATACAAACAATACATATATCATGATAGTGCGATATAAAGAGAAAACGATACAAACAATACATATATCATGATAGTGCGATATAAAGAGAAAAAGATACAAACAATACATATATCATGATTGTGCGATATAAAGAGAAAACGATACAAACAATACATGTAACATGATAGTGCGATATAAAGAGAAAACGATACAAACAATACATATATCATGATAGTGCGATATAAAGAGAAAACGATACGAACAATACATGTATCATGATAGTGCGATATAAAGAGAAAAAGATACAAACACTACATGTATCATGATAGTGCGATATAAAGAGAAAACGATACAAACAATACATATATCATGATAGTGCGATATAAAGAGAAAACGATACAAACAATACATATATCATGATAGTGCGATATAAAGAGAAAACGATACAAACAATACATATATCATGATAGTGCGATATAAAGAGAAAACGATACAAACAATACATATATCATGATTGTGCGATATAAAGAGAAAACGATACAAACAATACATGTATCATGATAGTGCGATATAAAGATAAAACGATACAAACAATACATGTAACATGATAGTGCGATATAAAGAGAAAACGATACAAACAATACATATATCATGATAGTGCGATATAAAGAGAAAACGATACAAACAATACATATATCATGATAGTGCGATGTAAAGAGAAAAAGATACAAACAATACATATATCATGATTGTGCGATATAAAGTGAAAACGATACAAACAATACATGTATCATGATAGTGCGATATAAAGAGAAAAAGATACAAACAGTACATGTATCATGATAGTGCGATATAAAGA
This sequence comes from Gibbula magus, assembly GCA_936450465.1. Classification (NCBI taxonomy): domain Eukaryota; kingdom Metazoa; phylum Mollusca; class Gastropoda; order Trochida; family Trochidae; genus Gibbula; species Gibbula magus. The sequence continues at coordinate 1,481,054 of OW388294.1, forward strand.
GAAAACGATACAAACAATACATGTATCATGATAGTGCGATATAAAGGGAAAACGATACAAACAATACATGTATCATGATAGTGCGATATAAAGAGAAAACGATACAAACAATACATGTATCATGATAGTGATATATAAAGAGAAAACGATACAAACAATACATGTATCATGATAGTGCGATATAAAGAGAAAAAGATACAAACAGTACATGTATCATGATAGTGCGATATAAAGAGAAAACGATACAAACAATACATGTATCATGATAGTGCGACATAAAGAGAAAAATATACAAACTCAGCAGTCAACGACAGAATGAAATTAGGTGTCCTATGTTCGAACTTTCCATTCCATAGTTCATATTGACTCTAATTGTATTATACATGCTATATATAACGTGTCAATATCAAAGTTTAAGTCAAAATGATTTACAATATTGTAGATTGTAGATATATTTAACCCCCACGTTTATATTTAGTGATCAGTTCTGTCACCTACTGACCGATATATGATATATACAACCTGGGTGGTATCATTCTTTTCTTTTACTCTGTCCATATTTGTGAACATATTTAACGATACTTTTTCATATATAATGGTTATATTATATGTATTTATTTATATTAGATAACATTGCAGATAACAGATGTACTGTTATGGTATGTTTGCGTATTATCATTGTCAACATCGCTAGTTTAAGGAGGTGAGGTGAGGTGAGTTGGGGTTTAACGCCGCTTTCAAGAGTATTTCACTTATATCGCGGCTGCTAGTATTACGGCAGGGAGAAAGCCCGCAACGCCATGTGGCTATGCATTGCGGTGAAACCTGCGAGCATCGGCTGGAACTAGCGAACCATGGGTGGTACTACGCTGAAATTCAGTGTAGCATTGTACCCCAACCTTACTGTGTGTAGAACAGTTCTCTACTGCAGACAAAGTTGCCGTACCCCTGGCGGGATTCGAACCCCGGACCTCCTGATCCGAAACCGAACGCGCTAACCACTGCGCTATCCCGCCCCCTATTTTAAGGATGTTCGCTCCTCAAATTTATAATATTAAACTTTTTTTCTAACTTATATTTATTTAAAAGATCAAAATACATAATTGAAAACTCAGCATTAAAAATAGTGGGTCGTGTGGTCTTTTTCGAGATATAACGCCTGTAAGATAGTGGGGTGAAGTAGAATTTTAACATGGGAGTCTATGAGAAAATGTGAAAAAAACTGCTAAAAACTTTAAACTACTACAATTCTATTATTAAACTTGTTTTCCTTTTTTGAAATGTTACAAAGTTCATGTTCACCTACCGATGAAATCGATGAAAAAATATATATGGCAGTGTGGGTTTTTTAAGCTTTGACACTAAATGTAACCCCAAACCACCACCCCCCCCCCCCCCCCCCCCCCCCCCTTATTTAAAGTCAAATTTAAGCCATTTATGCTGTTTAGGCACTTTTTAGAGGTTCTAGAGTCACATTTTCTTTATTTCATTTGTTTTTTAAAACTGTGTAGATGATGTAGAATATCATGAAGTAAATACAAATGAAAAAACATCTTTACTTATAATCATATTTCATTTTTGAAGTTCAACAGGAAGGAGCGAACATCCCTAACTAAAAGTTCTGTCAGGATTAATATTTTGTTCACTATATAAATGGCATATATTTCCAACGATAACATTCCTCTGAGTTTATGTACATTTGACTCCGATGTTATTTCCTCTAAAATGCAAGATCCGTTTTCACAAAGTAAGACTAGTACGTGTTATATACAAGGAAGTGTCCTACCATCTACTTACGTTATCTCAGGATGACAAGCTCTAGTGTTGTAACATCCCATGTACATATATACATGCAGTTGGGAATTCTTCAGAAACATTTCATATTGTGTTACTTACTGATACTGACATCTATCACGTGATCTGCTTTCGAAGCACATAATCTGTTTGGTTCCGTGTCCGAATTTAGATTTGAATTTGTTTTCATTGCAAAAAGTGTTATGGATTGATTTCGCATTCAAATGTAAGAAATGATGTGAATTCACGGAACACTTTACGTGACACAATATGACATTTGAGAAGTCCTGACTGTGACACGAAACATTTAATGTAGCTCGACACTAACTCGCTATCAGTTATATCTCTATCACTTATGCCATATTGAGTTGAGGTAAAGAGTTCGCTGAATTCATGTCGTATTTCTTTGCATTTGAGAAGTTCTCACTTCGTTGTAAAAGTTTCTCTATCATTTATGCTAACTGGTCAACCAAAAGAAGATCAGAAGACACTGACCAAATGAAGCAGCTTTATATCTACACGATCTGCCATAGCCAACGTATGTTTCGGGGTGAGATCCTTGCGAATTTATAACATATTTTGCATTGGAAAAACAAATTGAAATCGGAATCTGAATTACGTGTATGCATATCGTTTCTTGAGAAGTTCTCATTTTGACACAGCGTATTTAAAGTGTTAAAGGTTCCCCTATAAAGTATGCTATATTGAGTCACGCAAAGAGCTCGTTGAATTGATAAATTTTCTTACATTTGTGAAGTCATTACTATGACACGGCAACATTAACGTGGTAAAAGTTTCTCTATCATTTATGTAAGAAATGATATGAATTCACCGAACCGTGGAGCACGGCGGTGTAGTGGTTAGTACGCTGGCCTCTCACGCCGACGACCCGGTCAACTTGGGTTGAATACTGTGTTGTGTCCTTGGGCAAGGCACTTAATCCACATTGCACTCAGTCTACCCAGCTGTACAAATGGGTACCTGAATACGGGAGGTACTGATGAAGCGCTTAGTAGCAGCTCTGAAAGTACAATTCCTTCAGGGTAATAACTGTAGCGCTTTGAGCATACCTTAGGGTGTGGGAAAGGCGCAATATAAGTATGCAATTATTATTATAATATTATTATTTATACTCAATATAGCAGTAGTATAAATGAAATAGAAAAATGAAAAGTATAGAAAATTTAACCACATTCGATTATCCGTGTCATATAGTGAGAACTTCTCAAATGTAAGAAAAAGAAACTACATGAATTCACCTCACATGTTACCTGACTCAATACAGCATAGATGATGGAGAAACTGGTAAAACATTAAATTCGCCGTGTCATAGTGAGAACTCCTTTGCCAGGTAAGATTACGTAATGGGGTAGCGGGTTTCATGTTTATTGTTAAATTTTGTAGAGAGCATGAACACACAGTTTTTACAAGAATACGATCATAAGATTTTTATTTTACTCGTTACGCGCACGATTTAAATACAAACGTTGATAACTACGTCTACGGTTTCGGATTTAGCTTGATAGGCGCTTAAGCATTATTATTCTTAAACTACTGCTATTATTAAATTTCTTCCTGGTTTCATTTGAAATCTCCTTGACTTTATATCCAACATGCTTGGGTGAATAAGTGTTGTCGCTTGGGATAACAGAACAGCATCAAATGTGAGTAGATAGCACGTCTTTAGTTTGGTCTGTAGATGTAATTAGGGCATGTGGTCATACGTTTATTGTGATATACTTTTGCAATCTATATGCATCTTTATCTATTATATGTCACTTTCTATATTTATGTTTGCTTGTGCCTTCAACACTTGATGGGCCATTCAATGTTTATCAGTGCAATAATCCTTTTGTTATAAAACAAAGATGATCATAACATATCTGTACATGAAACAATTTAACGGGATTCAACAAATTTCCAGTCATGTGTCATATGACCAAATATATCAATTTGAAATGTCTAAATATTTATTTTGAGATTTGTAGTTTTTTTAAATAATTTTAATTTTTCTTCGAGCTTCCGGTTACATAGCTGTCAAGTCGAAAATAATGTCGGCATGAAGGTGTAAGACATGCCACGCATGCGCAGGGCTACACACTCATACTACGGAATGTAGAACTGTCTGGTACAGCGGCGTGTGTTTAAGTGTCACAATCTGCAGTGTTGCCAGGAACGCCTTCTGCATTTCTAGGAAACTCATATACATATACGAGTATATATACACATACACAAGTACACCTTTCTTAACATAGTTCATGATTTGTAAAGTCAGGAAAGTATAAATGGTCTACAATTGTACTGGAATGGTTTGAATGTTTCCCTAGTCGTGCTGTTAAAGTAACAATGTGTCATTACCTGCTCCTATAGAGTCCTGGGTGTACGATATCGTAGTCTAAACACTGCATGTATGAACAATGTCAGTTGAAACATAACGTTGTAAAACAAGGGGAAAGTCTATCAGAAGCAACCTATGTGTACACAAAATACTGCTTTAAAAAGAAGCCATTACTGCCAATGTCTGTCTTCTTATTGTAATTGTTCTCGATGAATACAATTCTAATGACGACTATATCGATCATGTCCGTGAACACCATTACAGGAAAACGATATACCTGACAGTGATTAGTGCCTAACTATTTGATACCTGAAATCTCTCTCACACTGATACATGTGATGACTGAACTGTCCCGACGAATGTCTAACGAAAATATCGTTTCAAATGCAGACTGTTTTACGACACTGGAGCCTCGCATCTAAATTAGGAAAGGGCGACGTTATCTTTCTATAAATTGCCACCTATATGCGTGTTCACTTGGTGTCAGGTGATATTGTTACGCAATAAAACATTCAACTTGTTATATAATTAGCTCGCCTAAACTAATTTTTTTTACAAAGTCCGAACAAGTATTATCGAAGGGCAAGTTAAGGGTCACTATAGTCGAGAATAGAATGTTTTAATCTTGCCTGCTTGTACTTGATAGAGTCACTCGTTGACGAACAAGATTCAAATAACCTTAGACATGATTGCTTTATAATAAACGAGTTGAAATATTATACATTTTCATTTCGATATGGTGACCACATATGTTTTTTAATGACATCACGTAACAATGTTCCATGCATCATCATCAGTAGCCTCATGACGTCACAGTAAATGAAACTGATCGGGGTTTTCGATTCACAGCACAAATGATTTCACATAGCTTTCAAAATTGTTAAAGGAGTTATAGACACGCTAGAAAAACAAAAGTAAAATGAAGTATCTTCAACAAGCATGTGGTTTCAACTTCAGTACAGGTTTCAACTTCAGTACAGGTTTCCCTCAAGTCTTTGAGTAGCATTACGAAGTTGAATACATATGAAAACATTATTTCCTGGATAATAACTTCTTTATTGTGCAGACACTGGACGTGTCAGAGTATATGCTCACCCCTTCATCATACCAAGCCTATATACTCCGAGGCGCCGTGTCTCTACACAATAAAGAAGTTGTTATCCAGAAAATATCCCCTCAGCTATTCTAAACAGCACGCCATTTTTCGTGTTCAAACTATAGCAAATTTAAAAATAACAACTACTGTTTTGCAAAACCACATTAGTTTCTTCCATCCTTAAGCACATATAGAGAAAGCATATCACTTTGTTGGATCCTGTACATCCCGTTGTATGATACGCGTCAGTAGGTTCCTGGGTATTAGCAGGGCGTCTGTGTAATTGTATATTTATAACGCATTCCTTTAGATTGTATTTTTCAGTGAGAAAAGTATCACTGGAAAGATGGAGATAGTTTAGGTGACCTTCAGATATCAGGACACCCTGACATATGGACGGACATCCGGCAGACAAAACATCCATTTTGTCGCCACTATAACCGTCAGAATTCCTCATATATTTAATGGTGACGGTTGAAAGTAAAAGTCGCAATACATTATGTCAAAATGTGTTCTTGGTGTTGGATGAAGTGACTATCTAGTGCAGTAAAAACTGTATGAATTGATGCGACATATGACAGGTCCACATCCTTAATGTTCTGGTTACTTATTGTCCTTGAACAAAGTACTTAAAAATCAGTAATCAGCGATTTGATGCATGGATATAGCTCCGAAAACTCTTGATTTTAATCATTTTTTTTAATTCTTGAAGTGACACAGACAGTGATACTTTCGTCCCTGTGTATCTATAAGTTAATTCCAGTGGCTAGGTAGTATAACCATTAACTCTTAAATAATACATGATATCAACCCAACGAGTAGATACAGCAGTTTGGGTAATGTGTTACGGCGCCTCTCAAATAGACGATCATATTTCATACCTATAATAAAACCTTTCGCTAAACTATTCAACTGTAAAAAGACCCCTTCCATATCTTGAAGAGAAATCGGCCAATGATACATACTGTACATAGATACGGGGGACATTCAAAAAGTTCGAAGTCCAACTTAGTATATGTGAGCTATATTTCTTATGCCTCACTTTACAACAGAATCTCCTCTTATGTTAGTACGCCTGGCCCGCCATGTTAAAGCATTTCAATGTAATCATTATAGTTGATGACACTCTGTCCCGACCCTTCAAAGAATCCCTTAATTATACGAACCAACTCATAATTATTCCCAAAATGACGACGATGGAGGTCGGAGTTGACGTTCGCCTTAACGTAAGGTCCATTAGGAACACGATCATGTAAGTAAGGCGGTGAGGCAAAACTTCAAATATACAGTTGATACATGGGTTGAACTTTGAGGATGGGTGTTGTCTTGAAGTAGCAGTACACGACCTCGGAGCTATCCTTCGCTTTGTCTTGATATGTTATCTCTCAGTGGAACAATCCTGATGCATACTTGCATTACGTTTTATTAATAGCTTGACCCTTGTCTAGATAGTCAATCAGGACCACAGCCTGTGCGTTCAAAACAGACGCAGGTGCTTGACGAGTTCGGGACTTGGAGAACCTTGGTATTGTATCGTTTGTTCTAGTGTCTTGGAAGGGTCCATCGGGACTTGGAGAACCTTGGTATTGTATCGTTTGTTCTAGTGTCTTGGAAGGGTCCATCGGGACTTGGAGAACCTTGGCATTGTATCGTTTGTTCTAGTGTCTTGGAAGGGTCCATCGGGACTTGGAGAACCTTGGTATTGTATCGTTTGTTCTAGTGTCTTGGAAGGGTCCATCGGGACTTGGAGAACGTTGGTATTGTATCGTTTGTTCTAGTGTCTTGGAAGGGTCCATCCTCTACGGTTACAACCTTTGCTCAACTGCCCACATTCTTGCTTCCCACATTGTCCAACTGCCCACATTCTTGCTTCCCACATTGTCCAACTGCCAATCATCAGTCAAAATAGTGTGCATTGACGTAATACTGATGCCTTCTGCATCGGTTTTCTGTTGAACAGAGACCCTGCACAGTATCGACTTGATCATCACTTGTGGATATTTTGGACATTCTGTCCAGATGACATAATATTCAGTGCTCTCTCTGTCACCCGAGAATTATGTCTACTTCCTGACAGTGGCAAAGGAAGGATGCTCGTTGGAGTGCTAGATTAATATTTTTGACGATTCGGCCCCCTGCCCCTCTTACAGACGATATTTTTGGTGGAAGATCGTATTGGATGGTAAACGCTGCATGTTTCAGGTTGAATGAAGGCTTGTACAGTTGATGTTTGCAGAGGATTCTGTGAATATACCACTATGTGTCTTGATAGTATCGAGTCCATTGACTTTTAAAATGCTATATACATGAATTCCAATGCAGAAAGGTATATTGCTGAACTTATAACCACCTCGACTTTTCAAAAGTCTCCCGATCGGTCAATGATCAATTCGAGGTGGCATTGAGTATCGACTCCTACTAATTATTTCCCGAGTAGGTCCCTTTCTCTTACAGTATTTATCATCAACTTTATTTCAACTTTACAGTACGTGTAAGAAAGAAGCGTGATATCAGCAATATAGCTAGTAACGATAAGCCCATGTGAGAGTGACATCTGATAAGTGTAAAACCGCTCAATGACATTCCTGGGTTGTCTGGACTTGTCTGCCTTCTCTCACTCGCCTTTTCCACCTTGTGAAGTGAGGGGGTAATATGGGTACCTCGACATATATTAACAAGGTTATGAGGTATATTCTCTTGTGGTATGAAATTTTAAAACATACATTAAGAATAATTATAAGTAAACGCTGTGGTGGTGGTGGTTGTGGTGGCGCCGGTAAACGTAATTGTAATAGCGGCGAATCTAATCGGAATTTGTTTAGTGTAGTAGCAGAAGTAGTCGTCATAGTAGTAGCAATAGTAGTAGTAGCAGTAGTAGTAGTAGTAGTAGTAGTAGAAGTAGTTGTAGTAGTGGTAGTAATACTAGTAGTAGCAGTCGCAGGAGTTGTAGTAGTGGTAGTAGTAGTAGTAGTAGTAGTAGTAGTATTGGCAGTGATAGTAGTAGTAGTGGTGGTGGTAGTAGCAGTGGTAGTAGCGCAGTAGTGGTAGTAATAGTAGTAGTAGTAGTAGCAGCAGCAGTTGTAGTTGGACTATAAATGGGTACATGAACAGTAGTAGTACTAGGAGGAGGAGGAGGAGGGGGAGGAGGAATATGAATAGCTGCATCAACAGTAGTAGTAGTAGTAGTAGTAGTAGTATAGTAGTGGTAATGGTAGTAGTAGTAATAGTAGTAGTAGTAGTAGTAGTAGTAGTAGTAGCAGCAGCAGCAGCAGCAGTTGTAGTTGGACTATGAATGGGTACATCAACAGTAGTAATAGTAGTAATAGTAGTAGTAGTAGCAGCAACATCAGCAAACGAAGTAGAAATAGTAGAGGCAGGAGTCAGTGTAGGTGAGCAAGTCGTGCGTTCCACCGTGATGAGGTACCTGCGTTCCACCGTGATGAGGTACCCGTGTGCTCTCCTACTACACACAGAAAGGTCCTATCTGGAGGACAAGATGTAAAAGGCGGAAGCGGTGTGTTGTCCTGTCCCTCAGAGCATGTGGAGACGCATGTACTTATAGCTTATCTCCCCTAACACTTACACCTCGTGTGGGTTGGTCAGGAACCCGAGAATAAAGCAAACACTACTACATGTTTATCTCCTGGAGATGAAAGAGAACCTTGGCTGTTCCCTGACTGAAGACGTGAAGAACACCAGTCAGATTGGAGAGTGAAGGTTGATATAAGATTGTATCACACAGGCTTATTGCCGGATCGGAGTACCCTGACCTAGCTTGTCGGTGATTTAGAAGGATTAGAGCTGAAGTTTATTCAATCCAACATTTTCCTATAACGTTTATCTTTCCTTCCGGTGTTAACAACCTTCTATATAGATGTTACTAAGGAACCAAACGAATTCAGATAGGACACCGAGAACATGGTCCAGTTAAACTCGTTTCCATTTTACGGTTCAAAATCGGTTTTTCGAAAATACGAAACCAAAAGGCTTCCTCTTCAACTTTGGATTCGAGTGTCACGTGTCGCTTTTATTATCGAGTTTGATTGGAGTTGTATTTCACGAGGTAACATAGACAACATTCATTATTATTGGTTTGTGACTAACGTTTCGCCGTACTGCTGTTCTAGACATCTCGTATTAAATCAGGATTCCATTCAGACAGGGGTTATACGAAGTGACACACGATGTAGATGGCTGACCTGGCTGGTTTTATTAAGCGTTTCTTTATCAAAGGGTCGCTGAATCTCTATCTGACAACGATGTTAATCCAAAGACTTCCCCTGTGTCACTTTTATAGTAACCTTACACGTGTTATTTTGACGTGTAACTTTTTCATAATAGGGCTGGTGTCAGACATACCTATGTTATCGGGACCCCCTACAATCTGTGTACTCTCTTTATTAAGCAGGGGAAGTATGCAGACATATAAGACTGACAGGCTAATCTGTAAGGGGAGACCTGGCCTCGTATAAGCTAGTTAACAGCTTGTATTCGTTTACTATTTATTGAATTCTACTGACTTCTCCACTTAGTGAAAAGTCTATCGGATTCCCATTCATTGTCGAAATATAGGTTGTCATTCTCCTAAAAATATAATGTTTCCTTCTCCACCGAATTATTCCATTCCCCCATTTAGGAGTCCCCTGACGGACCGTTACTGTCTGTCCAGCCGAGCTGGTGTACATAACATAGATGATCAGTGTATACTCCTGTCTGAATGACTCTTTGCCGTGTTGATGAGTCTACAAATATCAGTGCTACTTGATAATAACTGTAATGTGTATAACGTGATCACTGAATACCAAGGAACGAGCTCATTTCGACCAGTGTATCGGTCTTTTCAAGTACTTTCATACTAACATACAGCTTACTATTATATTCACGTTGTATCTAATCCACATGTACAGTTTTTCATCAGTCACCACAATTTAATCCTGCTCCATTATGGTATTTCTATCCCGAACCTCTGTTCCATTATGGTATTGCTATCTTGAACCTCTGTTCCATTATGGTATTTCTATCCCGAACTCCTGTTCCATTATGGTATTTCTATCCTGAACCTCTGTTCCATTATGGTATTTCTATCCTGAACCTCTGTTCCATTATGGTATTTCTATCCCGAACTTCTGTTCCATTATGGTATTTCTATCTTGAACCTCTGTTCCATTACGGTATTTCTACCCTGAACCTCTGTTCCATTATGGTATTTCTATCCTGAACCTCTGTTCCATTATGATATTTCTCTCCTGAACCTCTGTTCCATTATAGTATTTATATCCTGAACTCCTGTTCTATTATGGTATTTCTATCCTGAACTTCTGTTCCATTGTGGTATTTCTATCCTGAACCTCTGTTCCATTATGGTATTTATATCCTGAACGTCTGTTCCATTATGGTATTTCTATCCTGAACCTCTGTTCCATTATGGTATTTCTATCCTGAACCTCTGTTCCATTATGGTATTTCTATCCTGAACCTCTGTTCCATTATGGTATTTCTATCCTGAACGTCTGTTCCATTATGGTATTTATATCCTGAACTCCTGTTCTATTATGGTATTTCTATCCTGAACTTCTGTTCCATTATGGTATTTCTATCCTGAACCTCTGGTCCATTATGATATTTCTATCCTGAACGTCTGTTCCATTATGGTATTTCTATCCCGAACTCCTGTTCCATTATAGTATTTCTATCCTGAACTTCTGTTCCAGTATGGTATTTATATCCTGAATTCTGTTCCATTATGGTATTTATATTCTGAACTTCTGTTCTATTATGGTATTTCTATCCTGAACCTCTGTTCCATTATGGTATTTCTATCCTGAACTTCTGTTCCATTATGGTATTTCTATCCTGAACCTCTGTTCCATTATAGTATTTCTATCCTGAACTTCTGTTCCATTATGGTATTTCTATCCTGAATTCTGTTCTGTCCCCTGATTGTGTTTTCACCGGTTGTCTCATAACACTATCGACTGGTCTTTAATTGTAGCATTATTTTGTCTGTGAAGAAATTGTCGAGATTTGAAATTTATTGTCGCTCATCGCAAATTTTGCTCGATTTTAAGTCATTCTATTGGCTAGTTATTTATAACGATACTGGCAAATTCTGAGAAGACCTTAGGGATTTCGATGAGTCTTGAGTGTCAATATACCTCGGTGGAAGCGGGATGACAGTTTCACAACATTACAATCATCCACATATACAACTCCACAACATTACAATCATCCACATATACAACACCACAACATTACAATCATCCACATATACAACTCCACAACAATACAATCATCCACATGTACAACTCCACAACATTACAATCATCCACATGTACAACTCCACAACATTACAATCATCCACATATACAACTCTACAACATTACAATCATCCACATATACAACTCTACAACATTACAATCATCCACATATACAACACCACAACATTACAATCATCCACATATACAACTCCACAACAATACAATCATCCACATGTACAACTCCACAACATTACAATCATCCACATGTACAACTCCACAACATTACAATCATCCACATATACAACTCTACAACATTACAATCATCCACATATACAACTCCACAACAATACAATCATCCACATATACAACTCCACAGCATTACAATCATCCACATATACAACTCCACAACATTACAATCATCCACATATACAACTCCACAACATTACAATCATCCACATGTACAACTCCACAACATTACAATCATCCACATGTACAACTCCACAACATTACAATCATCCACATGTACAACTCTACAACATTACAATCATCCACATGTACAACTCCACAACATTACAATCATCCACATATACAACTCCACAACATTACAATCATCCACATGTACAACTCCACAACATTACAATCATCCACATATACAACTCCACAACATTACAATCATCCACATGTACAACTCCACAACATTACACTCATCCACATATACAACTCCACAACATTACAATCATCCACATATACAACTCTACAACATTACAATCATCCACATATACAACTCCACAACATTACAATCATCCACATATATAACTCTACAACATTACAATCATCCACATATACAACTCCACAACATTACAATCATCCACATATACAACTCCACAACATTACAATCATCCACATATACAACTCCACAACATTACAATCATCCACATATACAACTCTACAACATTACAATCATCCACATATACAACTCTACAACATTACATTCATCCACATATACAACTCCACAACATTACAATCATCCACATGTACAACTCGACAACATTACAATCATCCACATATACAACTCCACAACATTACAATCATCCACATATACAACTCCACAACAATACAATCATCCACATGTACAACTCCACAACATTACAATCATCCACATGTACAACTCAACACCACTACAATCATCCACATATACAACTCCACAACATTACAATCATCCACATATACAACTCCACAACATTACAATCATACACATATACAACTCTACAACAATACAATCATCCACATATACAACTCTACAACATTACAATCATCCACATATACAACTCCACAACAATACAATCATCCACATATACAACTCCACAACATTACAATCATCCACATATACAACTCCACAACATTACACTCATCCACATATACAACTCTACAACATTACAATCATCCACATATACAACTCTACAACATTACAATCATCCACATATACAACTCCACAACATTACAATCATCCACATATACAACTCCACAGCATTACAATCATCCACATATACAACTCTACAACATTACAATCATACACATATACAACTCTACAACAATACAATCATCCACATATACAACTCTACAACATTACAATCATCCACATATACAACTCTACAACATTACAATCATACACATATACAACTCTACAACATTACATTCATCCACATATACAACTCTACAACATTACAATCATCCACATATACAACTCCACAGCATTACAATCATCCACATATACAACTCTACAACATTACAATCATACACATATACAACTCTACAACAATACAATCATCCACATATACAACTCTACAACATTACAATCATCCACATATACAACTCCACAACAATACAATCATCCACATATACAACTCTACAACATTACAATCACCCACATATACAACTCCACAACATTACAATCATCCACATATACAACTCCACAACATTACATTCATCCACATATACAACTCCACAACATTACAATCATCCACTTATACAACTCTACAACATTACAATCATCCACATATACAACTCTACAACATTACAATCATCCACATATACAACACCACAACATTACACTCATCCACATGTACAACTCCACAACATTACAATCATCCACATATACAACTCTACAACATTAATTTTCATCCACATATACAACACCACAACATTACAATCATCCACATATACAACTCCACAACATTACAATCATCCACATGTACAACTCCACAACATTATATTCACCCACATATACAACTCTACAACATTACAATCATCCACATATACAACTCTACAACATTACAATCATCCACATGTACAACTCCACAACATTACAATCATCCACATGTACAACTCCACAACATTATATTCACCCACATATACAACTCTACAACATTACAATCATCCACATATACAACTCTACAACATTACAATCATCCACATGTACAACTCCACAACATTACACTCATCCACATGTACAACTCCACAACATTACAATCATCCACATATACAACTCCACAACATTACATTCATCCACATATACAACTCCACAACATTACAATCATCCACATATACAACTCTACAACATTACAATCATCCACATATACAACTCCACAACATTACAATCATCCACATATACAACTCTACAACATTACAATCATCCACATATACAACTCCACAACATTACAATCATCCACATATACAACTCTACAACAATACATTCATCCACATATACAACTCTACAACATTACAATCATCCACATATACAACACCACAACATTACAATCATCCACATATACAACTCCACAACATTACAATCATCCACATGTACAACTCCACAACATTATATTCACCCACATATACAACTCTACAACATTACAATCATCCACATATACAACTCTACAACATTACAATCATCCACATGTACAACTCCACAACATTACAATCATCCACATATACAACTCTACAACATTACAATCATCCACATATACAACACCACAACATTACAGTCATCCACATATACAACTCCACAACATTACATTCATCCACATATACAACTCTACAACATTACAATCATCCACATATACAACTCCACAACATTACAATCATCCACATATACAACTCCACAACATTACAATCATCCACATATACAACTCCACAACATTACAGTCATCCACATATACAACTCTACAACATTACAATCATCCACATATACAACTCCACAACATTACAATCATCCACATATACAACTCTACAACATTACAATCATCCACATATACAACTCCACAACATTACAATCATCCACATATACAACTCCACAACATTACAGTCATCCACATATACAACTCTACAACATTACAATCACCCACATATACAACTCCACAACATTACAATCATCCACATATACAACTCCACAACATTACAATCATCCACATATACAACTCTACAACATTACAATCATCCACATATACAACTCTACAACATTATATTCATCCAAATATACAACTCCACAACATTACAATCATCCACATATACAACTCCACAACATTACAATCATCCACATATACAACTCCACAACATTACAATCATCCACATATACAACTCCACAACATTACAATCATCCACATGTACAACTCCACAACATTATATTCACCCACATATACAACTCCACAACATTACAATCATCCACATATACAACTCTACAACATTACAATCATCCACATATACAACACCACAACATTACAATCATCCACATATACAACTCTACAACATTACAATCATCCACATGTACAACTCCACAACATTACAATCATCCACATATACAACTCTACAACATTACAATCATCCACATATACAACTCTACAACATTACAATCATCCACATATACAACTCTACAACATTACAATCATCCACATATACAACTCCACAACATTACAATCATCCACATATACAACTCCACAACATTACAATCATCCACATGTACAACTCCACAACATTACAATCATCCACATATACAACTCTACAACATTACAATCATCCACATATACAACTCCACAACATTACAATCATCCACATATACAACTCCACAACATTACAATCATCCACATATACAACTCTACAACATTACAATCATCCACATATACAACTCCACAACATTACAATCATCCACATATACAACTCTACAACATTACAATCATCCACATATACAACTCTACAACATTACAATCATCCACATATACAACTCCACAACATTACAATCATCCACATATACAACTCTACAACAATACAATCATCCACATGTACAACTCCACAACATTACATTCATCCACATGTACAACTCCACAACATTACAATCATCCACATATACAACACCACAACATTACAATCATCCACATATACAACTCCACAACATTACAATCATCCACATGTACAACTCCACAACATTACAATCATCCACATATACAACTCCACAACATTACAATCATCCACATATACAACTCTACAACATTACAATCATCCACATATACAACTCTACAACATTACAATCATCCACATATACAACTCCACAACATTACAATCATCCACATATACAACTCCACAACATTACAATCATCCACATATACAACTCCACAACATTACAATCATCCACATATACAACTCTACAACATTACAATCATCCACATATACAACTCTACAACATTACAATCATCCACATATACAACTCCACAACATTACAATCATCCACATATACAACTCCACAACATTACAATCATCCACATATACAACTCCACAACATTACAATCATCCACATATACAACTCTACAACAATACAATCATCCACATGTACAACTCTACAACATTACAATCATCCACATATACAACACCACAACATTACAATCATCCACATATACAACTCTACAACATTACAATCATCCACATATACAACTCCACAACATTACAATCATCCACATATACAACTCTACAACATTACAATCATCCACATGTACAACTCCACAACATTACATTCATCCACATGTACAACTCCACAACATTACAATCATCCACATATACAACACCACAACATTACAATCATCCACATATACAACTCCACAACATTACAATCATCCACATGTACAACTCCACAACATTATATTCACCCACATATACAACTCTACAACATTACAATCATCCACATATACAACACCACAACATTACAATCATCCACATATACAACTCCACAACATTACAATCATCCACATGTACAACTCCACAACATTATATTCACCCAAATATACAACTCTACAACATTACAATCATCCACATATACAACTCTACAACATTACAATCATCCACATATACAACTCTACAACATTACAATCATCCACATATACAACTCTACAGCATTACATTCATCCACATGTACAACTCCACAACATTACATTCATCCACATATACAACTCTACAACTTACATTCATCCACATATACAACTCCACAACATTACAATCATCCACATATACAAGTCTACAACTTACATTCATCCACATATACAACTCTACAACATTACATTCATCCACATATACAACTCTA
Source organism: Gibbula magus (assembly GCA_936450465.1). Taxonomy (NCBI): domain Eukaryota; kingdom Metazoa; phylum Mollusca; class Gastropoda; order Trochida; family Trochidae; genus Gibbula; species Gibbula magus. The sequence continues at coordinate 1,498,159 of OW388294.1, forward strand.
CAACATTACATTCATCCACATGTACAACTCTACAACACTACAATCATCCACATATACAAGTCTACAACTTACATTCATCCACATATACAACTCTACAACATTACATTCATCCACATATACAACTCTACAACATTACATTCATCCACATGTACAACTCTACAACACTACAATCATCCACATATACAACTCCACAACATTACAATCATCCACATATACAACTCTACAACATTACAATCACCCACATATACAACTCCACAACATTACAATCATCCACATATGCAACTCCACAACATTACAATCATCCACATATACAACTCCACAACATTACAATCATCCACATGTACAACTCCACAACATTACAGTCATCCACATATACAACTCCACAACATTACAATCATCCACATATACAACTCCACAACATTACAATCATCCACATATACAGCTCCACAACATTACAATCATCCACATATACAACTCCACAACATTACAATCATCCACATATACAACTCCATAACATTACAATCATCCACATATACAACTCCACAACATTACAATCATCCACATATACAACTCCACAACATTACAATCATCCACATATACAACTCCACAACATTACAATCATCCACATATACAACTCCACAACATTACAATCATCCACATATACAACTCCACAACATAACAATCATCCACATATACAACTCCACAACATTACTGTCATCCACATATACAACTCCACAACATTACAGTCATCCACATATACAACTCTACAACATTATATTCATCCACATATACAACTCTACAACATTACAATCATCCACATATACAACTCCACAACACTACAATCATCCACATATACAACTCCACAACATTACAATCACCCACATATACAATTCCACAACATTACAATCATCCACATGTACAACTCCACAACATTATATTCATCCACATATACAACTCTACAACATTACAATCATCCACATATACAACTCCACAACATTACAATCATCCACATATACAACTCCAAAACATTACAATCATCCACATATACAACTCCACTACATCACAATCATCCACATATACAACTCCACTACATTACAATCATCCACATATACAATTCCACTACATTACAATCATCCACATACACAACTCTACAACATTAATTTTCATCCACATATACAACTCTACAACATTACAATCACCCACATATACAACTCCACAACATTACAATCATCCACATATACAACTCCACAACATTACAATCATCCACATATACAACTCCACAACATTACAATCATCCACATATACAACTCCACAACATTACAATCATCCACATATACAACTCTACAACATTACAATCATCCACATATACAACTCCACAACATTACAATCATCCACATATACAATTCCACTACATTACAATCATCCACATACACAACTCTACAACATTAATTTTCATCCACATATACAACTCTACAACATTACAATCACCCACATATACAACTCCACAACAATACAATCATCCACATATACAACTCCACAACATTACAATCATCCACATATACAACTCCACAACATTACAATCATCCACATATACAACTCCACAACATTACATTCATCCACATGTACAACTCCACAACATTACAATCATCCACATATACAACTCCACAACATTACAATCATCCACATATACAACTCTACAACAATACAATCATACACATATACAACTCCACAACATTACACTCATCCACATATACAACTCCACAACATTACAATCATCCACATATACAACTCCACAACATTACAATCATCCACATATACAACTCCACAACATTACAATCATCCACATGAACAACTCCACAACATTACAATCATCCACATGTACAACTCCACAACATTACAATCATCCACATAAACAACTCCACAACATTACAATCACCCACATATACAACTCCACAACATTACAATCATCCACATATACAACTCCACAACATTACAATCATCCACATATACAACTCCACAACATTACAATCATCCACATGTACAACTCCACGACATTACATTCATCCACATATACAACTCCACAACATTACAGTCATCCACATGTATAACTCCACAACATTACAATCATCCACATATACAACTCCACAACAATACAATCATCCACATATACAACTCCACAACATTACAATCATCCACATATACAACTCCACAACATTACAATCATCCACATATACAACTCCACAGCATTACAATCATCCACATATACAACTCTACAACTTACATTCATCCACATATACAACTCCACAACATTACAATCATCCACATATACAACTCTACAACATTACAATCATCCACATAAACAACTCCACAACATTACAATCATCCACATATACAACTCCACAACATTACAATCATACACATATACAACTCCACAACATTACAATCATCCACATATACAACTCCACAACATTACAATCATCCACATATACAACTCCACAACATTACAATCATCCACATGAACAACTCCACAACATTACAATCATCCACATGTACAACTCCACAACATTACAATCATCCACATATACAACTCCACAACATTACAATCATCCACATATACAACTCCACAACATTACAATCATCCACATGTACAACTCCACGACATTACATTCATCCACATATACAACTCCACAACATTACAGTCATCCACATGTATAACTCCACAACATTACAATCATCCACATATACAACTCCACAACAATACAATCATCCACATATACAACTCCACAACATTACAATCATCCACATATACAACTCCACAACATTACAATCATCCACATATACAACTCCACAGCATTACAATCATCCACATATACAACTCTACAACTTACATTCATCCACATATACAACTCCACAACATTACAATCATCCACATATACAACTCTACAACATTACAATCATCCACATATACAACTCTACAACATTACAATCATCCACATATACAACTCCACAACAATACAATCATCCACATGTACAACTCCACAACATTACAACCATCCACATATACAACTCTACAACATTATAATCATCCACATATACAACTCCACAGCATTACAATCATCCACATATACAACTCCACAACATTACAATCATCCACATATACAACTCTACAACATTAATTTTCATCCACATATACAACTCTACAACATTACAATCACCCACATGTACAACTCCACAACATTACAATCATCCACATATACAACTCCACAACAATACAATCATCCACATGTACAACTCCACAACATTACAACCATCCACATATACAACTCTACAACATTATAATCATCCACATATACAACTCTACAACATTACAATCATCCACATATACAACTCCACAACATTACAATCATCCACATATACAACTCCACTACATTACAATCATCCACATATACAACTCTACAACATTAATTTTCATCCACATATACAACTCTACAACATTACAAACATCCACATATACAGCTCCACAACATTACAATCATCCACATATACAACTCTACAACATTACATTCATCCACATATACAACTCTACAACAATACAATCATCCACATATACAACTCCACAACATTACAGTCATCCACATATACAACTCCACAACATTACAATCATCCACATATACAACTCCACAACATTACAATCATCCACATATACAGCTCCACAACATTACATTCATCCACATATACAACTCTACAACAATACAATCATCCACATATACAACTCCACAACATTACAATCATCCACATATACAACACCACAACATTACAATCATCCACATATACAACTCCACAACATTACAGTCATCCACATATACAACTCTACAACATTACAATCATCCACATATACAACTCCACAACATTACAATCACCCACATATACAACTCCACAACATTACAATCATCCACATATACAACTCCACAACATTACAATCATCCACATATACAACTCGACAACATTACAGTCATCCACATATACAACTCCACAACATTACAATCATCCACATATACAACTCCACAACATTACAGTCATCCACATATACAACTCCATAACATTACAATCATCCACATATACAACTCCACAACATTACAATCACCCACATATACAACTCCACAACATTACAATCATCCACATATACAACTCCACAACATTACAATCATCCACATATACAGCTCCACAACATTACATTCATCCACATATACAACTCCACAACATTACAATCATCCACATATACAAGTCTACAACTTACATTCATCCACATATACAACTCTACAACATTACAATCATCCACATATACAACTCTACAACATTACATTCATCCACATGTACAACTCTACAACATTACAATCATCCACATATACAACTCCACAACATTACAATCATCCACATATACAACTCCACAACATTACAATCACCCACATATACAACTCTACAACATTACAATCATCCACATATACAACTCTACAACATTATATTCATCCACATATACAACTCTACAACAATACAATCATCCACATATACAACTCCACAACAATACAATCATCCACATATACAACTCCACAACATTACAATCATCCACATATACAACTCTACAACATTACAATCATCCACATATACAACTCTACAACTTACATTCATCCACATGTACAACTCTACAACATTACAATCATCCACATATACAACTCTACAACATTACAATCATCCACATGTACAACTCCACAACATTACAATCATCCACATATACAACTCCACAACAATACAATCATCCACATATACAACTCCACAACAGTACAATCATCCACATATACAACTCTACAACATTACAATCATCCACATATACAACTCTACAACATTACAATCATCCACATGTACAACTCCACAACATTACAATCATCCACATATACAACTCCACAACAATACAATCATCCACATATACAACTCCACAACAGTACAATCATCCACATATACAACTCCACAACATTACAATCATCCACATATACAACTCTACAGCATAACAATCATCCACATATACAACTCTACAACTTACATTCATCCACATATACAACTCTACAACATTACAATCATCCACATATACAACTCTACAACATTACAATCATCCACATATACAACTCCACAACATTACAATCATCCACATATACAACTCTACAACATTACAATCATCCACATATACAACTCTACAACATTATATTCATCCACATATACAACTCTACAACAATACAATCATCCACATATACAACTCCACAACAATACAATCATCCACATATACAACTCCACAACAATACAATCATCCACATATACAACTCCACAACATTACAATCATCCACATATACAACTCCATAACATTACATTCATCCACATATACAACTCCATAACATTACATTCATCCACATATACAACTCTACAACATTACAATCATCCACATATACAACTCCACAACATTACAATCATCCACATATACAACTCTACAACATTACAATCATCCACATATACAACTCTACAACATTACAATCATCCACATATACAACTCCACAACATTACAATCATCCACATATACAACTCTACAACATTACAATCATCCACATATACAACTCTACAACATTATATTCATCCAAATATACAACTCCACAACATTACAATCATCCACATATACAACTCCACAACATTACAATCATCCACATATACAACTCCACAACATTACAATCATCCACATATACAACTCCATAACATTACATTCATCCACATATACAACTCCACAGCATTACAATCATCCACATATACAGTTCCACAACATTACAATCATCCACATATACAGTTCCACAACATTACAGTCACCCACATATACAACTCTACAACATTACAATCATCCACATATACAACTCCACAACAATACAATCATCCACATATACAACTCCACAACAATACAATCATCCACATATACAACTCCACAACATTACAATCATCCACATATACAACTCTACAACATTATATTCATCCAAATATACAACTCCACAACATTACAATCATCCACATATACAACTCCACAACATTACAATCATCCACATATACAAGTCTACAACTTACATTCATCCGCATATACAACTCTACAACATTACATTCATCCACATATACAACTCCACAACATTACAATCATCCACATATGCAACTCCACAACATTACAATCATCCACATATACAACTCTACAACAATACAATCATCCACATGTACAACTCTACAACATTACAATCATCCACATATACAACTCCACAACATTACAATCATCCACATATACAAGTCTACAACTTACATTCATCCGCATATACAACTCTACAACATTACATTCATCCACATATACAACTCTACAACATTACATTCATCCACATATACAACTCCACAACATTACAATCATCCACATATACAGCTCCACAACAATACAATCATCCACATATACAACTCCACAACATTACAATCATCCACATATACAACTCTACAACATTACAGTCATCCACATATACAACTCTACAACATTACAATCATCCACATGTACAACACCACAACATTACAATCATCCACATATACAACTCCACAACATTACAATCATCCACATATACAACTCTACAACATTACAATCATCCACATATACAACTCCACAACATTACAATCATCCACATATACAACTCTACAACAATACAATCATCCACATGTACAACTCTACAACATTACAATCATCCACATGTACAACTCCACGACATTACATTCATCCACATATACAACTCCACAACAATACAATCATCCACATATACAACTCCACAACATTACAATCATCCACATATACAACTCTACAACAATACAATCATCCACATGTACAACTCTACAACATTACAATCATCCACATATACAACTCCACAACATTACAATCATCCACATATACAAGTCTACAACTTACATTCATCCGCATATACAACTCTACAACATTACATTCATCCACATATACAACTCTACAACATTACATTCATCCACATGTACAACTCTACAACACTACAATCATCCACATATACAACTCCACAACATTACAATCATCCACATATACAACTCCACAACATTACAGTCATCCACATATACAACTCCACAACATTACAATCATCCACATATACAACTCTACAACATTACAATCATCCACATGTACAACACCACAACATTACAATCATCCACATATACAACTCCACAACATTACAATCATCCACATATACAACTCTACAACATTACAATCATCCACATATACAACTCTACAACATTACAATCATCCACATATACAACTCCACAACATTACAATCATCCACATATACAACTCCACAACATTACAATCATCCACATATACAACTCCACAACAATACAATCATCCACATATACAACTCCACAACATTACAATCATCCACATATACAACTCCACAACATTACAATCACCCACATATACAACTCCACAACAATACAATCATCCACATATACAACTCTACAACATTACAATCATCCACATATACAACTCCACAACATTACAATCATCCACATGTACAAGTCTACAACTTACATTCATCCGCATATACAACTCTACAACATTACATTCATCCACATATACAACTCTACAACATTACATTCATCCACATGTACAACTCTACAACACTACAATCATCCACATATACAACTCCACAACATTACAGTCATCCACATATACAACTCCACAACATTACAGTCATCCACATATACAACTCTACAACATTACAATCATCCACATGTACAACACCACAACATTACAATCATCCACATATACAACTCCACAACATTACAATCATCCACATATACAACTCTACAACATTACAATCATCCACATATACAACTCCACAACATTACAATCATCCACATATACAACTCCACAACATTACAATCATCCACATATACAACTCCACAACAATACAATCATCCACATATACAACTCCACAACATTACAATCATCCACATATACAACTCCACAACATTACAATCACCCACATATACAACTCCACAACAATACAATCATCCACATATACAACTCTACAACATTACAATCATCCACATATACAACTCCACAACATTACAATCATCCACATATACAACTCTACAACATTACAATCATCCACATATACAACTCTACAACATTACAATCATCCACATGTACAACTCGACAACATTACAATCATCCACATATACAACTCTACAACATTACAATCACCCACATATACAACTCTACAACATTATAATCATCCACATATACAACTCTACAACATTACAATCATCCACATATACAACTCTACAACATTACAATCATCCACATATACAACTCTACAACATTACAATCATCCACATATACAACTCCACAACATTACAATCACCCACATATACAACTCTACAACAATACAATCATCCACATATACAACTCCACAACATTACAATCATCCACATGTACAACTCCACAACATTACACTCATCCACATATACAACTCCACAACATTACAATCATCCACATATACAACTCTACAACATTACAATCATCCACATATACAACTCCACAACATTACAATCACCCACATATACAACTCTACAACAATACAATCATCCACATATACAACTCTACAACATTACAATCATCCACATATACAACTCTACAACATTACAATCATCCACATATACAACTCTACAACATTACATTCATCCACATGTACAACTCGACAACATTACAATCATCCACATATACAACTCTACAACATTACAATCACCCACATATACAACTCTACAACATTATAATCATCCACATATACAACTCTACAACATTACAATCATCCACATATACAACTCTACAACATTACAATCATCCACATATACAACTCTACAACATTACAATCATCCACATATACAACTCCACAACATTACAATCACCCACATATACAACTCTACAACAATACAATCATCCACATATACAACTCCACAACATTACAGTCATCCACATATACAACTCTACAACATTACAATCATCCACATATACAACTCCACAACATTACAATCATCCACATATACAACTCCACAACATTACATTCATCCACATATACAACTCCACAACATTACAATCATCCACATGTACAACTCTACAACATTACAATCATCCACATATACAACTCTACAACAATACAATCATCCACATATACAACTCCACAACATTACAATCATCCACATGTACAACTCCACAACATTACAATCATCCACATATACAACTCTACAACAATACAATCATCCACATATACAACTCCACAACATTACAATCATCCACATATACAACTCCACAACATTACAATCATCCACATATACAACTCCACAACATTACAGTCATCCACATATACAACTCTACAACATTACAACCATCCACATATACAACTCTACAACATTACATTCATCCACATATATAACTCCACAACATTACAATCACCCACATATACAACTCCACAACATTACAATCATTCACATATACAACTCTACAACATTACAATCATCCACATATATAACTCCACAACATTACAATCACCCACATATACAGCTCCACAACATTACAACCATCCACATATACAACTCCACAACATTACAATCATCCACATATACAACTCTACAACATTACAATCATCCACATATACACCTCCACAACATTACATTCATCCACATATACAACTCTACAACATTACAATCATCCACATATACACCTCCACAACATTACATTCATCCACATATACAACTCTACAACATTACAACCATCCACATATACAACTCCACAACATTACAATCATCCACATATACAACTCTACAACATTACAATCATCCACATATACAACTCTACAACATTACAATCATCCACATATACACCTCCACAACATTACATTCATCCACATATACAACTCTACAACATTACAATCATCCACATATACACCTCCACAACATTACATTCATCCACATATACAACTCTACAACATTACAACCATCCACATATACAACTCCACAACATTACAATCATCCACATGTACAACTCTACAACATTACAATCATCCACATATACAACTCTACAACAATACAATCATCCACATATACAACTCCACAACATTACATTCATCCACATATACAACTCTACAACATTACAGTCATCCACATATACAACTCTACAACATTACAATCATCCACATATACAACTCTACAACATTACAATCATCCACATGTACAACTCTACAACATTATAATCATCCACATATACAACTCTACAACATTACAATCATCCACATATGCAACTCCACAACATTACATTCATCCACATATACAACTCTACAACATTACAATCATCCACATATACAACTCTACAACATTACAATCATCCACATATACACCTCCACAACATTACATTCATCCACATATACACCTCCACAACATTACATTCATCCACATATACAACTCTACAACATTACAACCATCCACATATACAACTCCACAACATTACAATCATCCACATATACAACTCTACAACAATACAATCATCCACATATACAACTCCACAACATTACAATCATCCACATATACAAGTCTACAACTTACATTCATCCACATATACAACTCCACAACATTACATTCATCCACATATACAACTCCACAACATTACATTCATCCACATGTACAACTCCACAACATTACAATCATCCACATATACAACTCTACAACATTACAATCATCCACATATACACCTCCACAACATTACATTCATCCACATATACACCTCTACAACATTACAATCATCCACATATACAACTCTACAACATTACAATCATCCACATATACAACTCCATAACATTATATTCATCCACATATACAACTCCACAACATTACATTCATCCACATATACAACACCACAACATTACAATCATCCACATATACAACTCTACAACATTACAATCATCCACATATACAACTCCATAACATTATATTCATCCACATATACAACTCCACAACATTACATTCATCCACATATACAACTCCACAACATTACAATCATCCACATATACAACTCCACAACATTACAATCATCCACATATACAACTCTACAACATTACAATCATCCACATATACAACTCCACAACAATACAATCATCCACATATACAACTCCACAACATTACAATCATCCACATATACAGCTCCACAACATTACAATCATCCACATATACAACTCCACAGCATTACAATCATCCACATATATAACTCTACAACATTACATTCATCCACATGTACAACTCCATAACATTACAGTCATCCACATATACAACTCCACAACATTACAATCATCCACATATACAACTCCACAACATTACAATCATCCACATATACAACTCCACAACATTACAATCATCCACATATGCAACTCCACAACATTACAATCATCCACATATACAACTCCACAACAATACAATCATCCACATATACAACTCTACAACATTACAATCATCCACATATACAACTCTACAACATTACAATCATCCACATATACAACTCCACAACATTACATTCATCCACATGTACAACTCTACAACATTACAATCATCCACATATACAACTCTACAACATTACAATCATCCACATATACAACTCCACAACATTACAATCATCCACATATACAACTCCACAACATTACAATCATCCACATATACAACTCCACAACATTACAATCATCCACATATACAACTCTACAACAATACCATCATCCACATATACAACTCTACAACATTACAATCATCCACATGTACAACACCACAACATTACAATAATCCACATATACAACTCCACAACATTACAATCATCCACATATACAACTCTACAACAATACCATCATCCACATATACAACTCTACAACATTACAATCATCCACATATACAACTCCATAACATTACAATCATCCACATATACAACTCTACAACAATACCATCATCCACATATACAACTCTACAACATTACAATCATCCACATTTACAACTCCATAACATTACAATCATCCACATATACAACTCCACAACATTACAATCATCCACATATACAACTCCACAACATTACAATCATCCACATATACAACTCTACAACAATACCATCATCCACATATACAACTCTACAACATTACAATCATCCACATATACAACTCCATAACATTACAATCATCCACATATACAACTCTACAACAATACCATCATCCACATATACAACTCTACAACATTACAATCATCCACATATACAACTCTACAACATTACAATCATCCACATATACAACTCCATAACATTACAATCATCCACATATACAACTCTACAACAATACCATCATCCACATATACAACTCCACAACATTACAATCATCCACATATACAACTCTACAACATTACAACCATCCACATATACAACACCACAACATTACAATCATCCACATATACAACTCTACAACAATACCATCATCCACATATACAACTCTACAACATTACAATCATCCACATATACAACTCCATAACATTACAATCATCCACATATACAACTCCACAACATTACAATCATCCACATATACAACTCTACAACATTACAATCATCCACATATACAACTCCACAACACTACAATCATCCACATATACAACTCCACAACAATACAATCATCCACATATACAACTCCACAACATTACAATCATCCACATATACAACTCCACAACATTACAGTCATCCACATATACAACTCCATAACATACCAATCATCCACATATACAACTCCACAACATACAATCATCCACATATACAACTCCACAACATTACAATCATCCACATATACAACTCCACAACATTACAATCATCCACATATACAACTCTACAACAATACCATCATCCACATATACAACTCTACAACATTACAATCATCCACATATACAACTCCAAAACATTACAATCATCCACATATACAACTCCATAACATTACAATCATCCACATATACAACTCCACAACATTACAATCATCCACATATACAACTCTACAACATTACAATCATCCACATGTACAACTCTACAACAATACCATCATCCACATATACAACTCTACAACATTACAATCATCCACATATACAACTCCACAACATTACAATCATCCACATATACAACTTCACAACATACAATCATCCACATATACAACTCTACAACATTACAATCATCCACATGTACAACTCCACAACATTACAATCATCCACATATACAACTCCACAACATTACAATCATCCACATATACAACTCCACAACATTACAATCATCCACATATACAACTCCACAACATTACAATCATCCACATATACAACTCTACAACATTACAATCATCCACATGTACAACTCCACAACATTACATTCATCCACATATACAACTCTACAACATTACAATCATCCACATGTACAACTCCACAACATTACAGTCATCCACATATACAACTCTACAACAATACAATCATCCACATATACAACTCCACAACATTACAATCATCCACATATACAACTCCACAACATTACAGTCATCCACATATACAACTCTACAACATTACAATCATCCACATATACAACTCTACAACATTACAATCATCCACATATACAACTCCACAACATTACAATCATCCACATATACAACTCCACAACATTACAATCATCCACATATACAACTCCACAACATTACAATCATCCACATATACAACTCTACAACATTACAATCATCCACATGTACAACTCCACAACATTACATTCATCCACATATACAACTCTACAACATTACAATCATCCACATGTACAACTCCACAACATTACAGTCATCCACATATACAACTCTACAACAATACAATCATCCACATATACAACTCCACAACATTACAATCATCCACATATACAACTCCACAACATTACAGTCATCCACATATACAACTCTACAACATTACAATCATCCACATATACAACTCTACAACATTACAATCATCCACATATACAACTCTACAACATTACAATCATCCACATATACAACTCCACAACATTACAATCATCCACTTATACAACTCCACAACATTACAATCATCCACATGTACAACTCTACAACATTACAATCATCCACATATACAACTCCACAACATTACAATCATCCACATATACAACTCCACAACATTACAATCATCCACATATACAACTCCATAACATTACAATCATCCACATATACAACTCTACAACATTACAATCATCCACATGTACAACTCCATAACATTACAATCATCCACATATACAACTCTACAACATTACAATCATCCACATATACAACTCCATAACATTACAATCATCCACATATACAACTCTACAACATTACAATCATCCACATATACAACTCCATAACATTACAATCATCCACATATACAACTCTACAACATTACAATCATCCACATGTACAACTCCATAACATTACAATCATCCACATGTACAACTCCATAACATTACAATCATCCACATGTACAACTCCATAACATTACAATCATCCACTTATACAACTCTACAACATTACAATCACCCACATATACAACTCCACAACATTACAATCATCCACATATACAACTCCACAACATTACAATCATCCACATATACAACTCCACAACATTACAATCATCCACATATACAACTCCATAACATTACAATCATCCACATATACAACTCCACAACATTACAATCATCCACATGTACAACTCTACAACATTACAATCATCCACATATACAACTCCACAACAATACAATCATCCACATGTACAACTCCATAACATTACAATCATCCACATGTACAACTCCATAACATTACAATCATCCACATGTACAACTCCATAACATTACAATCATCCACTTATACAACTCTACAACATTACAATCACCCACATATACAACTCCACAACATTACAATCATCCACATATACAACTCCACAACATTACAATCATCCACATATACAACTCCACAACATTACAATCATCCACATATACAACTCCACAACATTACAATCATCCACATATACAACTCCACAACATTACAATCATCCACATGTACAACTCCATAACATTACAATCATCCACATGTACAACTCCATAACATTACAATCATCCACATGTACAACTCCATAACATTACAATCATCCACATATACAACTCTACAACATTACAATCACCCACATATACAACTCCACAACATTACAATCATCCACATGTACAACTCCACAACATTACAATCATCCACATATACAACTCCACAACATTACAATCATCCACATATACAACTCCACAACATTACAATCATCCACATATACAACTCTACAACATTACAATCATCCACATATACAACTCCACAACATTACAATCATCCACATATACAACTCCACAACATTACAATCATCCACATATACAACTCTACAACATTACAATCATCCACATATACAACTCTACAACATTACAATCATCCACATATACAACTCCACAACAATACAATCATCCACATATACAACTCCACAACATTACAATCATCCACATATACAACTCCATAACATTACAATCATCCACATATACAGCTCCACAACATTACAATCATCCACATATACAACTCCACAACATTACAATCATCCACATGTACAACTCTACAACATTACAATCATCCACATATACAACTCTACAACATTACAATCATCCACATATACAACTCTACAACATTACAATCATCCACATATACAACTCCAAAACATTACAATCATCCACTTATACAACTCTACAACATTACAATCACCCACATATACAACTCTACAACATTATATTCATCCACATATACAACTCCACAACATTACAATCATCCACATGTACAACTCTACAACATTACAATCACCCACATATACAACTCCACAACATTACAATCATCCACATATACAACTCCACAACATTACAGTCATCCACATATACAACTCTACAACATTACAATCATCCACATATACAACTCTACAACATTACAATCATCCACATATACAACTCCACAACATTACAATCATCCACATATACAACTCCACAACATTACAGTCATCCACATATACAACTCTACAACATTACAATCATCCACATATACAACTCTACAACATTACAATCATCCACATATACAACTCCACAACATTACAATCATCCACATATACAACTCCACAACATTACAATCATCCACATATACAACTCCACAACATTACAATCATCCACATATACAACTCTACAACATTACAATCATCCACATGTACAACTCCACAACATTACATTCATCCACATATACAACTCTACAACATTACAATCATCCACATGTACAACTCCACAACATTACAGTCATCCACATATACAACTCTACAACAATACAATCATCCACATATACAACTCCACAACATTACAATCATCCACATATACAACTCCACAACATTACAGTCATCCACATATACAACTCTACAACATTACAATCATCCACATATACAACTCTACAACATTACAATCATCCACATATACAACTCTACAACATTACAATCATCCACATATACAACTCCACAACATTACAATCATCCACTTATACAACTCCATAACATTACAATCATCCACATGTACAACTCTACAACATTACAATCATCCACATATACAACTCCACAACATTACAATCATCCACATATACAACTCCACAACATTACAATCATCCACATATACAACTCCATAACATTACAATCATCCACATATACAACTCTACAACATTACAATCATCCACATGTACAACTCCATAACATTACAATCATCCACATATACAACTCTACAACATTACAATCATCCACATGTACAACTCCATAACATTACAATCATCCACATATACAACTCTACAACATTACAATCATCCACATGTACAACTCCATAACATTACAATCATCCACATATACAACTCTACAACATTACAATCATCCACATGTACAACTCCATAACATTACAATCATCCACATGTACAACTCCATAACATTACAATCATCCACATGTACAACTCCATAACATTACAATCATCCACTTATACAACTCTACAACATTACAATCACCCACATATACAACTCCACAACATTACAATCATCCACATATACAACTCCACAACATTACAATCATCCACATATACAACTCCACAACATTACAATCATCCACATATACAACTCCATAACATTACAATCATCCACATATACAACTCCACAACATTACAATCATCCACATGTACAACTCTACAACATTACAATCATCCACATATACAACTCCACAACAATACAATCATCCACATGTACAACTCCATAACATTACAATCATCCACATGTACAACTCCATAACATTACAATCATCCACATGTACAACTCCATAACATTACAATCATCCACTTATACAACTCTACAACATTACAATCACCCACATATACAACTCCACAACATTACAATCATCCACATATACAACTCCACAACATTACAATCATCCACATATACAACTCCACAACATTACAATCATCCACATATACAACTCCATAACATTACAATCATCCACATATACAACTCCACAACATTACAATCATCCACATGTACAACTCCATAACATTACAATCATCCACATGTACAACTCCATAACATTACAATCATCCACATGTACAACTCCATAACATTACAATCATCCACATATACAACTCTACAACATTACAATCACCCACATATACAACTCCACAACATTACAATCATCCACATGTACAACTCCACAACATTACAATCATCCACATATACAACTCCACAACATTACAATCATCCACATATACAACTCCACAACATTACAATCATCCACATATACAACTCTACAACATTACAATCATCCACATATACAACTCCACAACATTACAATCATCCACATATACAACTCCACAACATTACAATCATCCACATATACAACTCTACAACATTACAATCATCCACATATACAACTCTACAACATTACAATCATCCACATATACAACTCCACAACAATACAATCATCCACATATACAACTCCACAACATTACAATCATCCACATATACAACTCCATAACATTACAATCATCCACATATACAGCTCCACAACATTACAATCATCCACATATACAACTCCACAACATTACAATCATCCACATGTACAACTCTACAACATTACAATCATCCACATATACAACTCTACAACATTACAATCATCCACATATACAACTCTACAACATTACAATCATCCACATATACAACTCCAAAACATTACAATCATCCACTTATACAACTCTACAACATTACAATCACCCACATATACAACTCTACAACATTATATTCATCCACATATACAACTCCACAACATTACAATCATCCACATGTACAACTCTACAACATTACAATCACCCACATATACAACTCCACAACATTACAATCATCCACATATACAACTCCAAAACATTACAATCACCCACATATACAACTCTACAACATTACAATCATCCACTTATACAACTCCACAACATTACAATCACCCACATATACAACTCTACAACATTACAATCATCCACTTATACAACTCCACAACATTACAATCATCCACATGTACAACTCTACAACATTACAATCATCCACTTATACAACTCTACAACATTACAATCACCCACATATACAACTCCACAACATTACAATCATCCACATATACAACTCCAAAACATTACAATCACCCACATATACAACTCTACAACATTACAATCACCCACATATACAACTCTACAACATTACAATCATCCACTTATACAACTCCAAAACATTACAATCACCCACATATACAACTCTACAACATTACAATCACCCACATATACAACTCCACAACATTACAATCATCCACATGTACAACTCTACAACATTACAATCACCCACATATACAACTCTACAACATTACAATCATCCACATATACAACTCCAAAACATTACAATCATCCACTTATACAACTCTACAACATTACAATCACCCACATATACAACTCTACAACATTATATTCATCCACATATACAACTCCACAACATTACAATCATCCACATATACAACTCTACAACATTACAATCACCCACTTATACAACTCTACAACATTACAATCACCCACATATACAACTCCACAACATTACAATCATCCACATGTACAACTCCATAACATTACAATCATCCACATGTACAACTCCATAACATTACAATCATCCACATGTACAACTCCATAACATTACAATCATCCACTTATACAACTCTACAACATTACAATCACCCACATATACAACTCTACAACATTACAATCATCCACATATGCAACTCCACAACATTACAATCATCCACATATACAACTCTACAACATTACAATCATCCACATGTACAACTCCACAACATTACAATCATCCACATATACAACTCTACAACAACACATTCATCCACATATACAACTCCACAACATTACAATCATCCACATATACAACTCCACAACATTACAATCATCCACATATACAACTCTACAACAATACCATCATCCACATATACAACTCCACAACATTACAGTCATCCACATATACAACTCTACAACATTACAATCATCCACATATACAACTCTAAAACATTACAATCATCCACATATACAACTCCACAACATTACATTCATCCACATATACAACTCCACAACATTACAGTCATCCACATATACAGCTCCACAACATTACAATCATCCACATATACAACTCCACAACATTACAATCATCCACATATACAACTCTACAACAATACAATCATCCACATATACAACTCCACAACATTACAATCATCCACATATACAACTCCACAACATTACAATCATCCACTTATACAACTCTACAACATTACAATCATCCACATATACAACTCCACAACATTACATTCATCCACATATACAACTCTACAACATTACAATCATCCACATATACAACTCTACAACATTACATTCATCCACATATACAACTCTACAACATTACAATCACCCACATATACAACTCCACAACATTACAATCATCCACATATACAACTCCACAACATTACAATCATCCACATATACAACTCCACAACATTACAATCATCCACATATACAACTCCACAACATTACAATCATCCACATATACAACTCTACAACAATACAATCATCCACATATACAACTCCACAACATTACAATCATCCACATATACAACTCTACAACATTACAATCATCCACATGTACAACTCCACAACATTACACTCATCCACATATACAACTCCACAACATTACAATCATCCACATGTACAACTCCATAACATTACAATCATCCACATATACAGCTCCACAACAATACAATCATCCACATATACAACTCCACAACATTACAATCATCCACATGTACAACTCTACAACATTACAATCATCCACATATACAACTCCAAAACATTACAATCATCCACTTATACAACTCTACAACATTACAATCACCCACTTATACAACTCCACAACATTACAATCACCCACTTATACAACTCTACAACATTACAATCACCCACTTATACAACTCTACAACATTACAATCACCCACTTATACAACTCTACAACATTACAATCACCCACTTATACAACTCTACAACATTACAATCACCCACTTATACAACTCTACAACATTACAATCACCCACATATACAACTCCACAACATTACAATCATCCACATGTACAACTCCATAACATTACAATCATCCACATATACAGCTCCACAACAATACAATCATCCACATATACAACTCCACAACATTACAATCATCCACATGTACAACTCTACAACATTACAATCATCCACATATACAACTCTACAACATTACAATCATCCACATATACAACTCTACAACATTACAATCATCCACATATACAACTCCAAAACATTACAATCATCCACTTATACAACTCTACAACATTACAATCACCCACATATACAACTCTACAACATTACAATCATCCACATATACAACTCCACAACAATACAATCATCCACATGTACAGCTCCACAACATTACAATCATCCACATGTACAACTCCACAACATTACAATCATCCACATATACAACTCTACAACATTATATTCATCCACATATACAACTCTACAACATTACAATCATCCACATATACAACTCTACAACATTACATTCATCCACATATACAACTCCACAACATTACAATCATCCACATATACAACTCCAAAACATTACAATCATCCACTTATACAACTCTACAACATTACAATCACCCACATATACAACTCTACAACATTATATTCATCCACATATACAACTCTACAACATTACAATCATCCACATATACAACTCTACAACATTACATTCATCCACATATACAACTCCACAACATTACAATCATCCACATATACAACTCCACAACATTACAATCATCCACATGTACAACTCCAAAACATTACAATCATCCACTTATACAACTCTACAACATTACAATCACCCACATATACAACTCTACAACATTATATTCATCCACATATACAACTCTACAACATTACAATCATCCACTTATACAACTCTACAACATTACAATCACCCACATATACAACTCTACAACATTATATTCATCCACATATACAACTCTACAACATTACAATCATCCACATATACAACTCTACAACATTACATTCATCCACATATACAACTCCACAACATTACAATCATCCACATGTACAACTCTACAACATTACAATCATCCACATATACAACTCCACAACATAACAATCATCCACATATACAACTCCACAACATTACAATCATCCACATATACAACTCCACAACATTACAATCATCCAAATATACAACTCCACAACATTACAATCATCCACATATACAACTCTACAACATTACAATCATCCACATATACAACTCCACAACATTACAATCATCCACATATACAACTCTACAACACTACAATCATCCACATATACAACTCCACAACATTACAATCATCCACATATACAACTCCACAACATTACAATCATACACATATACAACTCCACAACATTACAATCATCCACATATACAACTCTACAACATTACAATCATCCACATATACAACTCTACAACATTACAATCATCCACATATATAACTCTACAACATTACAATCATACACATATACAACTCCACAACATTACAATCATCCACATATACAACTCTACAACATTACAATCATCCACATATACAACTCCACAACATTACAATCATCCACATATACAACTCCATAACATTACAATCATACACATATACAACTCCACAACATTACAATCATCCACATATACAACTCTACAACATTACAATCATCCACATATACAACTCTACAACATTACAATCATCCACATATACAACTCCAAAACATTACAATCATCCACTTATACAACTCCACAACATTACAATCATACACATATACAACTCTACAACATTACAATCATCCACATATACAACTCCACAACATTACAATCACCCACATATACAACTCCACAACAATACAATCATCCACATATACAACTCTACAACATTACAATCACCCACATATACAACTCTACAACATTACAATCACCCACATATACAACTCCACAACATTACAATCATCCACATATACAACTCTACAACATTACAATCATCCACATATACAACTCTACAACATTACAATCATCCACATATACAACTCCACAACAATACAATCACCCACATATACAACTCTACAACATTACAGTCATCCACATATACAACTCCACAACATTACAATCATCCACATATACAACTCCACAACATTATAATCATCCACATATACTACTCTATAACATCACAATCATCCACATATACAACTCTACAACATTACAGTCATCCACATATACAACTCTACAACATTACAATCACCCACATATACAACTCCACAACATTACAATCATCCACATATACAACTCTACAACATTACATTCATCCACATATACAACTCCACAACATTACAATCATCCACATATACAACTCCACAACATTACAATCATCCACATATACAACTCTATAACATCACAATCATCCACATATACAACTCTACAACATTACAATCATCCACATATACAACTCTACAACATTACAATCATCCACATATACAACTCCACAACATTACAATCATCCACATATACAACTCCACAACATTACAATCATCCACATATACAACTCTATAACATCACAATCATCCACATATACAACTCTACAACATTACAATCATCCACATATACAACTCTACAACATTACAATCATCCACATATACAACTCTACAACATTACAATCATCCACATATACAACTCCACAACAATACAATCACCCACATATACAACTCTACAACATTACAATCATCCACATATGCAACTCTACAACATTACAATCATCCACATATACAACTCTACAACATTACAATCATCCACATATACAACTCCACAACATTACAATCATCCACATATACAACTCCACAACATTACAATCATCCACATATACAACTCCACAACATTACAATCATCCACATATACAACTCTACAACATTACAGTCATCCACATATACAACTCCACAACATTACAATCATCCACATATACAACTCTACAACATTACAATCATCAACATATACAACTCTACAACATTACAATCATCCACATATACAACTCCACAACATTACAATCATCCACATATACAACTCCACAACATTACAATCATCCACATATACAACTCTATAACATCACAATCATCCACATATACAACTCTACAACATTACAATCATCCACATATACAACTCTACAACATTACAATCATCCACATATACAACTCCACAACATTACAATCATCCACATATACACCTCCACAACATTACAATCATCCACATATACAACTCTATAACATCACAATCATCCACATATACAACTCTACAACATTACAATCATCCACATATACAACTCTACAACATTACAATCATCCACATATACAACTCTACAACATTACAATCACCCACATATACAACTCTACAACATTACAATCATCCACATATCCAACTCTACAATATTACATTCATCCACATATACAACTCTACAACATTACAATCATCCACATATACAACTCCACAACATTACAATCACCCACATATACAACTCCACAACAATACAATCATCCACATATACAACTCTACAACATTACAATCACCCACATATACAACTCTACAACATTACAATCACCCACATATACAACTCCACAACATTACAATCATCCACATATACAACTCTACAACATTACAATCATCCACATATACAACTCTACAACATTACAATCATCCACATATACAACTCCACAACAATACAATCACCCACATATACAACTCTACAACATTACAGTCATCCACATATACAACTCCACAACATTACAATCATCCACATATACAACTCCACAACATTATAATCATCCACATATACTACTCTATAACATCACAATCATCCACATATACAACTCTACAACATTACAGTCATCCACATATACAACTCTACAACATAACAATCAACCACATATACAACTCCACAACAATACAATCATCCACATATACAACTCTACAACATTACATTCATCCACATATACAACTCCACAACATTACAATCATCCACATATACAACTCCACAACATTACAATCATCCACATATACAACTCTACAACATTACAATCATCCACATATACAACTCCACAACAATACAATCACCCACATATACAACTCTACAACATTACAATCATCCACATATGCAACTCTACAACATTACAATCATCCACATATACAACTCTACAACATTACAATCATCCACATATACAACTCCATAACATTACAATCATCCACATATACAACTCTACAACAATACCATCATCCACATATACAACTCCACAACATTACAATCATCCACATATACAACTCTACAACATTACATTCATCCACATATACAACTCCACAACAATACAATCATCCACATATACAACTCTACAACATTACAATCATCCACATATACAACTCTACAACATTACAATCATCCACATATACAACTCCACAACATTACAATCATCCACATATACAACTCTACAACATTACATTCATCCACATATACAACTCCACAACATTACAATCATCCACATATACAACTCCACAACATTACAATCATCCACATATACAACTCTACAACATTACAATCATCCACATATACAACTCCACAACAATACAATCACCCACATATACAACTCTACAACATTACAGTCATCCACATATACAACTCCACAACATTACAATCATCCACCTATACAACTCCACAACATTATAATCATCAACATATACAACTCTATAACATCACAATCATCCACATATACAACTCTACAACATTACAGTCATCCACATATACAACTCTACAACATTACAATCACCCACATATACAACTCCACAACATTACAATCATCCACATATACAACTCTACAACATTACATTCATCCACATATACAACTCCACAACATTACAATCATCCACATATACAACTCCACAACATTACAATCATCCACATATACAATTCCACAACATTACAATCATCCACCTAGACAACTCCATAACATTACAATCATCCACATATACAACTCTACAACATTACATTCATCCACATATACAACTCCACAACATTACAATCATCCACATATACAACTCTACAACATTACAGTCATCCACATATACAACTCCACAACATTACAATCATCCACATATACAACTCCACAACATTATAATCATCCACATATACAACTCTATAACATCACAATCATCCACATATACAACTCCACAACATTACAATCATCCACATATACAACTCTATAACATCACAATCATCCACATATACAACTCCACAACATTACAATCATCCACATATACAACTCCACAACAATACAATCACCCACATATACAACTCTACAACATTACAGTCATCCACATATACAACTCCACAACATTACAATCATCCACATATACAACTCTACAACATTACATTCATCCACATATACAACTCCACAACATTACAATCACCCACATATACAACTCTACAACATTACAATCATCCACATATACAACTCTATAACATCACAATCATCCACATATACAACTCCACAACATTACAATCATCCACATATACAACTCTATAACATCACAATCATCCACATATACAACTCCACAACATTACAATCATCCACATATACAACTCCACAACAATACAATCACCCACATATACAACTCTACAACATTACAGTCATCCACATATACAACTCCACAACATTACAATCATCCACATGTACAACTCTACAACATTACAATCATCCACATATACAACTCCACAACATTACAATCATCCACATATACAACTCTACAACATTACAGTCATCCACATATACAACTCTACAACATTACAATCACCCACATATACAACTCCACAACATTACAATCATCCACATATACAACTCTACAACATTACAGTCATCCACATATACAACTCCACAACATTACAATCATCCACATATACAACTCCACAACATTACAATCATCCACATATACAACTCCACAACATTACAATCATCCACATATACAACTCCACAACATCACAATCATCCACATATACAACTCTACAACATTACAATCATCCACATATACAACTCTACAACATTACAGTCATCCACATATACAACTCCACAACATTACAATCATCCACATATACAACTCCACAACATTACAATCATCCACATATACAACTCCACAACATTACAATCATCCACATATACAACTCCACAACATCACAATCATCCACATATACAACTCTACAACATTACAGTCATCCACATATACAACTCTACAACATTACAATCACCCACATATACAACTCCACAACATTACAATCATCCACATATACAACTCTACAACATTACATTCATCCACATATACAACTCCACAACATTACAATCATCCACATATACAACTCCACAACATTACAATCATCCACATATACAACTCCACAACATTACAATAATCCACATATACAACTCTACAACATTACATTCATCCACATATACAACTCTACAACATTACAATCATCCACATATACAACTCCACAACAATACAATCACCCACATATACAACTCTACAACATTACAATCATCCACATATGCAACTCTACAACATTACAATCATCCACATATACAACTCTACAACATTACAATCATCCACATATACAACTCCACAACATTACAATCATCCACATATACAACTCCACAACATTACAATCATCCACATATACAACTCTACAACATTACAATCATCCACATATACAACTCCACAACATTACAATCATCCACATATACAACTCTATAACATCACAATCATCCACATATACAACTCCACAACATTACAATCATCCACATATACAACTCTATAACATCACAATCATCCACATATACAACTCCACAACATTACAATCATCCACATATACAACTACACAACAATACAATCACCCACATATACAACTCTACAACATTACAGCCATCCACATATACAACTCCACAACATTACAATCATCCACATATACAACTCCACAACATTATAATCATCCACATATACAACTCTATAACATCACAATCATCCACATATACAACTCTACAACATTACAGTCATCCACATATACAACTCTACAACATTACAATCACCCACATATACAACTCCACAACATTACAATCATCCACATATACAACTCTACAACATTACATTCATCCACATATCCAACTCTACAACATTACATTCATCCACATATACAACTCCACAACATTACAATCATCCACATATACAACTCCACAACATTACAATCATCCACATATACAACTCTACAACATTACAATCATCCACATATACAACTCTACAACATTACATTCATCCACATATACAACTCCACAACATTACAATCGTCCACATATACAACTCCACAACATTACAATCATCCACATATACAACTCTACAACATTACATTCATCCACATATACAACTCTACAACATTACATTCATCCACATATACAACTCCACAACATTACAATCATCCACATATACAACTCTACAACATTACACTCATCCACATGTACAACTCTACAACATTACAATCATCCACATGTACAACTCCACAACAATACAATCATCCACATATACAACTCCACAACATTACAATCATCCACATATACAACTCCACAACATTACAATCATCCACATATACAACTCTACAACATTACAATCATCCACATATACAACTCTACAACATTACAATCATCCACATATACAACTCTACAACATTACAATCATCCACATGTACAACTCTACAACATTACATTCATCCACATATACAACTCTACAACATTACAATCATCCACATATACAACTCCACAACATTACAATCATCCACATATACAACTCCACAACATTACAATCATCCACATATACAACTCTACAACATTACAATCATCCACATATACAACTCCACAACATTACAATCATCCACATATACAACTCTACAACATTACAATCATCCACATGTACAACTCTACAACATTACATTCATCCACATATACAACTCCACAACATTACAATCATCCACATATACAACTCCACAACATTACAATCATCCACATATACAACTCTACAACATTACAATCATCCACATATACAACTCCACAACAATACAATCACCCACATATACAACTCTACAACATTACAATCATCCACATATACAACTCCACAACATTACAATCATCCACATATACAACTCTACAACATTACAATCATCCACATGTACAACTCTACAACATTACAATCATCCACATATACAACTCTACAACATTACAATCATCCACATGTACAACTCTACAACATTACATTCATCCACATATACAACTCCACAACATTACAATCATCCACATATACAACTCTACAACATTACATTCATCCACATATACAACTCCACAACATTACAATCATCCACATATACAACTCCACAACATTACAATCATCCACATATACAACTCCACAACATTACAATAATCCACATATACAACTCTACAACATTACATTCATCCACATATACAACTCTACAACATTACAATCATCCACATATACAACTCCACAACAATACAATCACCCACATATACAACTCTACAACATTACAATCATCCACATATGCAACTCTACAACATTACAATCATCCACATATACAACTCTACAACATTACAATCATCCACATATACAACTCCACAACATTACAATCATCCACATATACAACTCCACAACATTACAATCATCCACATATACAACTCTACAACATTACAATCATCCACATATACAACTCCACAACATTACAATCATCCACATATACAACTCTATAACATCACAATCATCCACATATACAACTCCACAACATTACAATCATCCACATATACAA